>VZQC01004012.1:1757494-2073937 GCA_009823505.1 Rhizomys pruinosus
CAGCTCTCTTCACAATAGCAAGGAGCTGGAACCAACCTAAATGCCCCTCAACTGACGAGTGGATAGAGAAAATGTGGTACATCTACACAATGGAGTTCTATGCAGCAGTAAAGAAAGACGACATCACGAGCTTTGCAGGAAAATGGCTGGAGCTAGAGGACACCATGCTGAGTGAAGTAACACAGTCCCAGAAAAACAAACCACGAATCTGTGGATGCTAGTGCCAATTACCTAGTTGTAAGTATTTCTTGTGTAGGACCCCCTGAGCTTTTGTACAAAGCATTTGGGCTTAATGCATTTTGGAAACAACAACAACAACAACAACAACAACAACAACAGAAAAGACTGCATCAAAGAACTGACTGAAACAGTGAACTTCTGCTCAAAACAGTCAACTTCCCCATGGACAATATTGACAAAGACTAAGAGATGAAAAGCATGTTTGGCAGAATGCATGAGCTCTGGCAGGGTGGGGGAATGAGTGGGAACACAGGTCTAGATTTGTTAAAAATAAAGAAATAAAAAAAAAGAAACTATAAATATATATGATAAAATAACATTTTGGGCTATATTTATTAATTTATTCTGATCATTCTTGGTTTTATACACTTAAATGAGTGGCAATGAAAGTGCTATTTCATAATTAATGGAAATTATATTTTCCAAAAGACCCTACTAACTAAAATTCTTCTATGTCAGAAAGGTTCATTCTTTTAGCTATTACAGGATATATTAAAATTCAAATATTATACAGAGCTTAAAATGTCAGTGAATCAGAAGCACACTTTCCTGAATCCACATACTATCAGAAGTGAATCCTGAACACTGTAAAGATTCTCTATATTAAGTGGGCTGTGTTTAGAAAGGTATCAAGTGATATATAACCAAAGATTTCAAAGGATTTAGGAACAGAGGTCACACATTAAAATAATACTTTATCCCTTGTCAAGAGCCCTGAGTACACAAAACATTCACAAGTCTTATATTTCAGGCCAGAATGCTTTTGTAATTACTGTTGGGCAATGATATTTTAGTGATAGACACCAAAGCTTAATGGGAAATAAACACCATATCCATCGCCAGTCAAGGGCTTAGAGTCAGGTGGCTCTAGTTTCTTAGTAAAGCTAATTAAAACTCTTAGTAGATGTTGAGTCAATTTAAAAGACTGGCCTGGGGGCCTAGAAGTTAAGAGCTCCGACCGCTCTTACAGAGGACCTGGGTTTGATCCCCAGCACCCACATGGCGGCCGAGAACCATCTGAAATTCCAATTCCAGGAGAACTCCAGTTCCAGGGGAATCTGATGACCTCTTCTGACCTCCGCGGCATTGCACGACACGGGTGCACAAACCTGCATGCAGACAGTATATTCCTACACATACAGAAATAAATAATTAAAAAAAAAAAAAAAGACTGGCCTGGGTGCATTCTCCTTTGAATCTTTACAATGCTTTCTGTAAAACAATGGTTCCAAACACTATGTGACCAAGTTTATGAAAAGTTTTTTGAGATGCTTGGTATGTCTTAAGATGGCTTAATGAGTGTACTTTAAAAAAATTTTTTTTAGTCATTCATTATGTGTATGAGTGTACTGTCTGCATGTAGGTTGGTACACCCATGTCATGCAATGCCGTGGAGGTCAGAAGAGGGCATCGGATTCCCCTGGAACTGGAGCTAAAGATGGCTCTCAGCCACCATGTGGGTGCTAGGGATCGAACCCGGGTCCTCTGCAAGAGCAGTCAGTGCTTTTCACCACTAGGCCATCTCTCCAGCCCCCATGAGTGTAGTTTTAAACTGTTTCAGATCTCAGTCATCCTCAAAATCCAGCCCCAGACAAACACATGAACAGAGACTAAGTGAGAGATTTCCGTCATTTTAACATGTATATTCAAATGTTTATATTATTTCTCCCAGGATCTGTAAGAGAAATGTCTAACAAGGTAGAATGCCACCTGCTTTTCTATGGAATTCATCAATTATGAAAGCCAGGCTGTGACAATTCTGAATAATTCAAAGTATAGATGCCAAGAAAATGTTCAACAAAACAAAGACAGATAACACATTAAAAAAACCTGCTGTTCCCACAACTTGGGGCAAAAGAGATAAATCAGAGATATCAACAGATGCTTTTCTCTCTTCTGTTCCTGAAAATAAAGAAGTGCTACGGATTTTCAGGAACTGGAAAACAGGACCAAGGATGAAGGATCATCAGAAGGCTCTAACATTTGCTCCACCATGCTGTCATTTACAGATTTCTCCTAGGAAACATATCTGCAGTCACCTTCACAGTCTCCCTAGATTTCAGTATATAGTAGAAATTACATATTTAAATGGAGTCTGACTTTATTTGTTTCAGGTCATATAAAATGACCATTTTAATGTACTGCAGATTCTTTTATAGAATCCATTCATTCTGTAGTTTTAATTATATAGTTGTTTATGGTTTAATTATTGAGCTGAATGTACAGATACTACCTATTCTCTAAATGTTCCATTATGTTATTAGGGGAATGTTCCCGTAATCCAATTAGATATTGATGTGCCTCATTTGTAATTGAAAATATCTGAGATTTATATACATCTGAAATGTAACTCACCTCTTTTTAAGATTAGACAAGAACTGACCAATCTATACAGAGATAAAGAGACAGTGACAAGCAAGTAAAGGTAAGAAAAAAATGGGTGATTCTGGGAAAGCAAACAGAAAATAGCAAAGAGATTATTCTTTTTTCTTTTTTAAATTTTATTTATTTTTGTATGTGTATGAATGTACAGTCTGCATGTAGGTTTGTGCACCTGTGTCATGCAATGCCATGGAGGTCAGAAGAGGGTGCCGGATTCCCCTGGAACTGGAGTTAAAGACTGGTTTCAGCCACCATGTGGGTACTGGGGATCGAACCCGGGTCCTCTGCAAGAGCAGTCGGTGAAGAGATTATTCTTTAAAAGTAATACATGAGGGGCTGGAGAGATGACTCAGCAGTTAAGAGTGCCAACTGCTCTTGCAGAGGACCCGGGTTCAATTCCCAGCACCTACATGGTGGCTAAGAACCATCTTTAAGGCAGGCGTGGTGGCACATACCTTTAATCATAGAGCTTGGGAGGCAGAGGCAGGTGGATCTCTGTGAGTTTAAGGCCAGCCTGATCTACAGAGTGAGTTCCAGGCCAGTTGGGGCTATAGGGAGACCCTGTCTCAAAAAAAGAAAAAAAAAAAAAAGTATACGTGAAAGCTGGAGACAAGATCCTCAGAAGGTTAGAAGAAATACTGCTCTTGTACCCTTGTCAGTTGGCTTAGAACCTCCTGTAACTCTTGCTCTAAGTGATATAACAGCCCCTCTGGCCTCTGCTGGCACCTGCTTTCATGTGCATAGATATACACACATACACATAATTAAAATGAAAACAAGGGCTGGAGAGATGGCCTAGCGGTTAAGAGCTTCGATTGCTCTTGCAGAGGACCCAGGTTCGATCCCCAGTACCCACATTGCGGCTGAGAACCGTCCGTAACTCCAATTCCAGGAGAACTCCAGTTCCAGGGGAATCTGACGCCCTCTTCTGACCTGCGTGGCATTGCACGACACGGGTGCACAAACCTACATGCAGACAGTACATTTATACACATAAAATAAATAAATAAATAAAATAAAATAAATATAAAATGAAAACAAATCCCTTTTGCAAAAAGTAATAATAATATATGACTTATTCAAAAAGTAAACTCTTAAGAAATTTGTATGGACATTTTTCTAGTTATATTATGAAATCCAAGTTGTGTTGACATTTTTCACATGAACACAAAAAAGTAGGTTAGAAAATAACCTACGAGCCGAGTTGACCAACATTTGCTCTCACACAGCCCAAAGCTCTTGGTCTTCTGTCCTCACCTTAATTCAAGAACAAGAAAACACTGTGATAGGCACCATAATAAAGGATGAAAGTAATAAACGCCACCCAGGGTGACACTTGGTAAAGTCGCTCTACAGAATTTGGGATTAGACTTTGAGTGATCAGAAAAAGCATTTACTTTTTGTTCTGTTCACTCTGACTGTCAAGGCAGGACACACTGGAAAAGTGCAAAGGCTGCTAAGACTCCATGCTGATAAAGCCAGCCCCATGTTAGACTATCTCTGCTCGAGGCATTCCCTGTACCTCAAAGAATTCCCCCTAGAAACACACGTATTCTTTCCCTAGTAACATGGAGTCTTCCTATAAAATCGACTCAGCTAGTACTTCCTCCATGAAGCCTTCCTGTGCCTCTGCTGCCTCTCTCCAATATGTCTCTTGTTTTTACACATTTCTCACTGTTATTGTTGTCAGTATAGACATTAAATGTCTTCAAAAGTCCATTTGTTAAATATGAGGCCATTAAGATGCCATTATTAATATGGCAAATTTCAGAAGTGAGTTTTAATGGAAGATCCTTACTGGAGACTGGGGGCATTCCTGCCAAGCAATTCCAGTCCCTGATCTTTTTTTCTTCTTCTCAATTTTTTTCTTGGCCTTTGAAGTAAGTAGTTTGATCTACTATGTGCTCACCTGATCTGATACCTTAGGTAGACATCTGAACTAAATGGTATTATTTGATCTTGAACTGCAGCCTCCAAAACTATGAGCCAAAAGTCATAATGAAAATTATTACTTTGTTAAATAAAAATTTTTAAATGCACAAAAATTGGATTAAAAAATAAAAAAAAAACAAAAACATAAAATAAAGAAAACCAGGAACAAGGACTGTATAATCAAAATAGCCCCAAGTTTTATAATTACTGAATAATAACCACACAGGCAAAAATTATTTCAATTAGTGTAGAATGATATCTGTAATATAAATAATATCATCTGACAGGTGACAAGGTAATGGTTTTAGTTCTGTGCTAATTCAAATGAAAATGTGGGAGAATGTGGCTGGAATGCATCAGGACTCAAAGTGGGTGGTTGAATGTTTTGTAGACTTTTTATTTGTATGATGAATCATGGACTGGGTGGTAATGAGGAGAACTCTGTCCCAATATCTAGCTAAGTTGTATGACACTGTGAAATGCAATCAAATTTTAGGGCACTATATAAAACAGAAGAGAAGTTAGACATTGTAGAACCTGCCTCTAAGTGGATTCCATGAGAGTCAGAGGGAGAAGGATTCTAAGTCCTGGGTTAGCTTAGGCTACAGAGCTAGACACTGTCCAAAATATACACAAACACAAACACAAACACACACAACTAAGCATTCTATAGGGATTTTTATAAAGAAAATTTATTGCTTTCAAAACTTGAATTAAAAACACCTTTCTTCTGGAAAGAATAAGATGAAATATTCTGTTATCTGAAGTTTAAAATCTGGTACTAGAGAGTCTCACGTATTTGAGAGCAGGAATTCAGCCCGCTGCCGCCCTTCCCAGCACTCTGCCTCTGCGCTCAGGCCTCCTGAGCTCTTCACCGCTCCGGGCATCTTCTGACAGCAGCGTGTTCATCTCTGGCTGGTGACCATCCATCCTCCTGACAGTAAGTGAATCCTGGGTTCCTTGCATTTTAAGGCAGTAAAGGTAAGAATGCTCTAGCTTCATCAGACTCCAAGTCCCTCAAATTTGGAGCTTTAAGTCTGTTCACATGGAACCGAAGAAGGAAAACATCCTCTCCCTCTCTCTTCTCTCTCATTCTTTCTCTCTCCCAGGACTTAGTTTCTCTCCTCACTTCTCTCTCCTTCCCTCTGTTCCTTTCTCCCAGCCTGTCCCATTCCTCTGTTTCCCTCCTTTCATCTCTATCTCTGTCTTTCTGGTTAGGAATCTCCTCATCTAAAAGATCTTATGAAACAACTGGTTGTTTCCCTTGAAATCACAAGGCTGTGTATTCAGTGGGGCTGAAAACTATTACTACTTTAATAAGAAACTTCTGCATGATAGAAGACTATTAATAAATCAGTGCAAAAGAATAAATATTAAACTATATAAAACTAAATTTAAAATTTAAAAGCCCAGTGCTTGTTTAAAAAGTATAAGGACTGGATCAAAGAACTGACTGCTACAGTTAAATTCTGCCCAAAACAACAAACCTCTGGAGAAAAAAAAAAATCCTTGGAATGTATCCAAATTGGACTGAAAATGATGTATGAAATATACAAAATATCAATAAAAAACATAAAAAGTGTAAGCAATAAATGTAAAAATGAAAAAAATAGTAGTGCTTCAAACACGGCAATTGACAATCTATCCTCTCCTGTAAATTAATAGTAGAAAGTGGCTTATTTTGTGAAGAAGTGGATATACTGGAAGAAAGTTGTGGTTCATCTCTGAAGCAGGAAGAAAAGCATCAATAAGTCTCTGACTAGAAGGTAAACTACAGACCTGAATAACAGTAGGATATATCCTGTACTTCCTTAGACTTCAATTTATAGTCTGAGAAATCACCACTGTGAGCTATTCTCTCTCAGAGCAGGAAAGACAGTATACACCTTAATAGACAGCATGAAATTGGTCTTTAAAGAATAAAGGATAAGTTCATGCCTCAAGTAACAAGGAATCTATCCAAGGGAGATGCCATATCAGAACTAATGCTTGTTGACAGCCAGAAACTCAATATGGAAAAAAAGAAGAAACTGGGCAATTAATTAGCCCCTCTGATTTAACATCCTAGCAGAGGAATTCAGAGTAGGATGTCTTCTTTTGATATATATTTTAATTGAAAATTAAGAAATATATAAAATTCTCAATAAACATTTAAATAGCTTTTGATATAAATGACAACTCCTACAAAATAAAATGGTTTTTACTGAGTTTGTATTTGACTCCATATGAAACTGAATGAAACTTACAAATTTGCTTATACTTTTTTTAATGGGAATTTTTTCCATAATTAAGCTAAGAAGATGGCTCAGTTGTTAAAATGTCAACTGCACAAGCATGAGGCCCTGAGTTTGGATCCGCAACACCCATGTAAAGCAGAGCAGGGGTGGCTCAATATACCTGAACCCCCAGCACATGGGAAGAAGTGGAAGCTGTACGAGATGTACGGATTCCAGGGAATCAGAGAGCTCTACATTCAGTGTCAAATCCTGTATCAAAACGCATAGTGGAAGGAGAAAGATACCCAGAACCTAGCTCCAGCCTCCAAACATGCTTGTACAAGTGAATAGACTCACCCACACAAGCATATACAAGCTTAAGCTACACACACACACACACACACACACACACACACAGCAAAACCCCACATGGGAAATGACTGTAACAGCCATGTTATTGACAGGTCTAGCCTTTGACACCAGTTCTGTGAGCCTGACCATGCTCTAAAACATTACAGGAGTCTATCAACTCTGCATGAACTGAATGCCTTTGTTATGCAACTTTTTGTTGTTTTGAACTCCATTGGCCATTATGTTTTTCTAATTTTTATTGAGCGCATTTTATACAACATTTCTTACAATTCTTTTTTTTTTTTTTTTTGGTCTTTTTGAGACAGGGTCTCCCTGTAGCCCCAGCTGTCCTGGAACTCGCTCTGTAGACCAGGCTGGCCTTGAACTCACAAAGATCCACCTGCCTCTGCCTCCCAAGTGCTAGGATTAAAGGTGTGCGCCACCACACCCAGCTATACAACATTTCTTAAATTTAGACTCATTCCCCCCATCCATGCCCACCCCTCATGCCACCGCCACCCCCCACCAGAGCTCATGGCTTCTGTCATACATGTTAAGTCCTGTCTTGCATCTTTTTCTCAGTCTTTTATAACCTTTTCAATGTATAAGTTTACTGTTTTGGTCAGTTCTTTGAATAGGTTTTTCTCTCTTTTTTTTGTTCCCTTTGATTTTATATTGTTCCAAAATATGCATATATACACTCCACATATAAATCAAATTTACAAAATCTGAAAATAAACTATAGGTTATGCAACTTTACAGGAACTCCCAACCCCGTGACCACAAAGGCACCTCATCAACTGTAAGTCTACTCCCAAGTTGATTTCTCCAACTCCCCATCTCTCAATGTCAAAGAATTTTCATTTTCTAACTGCCATGCTGCTTAAGTGAATAAGAATAAAGACCCATGTTTCCAAATTTGTGAACTATAATTGGAAACTCCAACTATACACAAGCTTCACATATGTAATATTTGCTGTTGCCTATTCTTGTTTATTCCCCATATAGCTAAGGAACTTAGAGATCTTAGGGATCTGCCTGCTCTACCTTGAGCTTTCTTTATAGTCCTAAATCCTCCAGATTACCAACATGCACATTGAAAAGAATGAGATTTGAAGGGAAAGAGCTTTTGTGCTTTTTTTTGGTCTTTTTGGGACAGAAAAAAAAAAAAAATGACTCATGCTTTACACTTTAGACCCAGGCATTGGAAGTGTGGATTTATCTTTCAATATGTTATCTTTGTCTCTTCTATCATAGGACACTGTAACTTAACAGTGTCAGGGATGGCTCATAGATGCAACATACAAAACGCCTAATGCTACATCATCAATTAGAAACAAATAAACAAAAGATAATACTGCACCATTCTGTCATAGGTTGAAAAGAAGTGATTCTTTAATTTCATCTACATAGAGCCCATTTTTACATATTTCTCAATTAAGTTTCATTCGATTTCTCTACATTCTCTAAGCAGCTGCTTCCCACAGGGAAAAGATGGTAACAAACTAGGGTTATATAGTAGGAAGTCTTTGAAGCTCTGTTCCATTCATTTGTCTTATTTCCAGGCCAACTATGCCATTACTTAAATATATAGCACTACAGGTCAAGAAAAAAATTACAATTTGTTTTTTACCCTGATAGCAATTTGATAATTACTGGCTTTTCAGCAAGAACCTATTCTATTATGCAAGAAAAAAGCCTTAATATCAAAACTGGTTTCAATCTGGGCATGGTGGTGCGCACCTTTGATCTTAGCACATGGAAAGCAGAGGTGGGCGGATCTCTGTGAGGTCAAGTCCAGCCTGGTTTACAGAGTGAGTTTCAGGACAGCCAGAGCTACAGGGAGACCCTGTCTCAAAAAGACCAAAAAAAAAAAAAAAAAAAAAAAAAAAACAAAAAAAAAAAAAAAAAAAAAAAAAAAAAAAAAAAAAAAAAAAACTGGTTTCAAATCTGGACCCATTACTATTCATTAGTTGGGGACATGGAACAATTGCATCCATTACAAATGTTGATGATGGTGAGAACCTTTCCATGGCATGGACAAAAGATTGACCAGGGCAACATATAAAAGGTTCTAGTCCTACGTCCTGCCACAACAGTAGCCATCTCTTAGGGTTCTTAAGGGTCACATAATTTACATAATTATTTAAACATTACAATTTAAATTTTATATATTCAAATTATTACATGTATCTTATTTGTTCTATATATCTCAACTTTATTCAGAAATACTTTTAAAATGTGCCTAATTATCTGGTTGAAATTTAGATATATATAGTTATCAATAGCACAGTGTAGAGATATATACCCAGAAATATACATATCTGTCCTACATGTTCCTTATGGATTCTATATACATATTTAGAGATATATAGTCATCAATAGCACGGTGTAGAGATAGATACCCAGAAATATGCATATCTGTCCTACATGTTCCCTATGGATTCTATATAGCTATTGTTTAAAGATCTTTATTTCAAGAAGTATATAATTTGAAAGTCAAGCAATAAGAGCTTCATATTGCTATTGCTTAGGCTATTTTTCAGTGCCTCTAGCTTTAAGTCTTTAATAGAAAAACCAAAAAGGACTTTACTTCTGAAATACAGTCAAGATATTTTGTACACATTTCCTGTGAACTTCCAGACTCCACTTTCAATCTGCGGGTTCCCTCTGGTTTGCCAGTTCATTTACTAAGTGGCTCTGTGAGAAGGCTGTCTAAGCTCCTTGTGGAGTTCATAGAAAATTAAAATTTATATTCATACATCATTAATAGAAGTATCTACAATTGAGTTACATACCTGCATTCAAGAAAGGTAAGTTATCTTTTCCGCCCACACTTTCTGGAGCTGAACATTCATACACCAGTGCACACTGGAAATGAATAGAAGAAATATTAATCACATTTTTCAATAATCAAAATGAGAAAAAATCATTTTGGTTTTGTTTGTAAATTCATGTGCCTGTATACATGGTTTCAAGAGTTTTAAGCAGGTCATTTTGCAACACTGATTCCAGGCTTATCTTTACTAGAAAACTTGTTAAAATAGTGATTATTAATTCATATTTATATATAATACATTTAGATTATATAGTCATAGAGTACGCTTTAGTTGTGGTTAAAGGGTACTCAGAAAATAACTACAAAGTAAAGAATTATCCCCAAAGCACTAAAGATACATTCTTAGTAAAATAAGCCTTGCTTAATAACCTAAGAATTTGCATTCCTTTTACCTTTGGGTAATTTCAGAAAATCACTGTCTAGAGTTTAAGTAAAAGCAACAGTAAAAACAACATAAGTATATTGAATGATCAAATTTATAAGACCAAAGAGATTTTTTTTCACTAGCAAAACAATGCAAATCATGCTCAAGAGGGGCATTTATAAATGACCTGGTTTGCAGAGTTAGAGCCAGTGACTGAAAGAACCCATGACCTTTGAAAACTAAAGCTTCTCTTGACAGAATGAGCAATGAGGCACAGAGGACAATGATGTGCTCCTAGTGAGAGAGCCAGGGTGAGTGAGACTGCTTCACGCAATCCGTCCCTAACCCCTGCTCTCTCATAGCTTCCCACAGAACTGTTAACTGGCACAGGAATCAAAATTGTTTTGGTCCCAGGAGGCCGGTAAAGACTAATGTTCCCATAGACACATCAAGAGTCTGCTCCCTCCCACTCCAGCCGAAGGTGGGAGGGAACAGGATGAATTTTCACAGCAACCATATCAAATATTAACAATATAAACAAAATAAAACAAATAAAAGGCCTAGGATGTTCTTTGCTTGTGAGTGTGCCCAAGTGTGATGTTGTTATCCTTCTGTAAGTCTTGCTAGACTCTGAAGAAAATAGAATCCACAGGCTCAAACCACCTTCCCAGGGAATTTGGACCAGAATTCCTTGGGTTCTTTCTTCTCTGTTGTAAAATATCTCCTTACTCCACCCCCATTTCCACCCCTTTCCTTCTTTCCCCAGGGAATGGTGTCTTTGGAGTTCAGACACTGTGGCTAATTTTTAAAAGGAATGCATATATTCCTTAAATATTTTTGAGGAAGAAGACAAATAACACTTCCTATATTCTCTGTACTACTTACTCCTCGGATGTGACATTAATTACGGTACTTAGTGAGTTTCTGGGGGTGAATAAGAGACAATTTCTGTACTGAGGTCCAACTTTACTGAAAAGACAAATTACTATGAACAACTCTTAACAGTTCATGTCTTCTAAATATTTTTTTCTGACCAACTAGAAGTTGAAAGTGGCCCTCTTCCTTTAAAGCTAGGGTGGAAACGCACTCACTTTTCAACTCACTGGAGCAATGTGCACTGAGGTTTGGGCATTCTTAAATTTCATTTCTCCTATTTCGAATATGTCCTTTACTCATTCAGCTTACACGAGGCCATTAAAAATAATCTCCCATAAACACTATGTTCATCATATCAATGTTTTCCTCTGACATGTATAATGGCTATCTGCAGAAGAGTCAAATTTAATAATAACAAACTGCTCTTCAAATTCTTTTCCAGTTTGTGCCTGACAGCCTTCTACGAAGTAATTAGTGATAGCTATGAGACATCCTTTTCAAAGAAGAACACTGTCAACATAATGTATCTACCAGGACCTTTTAAACAAAATCCATAATTCACAGATCAGACTATTCTTCTGAGATACTGCTTTGCTCCACAGAGGCAGATCTGTCTCCTTACAATCAAAGATCACTTTGGGATTCCTAATAGGTCTGTATGTCACAAGGAAGACCTAGATTTGGAACTTCTCACTCCATCCAAACCGAAAAGCAGATGGTATAATTTGAACTTAATATCATTTTTATTTTATAATTTTACTGTTTGTGGTTCTCTCAAGATTTAGATCCATGGCATATAATCAGAAAATACCCCCAGAAGTTGTTCAATTAAATAATGTTAATTCATTCCACACCAGGAACTGAATAATTACAATTACTAAATTATTTTATTGATCTTTGACTTCTAGACTTGAGGTCTTCAGTAAAATATGTTTCTGCAGTTTTAGTTACCTGGTCTATGGCAGTTGTAGAATCCCAAACTGACCAGTGCAGGTAGATGTCACTCATCCCTCTCCAAGTCACATGATACAGGGGCACTGCTCAGAGCACCTGACCACAGTACTAAGAAAAGTTCTATTCCTTCCCTTAAAACTTATACATATTAATTTTTCTCTCTCTCCTCTCTTCTTCTCCTATCTCTCTCTTTTTATCTTTCTGTGATCATATGTGTGTATGTTGCATGTATCTGAGTGTGAATGCATGTGGAGGCCAGAGGAGGTCATGAGATATTTTCCTCTATCGCTTTCCAACATATTGCCTCGAGGTAGGGTCTGTGGCTGAATAGGAAGCTCACCATTTGAGCTAGACTGACAGACCAATAAGCTCTCAATATAAGCACAGCTTTTTATGTGGGTGCCAGGGATTTAAACTCAGGTCATCATCAGGCTTATACAGAAGCGCTCTTATCCAAGAGCTTGGTTTTCAACCCTTCAAAGCCACGTCAATTAGGAAGAGGCATGTTATCTTAGGGATAACTTTTATGTCAGCTACTATCTTTTACCACATGTCATCTACCTAAGATTTAAATCACCACGTGTAACAGGTTGTGTTATATACACTTCATATGAATCTTGGGTGAACAGATCTAAAGGTTCATGCATATGTGGTTCTAAGAACATGTTGAATGCTTTTTCAGATTTTGATTTCACTTTGAAAAGCACTGGTATAAACTTATTTTAATATATCTCATAAGTACTGTATATGTTAGACCTTACTATTTTCTTCCTTCAATCACAAATATCCTTAGGGACTTGTCAATTACTTTATAACTTTATAAATATAAAGAATACATTCACTTTGTAAAGAGAAGAATTATAAAAAGTCAAGGTTTTCCCAAAGGACACACAGGACTGATTTGATACCAACAAAGTTCGGTGTGGCTGTTTACTTCTGTTCACTTCTGAATCACACAGTGTGAGCTGAGACTGCCACCTTCTACTTCTAAACTACTTCAGTTTCAACATTTTTTATTTTGTGTAATATTAGTCAGTTCATGTCGTTTTAAATTTTTTTTGAGATTCATACATGAGCACTGTTCACATCACTTCTACCCCTTCTCCTCTCCAGTCTAACTGCTCCCCATGTTCCCAAACTTCCTCTCAATTTCTTGTCCTCCTTTTAAATTATTATTGTTACATGTAAATATATAGCAATAAATGGACTCTATTAAGTACTGCTCATGTATATGAGTTTAGGACTGGCCAACTGGGTTTGGATAACCTTAGGGAGATCATCCCTGAAGAAACTGATCTCCCTCACTGAGTATCCACTGATCCCCTCCAGCTCTTCATCAGGAAGTGGAGCCCCTTGAAGTTTCCCCATCCACACAGGCGTGTCAACCAGGGTTGCCATTAGCAGGTCTTGTTTAAGCAGCCTGGTGTCAAGCGATATTATCAGTGCAGCTTCCCTTCCATGCCTAGAATATACGATCTGGCAGCACATACTCTGGTCTCCTGACTCTGACAATCCCCACTTCCCCTTATTGGTCCAGATACTACTTGCGATTTTGGTTGGGCACATCCTAGCTATCAAGGTCTGCATTTCTAACAAAATTGTCAATCCATTTATATTGCCTCATCTCACTGACGGACTTGAAGGCAGGTAAGCTGTGAGGTAAACTCTGAGGTGGTCCTGGACAGACACAGAGTCCTTGGGTTTGCAATGCCTCATCATAGCAATGGCCTGGCATCTGGGGAAGATGATCTGTGAAAACTCAGAGGTGGCCCTGGACAGATTCAGTGTCACTAAGTTTGCTTTCCCTGATCATAGCAGTTGCCTGGAGTCAGGGGCGGGTGGGCTGTGAAGGAGCTGAAAGGCAAAGGTGGAGAAGGCCTGCATCTCGGAAAGCGTCTCTGCTTTGAAGTGGGTAGGACTCTGCCCCTGTCCTGGCCCACAGGTACGGGTGCAGGCAGGCCTAGCTGTCTATTTCAATGCTTGGTGTCCTGTTCAGTATCCAAACTGTCTTCTCTCTTCTTACAGCAAAGATGTGTGTTGTGGTGGCAAAGACACGCTTCCTGTGTAACACTGCTGGGAACACTGCTAGAATGGAAGGACTAAGCCCTGGGCCCTGAGGTCTGAGTGCACACTTTCCCAGGAATACTTGGAATATCTTCAGGATATGTGATAATGTTTCAAGAGGACAGAGGAAGAACAGAGAAGACCTTGGCCTATTTGAGGATCAAGAAAAATATTTGTTTTGAAAGACATTCTTATTTTTTTGTAAATACATTTTTGTAAACGCTAGATAAATACTGTCTCCCAAGTAGACATTTCTCAATTCCCCAAAGTCAAACACATTCTCCGTGAAGAAACAACAAATTAGAAAATAAGTAACAACAGGCTTTATCCTTTAATGCTCACTTATAACAAAGTATAATTTGTAGTATAAAAACCATTTGGTGGCTCAGCGGTTAAGAGCACTCACTGCTCTTACAGAGGACCCAGGTTCAATTCCTAGCACCCACATGGCGGCTAAGAACCCTCTTTAACTCCAGTTCCAGAGAAATCCTACACCCTCTTCTGACCTCTGCAGCATTGCACGACACGACACGGGTGCACCTACCTACATGCAGACAGTACACTCATACACATAAAATAATAAATAAAATTTTAAAAATCCATTTCCTAATAAAATCATGGTAAAAACAAATCAATTCCTATCATACTACTGGAAGTTTTAAGGTTGCCCCATATGCCCCAATTGCTTTAATGTAAGAAGAAACTGTATTTATAAGAAAAGTATTTAAGCTTATGTTTATCTTGTTTTTGCTACTGCTGCTATACAGAAAAGGAAGCAGACAAAGGTCTGTACAGTTATTTCTGTGCATTAGGCCTTTAACTTGGGCTTCAGAAACACTGTTGTATTCTTGCTGCCACTGAACCTTCTTCAGACCTATGTCTCTACTCTGTTTCTGTTAGGTTATGGCACACTCCCTCAAAATAAAAGACCAGGAGGTTTAGGCTCTCTGGAACAAAGTTTAATTCAGGGTAGCCTGGGCTAGGTTCAAGGGAAAAATAGAGCCAGCACTGAATGGCATCTTACCTGGGAATTTAAGGGAGAAGGTGGGATTAGGATTTAGTCAGAGTGGGTAGTGCACTTTGCAGAAATCGCTGGCTTTTCAGAAGGGCAGAAGATTCCTGAGTATGCTGTGACGGCCCATTTTTCTATAACCAAAGACTGGCCTGGTGGAGCTGGATCCTGAGCACCACTGGATCTTAGGTGCTTCTGCATTTCAATGGGCTTTGGGAACTCACATCCTGCCAATTTTCCTTCTCTCTCTCTCTCTTTCTCTCTCTCTCTCTCTCTCTCTCTCTCTCTCTCTCTCTCTCTCTCTCCCTCTCTCTCATTCCTAAAAGTTCTTATTAAATCTGCTCTCCTTAATATAAATATTGAGTTAAAATTGCATCTCTTTCCAAAGATGTCTCAGGAAACAGAACAGGCTACTTTTGACAATAGACCTCCCATAAAATTTCCTGAACCTCCTGCAGAGATAATGTTTAGAAGACTCCAACAATGATCAATACTTTTGTTCCAACTGAAAAGAGACAACATCGACTTGGGATGTTTCTGAATGGCATACAGCTTTGAGTATTTACATGTTAATGGCACTCCGGTCCTGAGTAGGAAACGCACATATTGCACTTCAATTCCAAAGCTGATTCTCATTTAGCTTTTGAATAATGGGATTTCAAACCCAAGGTGTTGGCAACATAGGTTTCTGACAAAGCTTATCATTTCTAATTTAATTTGTGCAATGAGCTGTCCGAGATCCTACCTTTTGTCCCTGCACATCCGTTGCAATGTGATCTGTGTCCCCATCCTCGATCTCCCCCATCTTCAGGACACTGACTTCTATGCTGCCAACCACTTTGCCACCATCTGAGGTTCTGCGTCAGAAATCAATAAAATTCAAGGTAAGTATTCTTCTCTTACAACACATTCAGAACACATTAATATCAGAAAATCATGACTTATTTATTTTAGGCAGATCTTCTCAACACAGCAAGTCATGTTGCCTGGATTGGTGTTCCTTTCATGAATTCATGAAGTAGGCTCATGAATGAACCTCCCAAAGACTCCCAGGAGCACCCTCAGGGAAAGGACAATGTGCAATAGATCAGTACCCCATTTACAAACATTGAATCTCTTCAACAGCATGAATTATTATTCCTCTACCCCAACTGCATTAGATGAAGTTCATATCTATTAGAAAAGCCCTACTGAATAAAATAGAAAATAAATATGTATCCTAACATGGCTGGGTCTCTGGCTGCAAAAATCTAACTTCATATTTAGTCCCTAATATTTTTCCTTAAGAGAGAAAGTGAAGATTCTGTTTGAGCAAATACAAGAGAGGAAGCGTGAAAGCAGAAGACAGGAGTTTGTCTAGTAGAACTTTTTATTCTTTAGACAAAGAAGTGGGGGCTTTAAAGCACAGACAGACTTATCCAAGGACAAAACGGAAACCCCAGGCTTCCATCCTCTTCAAGTTTATTGGTCATGGGATAACTCTTCTATATCTAATGATTATTTTATTAGTAAGATTTTTATCAGAATTTTCATCAGCATAAAATATTGTGGCTGGCAATAATAAAGCAGGCTAAAGATGAAATTAACAAACCATCAAGCTTGAACATTTTCTAATTTCTTTTTCTAGGTAAGAAAATCCCAAGCAAAATAAATGGTTCCATTATACCATGTGTTCAAGTTTGTTTTTCTGGTTTTGGGATAAAATGCCATGACCAATGGAGGTGAAAGGGTTTGTCTGGCTTACAGTTTATAGTCCATTATCATGGGAAGCCAGGGCAGAGCTCAAATCAAGAGCAGGAGCATAGCTGGACTGGAGGCCATGGAGGAACGCTGCTTACAGCCTGCGCTCTCTCTCCCTGCCTAGCTGAGCTATGTTTCTTATACATACCAGGCCCATCTACTCAGGGTTGACAACACCTACCTTGGGCTGGGCTCTCCTACATCAATTAGCAATCAAGAAATTGCCCACCAGCATGCCCCCAGGCCAAGGTGATGGAAGAAATTCCTCAATGGAAAATATCTCTCCTCGGGTATGTCTAGGTTTGTGTCAGAATGACCAAAACTATACAGCACACCGCGGAAACACCAGCCACCATGATATATAATAATGTTTCCCTTTGTGAAAATGGGCTGTTCCACTCCATAGGGCTGACATGTTGTAACTTCTAAGCTCTAACGGCTATCATGAGTTAGACACCTAATGTTCTGTATTAGTGTGTTCTTTTCTGAAATGTGTTTTAACTTTAATCTGAATACTAATGATGTACTTAATTTAATGAACTTCTGGGTTTTTTTGTTGTTGTTGTTGTTGTTTTTGTTTTTTTGTGGGGGGATTGGTCTTTTCGAGACTGGGTCTCCCTGTAGTCCCAGCTGTCCTGGAACTCACTCTGTAGACCAGGCTGGCCTTGAACTCACAAAGATCCGCCTGCCTCTGCCTCCCAAGTGCTAGGATTAAAGGTGTGCACCACTACGTCCAGTTTTAAGAGATGTCAGAATAGAGATAAGAGATGAATGTAACTACTTCACCAAATACTAACTACAGAATAAAATTAATTAAATGAAAATGACAGTTATTTTACTAGATCATAGTGATTTTTTTCTAATAAAATGATGTATACAAATTAAAATCTACTAAAAGAAACTGGAACAGGAAAATCTTGGTGATTTTTATACATTTAATTTCAGGACCCAATAAAAGAAACACGCTGTACATAGAAAGAAGTGTGATTTATTTTAAGTAGTAAACTAAAATTTCTTGTGTAAATATGAAACAAATGCAGCTCAATAATTTTAAAACCAGCAGGAATTATAATGTCAACTCCATTTTTTAAGTTAACCCATATATATATATATATATATATATATATATATATATATAATAGTATGATGTGATATTGTATAAAATCATATTATCTCCAATTATGAGATGTTCTATATAATTATAACATTCCCTGCTTCAATATATCATAACAACATGTTACAAGGCATAAGGTGGCATCTCTTAATTCTTCAATACCTGTACTTAAAGGGTTGAATCAGGAACTTGTACTGTGAATCACTGTTTTCTAGAAAAGTGCAACTTTCTTTTCAGCTCTTAAATACATGTCAATTCATTTCTCTAGATTCAATCTAATTTACTGAAAAATACAGTGTTTCCTACATTTATTACATAGTAAAAACATTCTAAATCCCAAATGATCGTTTCTCTGACTCCCTGTACACATCATTTGGCCAGTTTAGATTACGATGAGTGTGAGAAAAATTGCGGGCATGATTGATCTTTCCTCCTTACATCCTATCCACATTTTGCCCCAAATAAACCAAATGCCTGCCAAGAATGGAGTCGGGGGATTAAACAAACTGATAGAAACAAAACATGGAAGCAATCCTTATATGTCTTAGTAATTCATGAGGCAATGCAATGAGGCAGAAGTCATAAATATCCCGATACACATGAAAAGATACATGCCTGCCATTTCATACAGTGCACTGCTGGCTCATTACCATTGCTACAAGTGTAAGACGAGAACAAGATGCAGAGTTCATCCCGACTGGAGCATTTCCATGACATCAAGCTCTTCTTTCAACCATCAGAAAGACTTAATATTTAACTATGCCAACAAGATACGGAAGGAAATAGGGGAAATGTCAGCAGCACAAATTGGTACACTCTTCACCTGGACTTTCAGAGATACAGAATACATTAGCGACTGAAGCTCTTTTAGAAATCTGACTTTAAAATAACTCCCCTAATGTGTCCTAATAAAATATTCAATCTCAGATGCTGAAACATACATATATATTTTTAGAAAGTAAAAAGAAAATGTAAAACAGTCTTTTAACATAGGACAATTTAATGGCGCTCAGTTTCTAAGATTCTTTCCCTCTTATTTGCTATCTTTAACAGTTTAAAAAGAAAAGGAAAAGAAAAAGAGCAGAATGTAAAAAAAAAAAAAAAAAACCTTCTCTTCTGGAGATGCCATAGAAATACAGACAAAGAAATGACTGTAAATATTCAAGGGAAGCTCTTGTTATCACTGTCAGCATCTGTGCATCTCAAGCAGAGCTGGTGTCATGCGGGAGCAGTCCCAGCTCTGAGACATGCCTTGTTTGCATCAAGCTATCTAGACATGTACATAGGAAATGGAAATCTTGCCCTGACAGGAAAATAAACAGAGGCCATATGTAAACGGACTGAGTGAGTGAGTGAAGCAAATTATCTTTCTGGTGCCTGTAAATATACTCTGAGTCAGTGAGAAATCTGTGTAACTGTGGATGGCTAAAAACATCTGCATTCTGTATGACTTTTATGAGGAACAGAGCCATGAGACTCTTCAGTTAATGGTCTTTGGGGGTCTTGGTACGAACAGCAGACACGATCTAAGGTTTTCAATGTTTTGGTTTTTTTTTTTTTTTTTTTTTTTTGTTGCTTCATTCTTCTTTATAATCTCGCCCCCAGAAATCCCATGGGATTTGACTCTCCTGTTGATGGAGATATGCCAGAATACAACATTCCTAGCTCAGCCCCCAATTTTCCCTTCTAGATCTCAAAATTGCAGTTCACCGGAAATCTTCACTGTTTTCCCATTCTTCTATAAATTCTAAACAAACTTTTTGTCATGCCCTTCATTGCATAGTTAAAAAGCATGGGGCGTTCTAAAACCAAAACCCTAAAATATTTCATTTAACTTTGGTTCTTTATCCTCCAAATCAACACTAAGCCTTTAATGCTTTCTCTTCCTACTCAAAAAACTGTTCTAAGGGCTGTTGCTCCTCTCCTACATTTACTCACTAAAGAAAACTGACTTACTCCCCTTCTTTTGGTATCCGCTCTTAGATCTCAATCCATGCCAGAGTCTTTGTCTAATAATTCTTTTCTTATTTTTATTTGTCTCCTTTTTAGTTTTTTTACTTTTTTTCTTTTTTTTTTTTGTGTTGTCACTGCCTTAATCCTAGCGCTAGTGGGGAGGCAGAGGCAGAGGCAGGCAGATTTCTCTGAAGTTCAAGGCCCAAGCCTGGTACCAAAGACGTGAAAATTTCCCAGGCCACTGGGCTATATGTGAGACCCTGTGCCTCAAAAAGACAAAAAAAAAAAAAAAAAAAAAAGTCTTTAGATATTGCCAAACACAACTGTTTAAATTACTTTCTATTGCTGTTATAAATATACTGACCAAACGCAAGCTTGGGAGGAAAGGGTGTATCTGCCTTACACATCCTAAGCACAGTGTGTCATCAAGGAAAGCTGGGGTAGGAACCTGCAGGCAGGAACTGAAGCAGAGACCATGAAGGAATGCAGCTTACAGGCATGCTCTCCTGGCTTACTCACCTATATCTCTTATACAAGCCAGGCTCCCTACCCAAGGATGGCAGTACCTACAATGGGCTGAGACCATTTATGTCACTACACAATCAAGAAAATGGTCCACAGACATCCCACAGGCCAGTCCAACAGGGAAAATCCCCCAACTGAGGGATCCTCTTCCCAAGTATGCAGAGTTGACAACTGCAGTGCCTAATGCACCAACCTATAACCTATAGCAGCTGAAAAACACAGCCTGTCTTTCAAGGCCTTCTATCTGCATCTGCCAAAGTTTATCCACAGTTCTGCATTTTAATTCAAATTCGCCTGCCTTATCATACATCATTACAGATTTTTAAAATTTATTTTATTTTATATGGAAGTGTGTATGAGTGTAAGTCTGTTCACAATATGCATGCAGATATCCCTGGAGGCCACAAGAGGATGCTGAACTTCTGGAACTGAAGTTACAGGCAGTTTAAGCCATGGGATATGAGTACTAGAAACTGAACTCCACTCTTTTGCAAGAGTAGCAAGTGCTGTTAACTTGTGGCTCATCACTCTGGCCCTGTTTGCTTGGCTGTTTGGTTGTCTGTTTTTGATACTAGGTCTCAAATATTCAAATCTAGCCTTGGACTCACTGTGTAGCCAAAGATGACTTCAAATTTCTGATCCTCCTACTTTTTTTTTTCTCTTGTTATTTTTTTTAATTAACTAATTTATTTATTTATTATTTTTTATGTGTATGAATGTACTGTCTGCACGAAGGTTGGTGCACCCGTGTCGTGCAAAGCCGTGGAGGTCAGAAGAGGGTGTGGGATTCCCCTGGAACTGGACTTAAAGATGGTTCTTAGCCACCCAGAATTGAACCCGGGTCCTCTGCAAGAGCAGTCAGTGCTGTTAACCACTGAGCCATCTCTCCAGCTCCCTTAAGTTAATTTTTGCTGAGCACATTTCATACAACATTTCTGAATCAAATTTAGACTCATTCCCCCATCCATGCCCACCCCTCATGCCCCCCCACTCCCCACCAGAGCTCATGGATTCTGTCATACATGTTAAATCCTGTCTTGCATCTTTTTCTTAATCTTTTATAACCTTTTTGATGCACAACTTTACTGTTTTGGTCAGTTCTTTGAATAGGTTTTTCTCTCTCTTTTTTGTTCCCTTTAATTTTATATTATTCCAAAATATGCATATATATACTCCACACATAAATCAAAATTACAAAATCTGAAAATTAGCTATAGGTCAATTCCAAAACACATTTAGTGATTCACATTTTAACAGTATATTATATATATATATATATATATATATATTATACTGGTTAAAATGTGAATCACTAAATGTGGTTTTGGAAATTGACCTATAGCTAATTTTCAGGATTTTTCTTGTAATGTACATTTTTGATTATGTGTGGAGTATAGTATATATATGCATTATTTTGGAATAAAATATAAAAATAAAGGGAACCCAAAAAGAGAGAGGTGAAAAAAAAACCTACCTATTCAAAGAAAACTGACCCCAAAAACAGGTAAAGTTGGCCCCCATTTCAAACACAGGTTATATTTTTATAACAAGATTAAGAAAAAAAGATTTGCAAGACAGGAATTTTACACATTTCGTTTTTGGCAGAACCATGAGCTCTGGTGGGGTAGTGGGGGGGGCCATTTGGGAGGGGGTGTGGCCTGATGGGGGAATGAAGTCTAAAATTTGATTCAGAAAAGGTTTTTGTATGAAAATGTGCTCAGCAAAAATTTAACTTAAGGGACGCTGGGCGAGAGTTGGCTCAGTTGTTAACAGCACCTACTTCTCTTGGCAGTGAGTGACCCGGGTTCAATATCTGGTGGCTATAAGAACCAATTCTTTAAGTCCCAGTTTCCAAGGGGGAAGTTCCACAACCCTCTTCTGACCTCCACGGCTTTGCACGAACTATCGGCTGGTTGCACCAAACCTTCGTTGGCAGACACGTTACATTTTGCATACCATTAAAAAATAATAAAATAAATACATTAGTTAATTATTAAAAACACTACAAAGAAGAAAAAAAAAAAAAGTAGGAGGAATCAAAGAAAATTTTTGGGAAGTCATCTTTGGGCTAACAGTTGAGTCCACGCTTAGATTTTGATAATTGAGACCTAGCCAGTATCAAAAAAAAAACAGGGACAACCAAAACAGCCAAGCAACACAGGGGCCAGAGGTGATGACGCCACACCAAAAAAGTGTAACACACTTTGCTACTCTTGCCAAAAAGGGACGTGGAGAGTTCAGTTTTCTAGTAACTCATATCCATGCTTATTTATTTAAAACTGCCTGTAACTTCAGAACCAGGGACAGAAAGTTCAGCATCCTCTTGTGGCCTCCAGGGATATCTGCATGCATATTGTGAACAGACTTACACTCATACACACTTCCATATAAAATAAAATAACACTTTTAAAAACAAAATCTGTAATGTAATGATGTTATGAAAAGGCAGGGCGGGAAAAATTTGAATTAAAAATGCAGAACTGTGGGTACAAACACTAAAACTTTTGGGGGCAGATGCAGATCTAGATAGAAGGGGCTTGAAAAAGACAGGCTGTGTTTTCAGCTGCTATAGGGTTATTAGGTTGGTGCATAGGCACTTGCAGTTGTCCAAACTCTGCATTTACTTGGGAAGCAGGATCCCTCAGTTTGGGGATGTTTTTCCCTGTTGGGGACTGGCTGTGGGGATGTCTGTGGGGACCATTTTTCTTGATTGTGGTAGTGACATAAATGGTCTTCAGCCCATTGTAACGGTAACTTGCCATCCTTGGGTACGGGAAGGTGAGCCTGGCTTGTATAAGAGATATAGGTGAGTAAGCCAGGAGAGCATGCCTGTAAGCTGCATTCCTTCATGGTATCGCTTCTTCAGTTCCTTGGCCTGCAGGGTCCTACCCCAAGTCTTTCCTTGATGGGGACCCAACTGTGCTTAGGATGGTGTAAGGGGCCCAGAGACGATACAACCCTTTCCTCCCAAGCTTTGCGTTTGTCAAGTTATATTTATAAAACGCAATAAGGAAAAGTAATTTTTAAAACAGTTGTGTTTGGAGCAATATTCTAAAGGAACTCTTTTTTTTTTTTTTTTTTTTTTTTTTTTTTTTTTTTTTTTTTTTTTTTTTTGTCTTTCTTTTTTGAGGGCACAGGGTCTCACTATACGCCCCCAGTGGCCTGGGAAATTTTCACGCTTTGGACCAGGCTTGGGCCTTGAACTTCACAGAGATCTGCCTGCCTCTGCCTCTGCCTCCCCACTCCTAGGATTAAAGGCATGAACAACAACAAAAAAAAAAAAAAAAAAAAAAAAAAAAAAAAAAAAAAAAAAAAAAATAAAAAAAAGAATTTAAGAATTATTAGACAAAGACTTCTGGCATGGATTGGAGATCTAGAGCGGATACCAAAAGAAGGGGAGTAAGTCAGTTTCTTTTAGTTAGAAATGTAGGAGAGGAGCAAGCCCTTAGAACAGTTTTTTGGTAGGGAAGAGAAACATTAAAGGCTTAGTGTTGATTGGAAGGGATTAAAGAACCAAAAGTTAAATGAAATATTTTGGGTTTCGGTTTTAGAACGGCCTCCCCATGCTTTTTAACTTGCATGAAGGGCATGACAAAAAGTTTTGTTTATGAAATTTATAAGAAGAATGGGAAAAACAGTGAAGATTTCCTGTGAACTGGCAATTTTGAGATCTAGAAAGGGGAACATTGGGGGCTGACGGGCTAGGAATGTTGTATTCTGGCATATCTCCATCAACAGGAGAGTCAAATCCCATGGGATTTCTGGGGGGGCGCGGATTTATAAAAGAAGAATGAAGCAAAAAAAAAAAAAAAAAAAAAAAAAAAAAAAAAAAATAAAAAAAAAAAAAAAAAAAAAACAAAAAAAAAAACAAAAAAAAAATAAAAAAAAAAAAAAAAAAAAAAAAAAAAAAAAAAAAAAACCAAAACATTGGAAAAAACCTTGATCGTGTCGCTGTTTCGTACCAAACGGGGGACCCCCAAAGACCATTAACTGAAGAGTCTCATGGCTCTGTTCCTCATAAAAGTCATACAGAATGCAGATGTTTTTAGCCATCCACAGTTACACAGATTTCTCACTGACTCAGAGTATATTTACAGGCACCAGAAAGATAATTTGCTTCACTCACTCACTCAGTCCGTTTACATATGGCCTCTGTTTATTTTCCTGTCAGGGCAAGATTTCCATTTCCTATGTACATGTCTAGATAGCTTGATGCAAACAAGGCATGTCTCAGAGCTGGGACTGCTCCCGCATGACACCAGCTCTGCTTGAGATGCACAGATGCTGACAGTGATAACAAGAGCTTCCCTTGAATATTTACAGTCATTTCTTTGTCTGTATTTCTATGGCATCTCCAGAAGAGAAGGTTTTTTTTTTTTTTTTTTTACATTCTGCTCCTTTTTCTTTTCTTATTTTTAAACTGTTAAATAACAGATAGGCAACAAATTAAGAAGGGGAAAGAATCTTAGAAAACTGAGCGCCATTTTAAAATTGTCCTATGTTTTTAAAAAAAAGACTGTTTTTACATTTCTTTTTTTACTTTCTAAAAAAAAATATATATGTATGTTTCAGCATCTGAGATTGAATATTTTATTAGGACACATTAGGGGAGTTATTTTAAAGTCAGATTTCTAAAAGAGCTTCAGTCGCTAATGTATTCTGTATCTCTGAAAGTCCAGGTGAAGAGTGTACCAATTTGTGCTGCTGACATTTCCCCTATTTCCTTCCGTATCTTGTTGGCATAGTTAAATATTAAGTCTTTCTGATGGTTGAAAGAAGAGCTTGATGTCATGGAAATGCTCCAGTCGGGATGAACTCTGCATCTTGTTCTCGTCTTACACTTGTAGCAATGGTAATGAGCCAGCAGTGCACTGTATGAAATGGCAGGCATGTATCTTTTCATGTGTATCGGGATATTTATGACTTCTGCCTCATTGCATTGCCTCATGAATTACTAAGACATATAAGGATTGCTTCCATGTTTTGTTTCTATCAGTTTGTTTAATCCCCCGACTCCATTCTTGGCAGGCATTTGGTTTATTTGGGGCAAAATGTGGAGGAAAATAGGATACTTTGTAAAGGAGGGAAAGAAAAAGGAATTCCAAATCATTGCCGCAACTTTTTCCACAACTCATCGTAATTCTAAACTGGCCCGGGCCACAAAATGAATGTGTTACAGGGGAGTCCAGAGGCAAAACGATTCATTTGGGATTAGGGAATGTTTTTTTTACTTATGTAATTAAATGTAGGAAAAAACACTTGTTATTTTCCAGTAAAATTCGATTTGAATCTTAGAGAAAATGAATTTAAATTTGAATTGGACTCCATGTATGTATTTTAAGGAGGCTGAAAATGAAAGTTGCCACTTTTCTGGGGAAATAGAAAAACTAGTGGTGATTCACAGTACAAGTTCCTGATTCAACCCTTTAAGTACAGGTATTGAAGAATTAAGAGATGCCACCTTATGCCTTGTAACATGTTGTTATGATATATTGAAGCCGGGGAAAAATTTATAATTATTTATTAGAAAACATCTCATAATTGGGAGATAATATGATTTTATGACAATATCACCAATCCATACTATATATATATATATTATTATATATTTATTATATATATATCTAAGGGTTTTAAACTTTAAAAAATGGAGGTTGACATTCTAATTCCTGGCGGGTTTGAAAAATTATTGAGCTGCAAGGGGTTTGCATAGGGTACCCGAAGGAAAGGGTGAGTTGAACAGATCTGGAAAGAAATCACCACTGCTTTCTATGTACCAGCGGTTGTTTCTTTTATTGGTTCCTGAAATAAATGTTAATAAAAAATCACCAACTGATTTTCCTGTTTCCAGTTTCTTTTAGTAGATTTTAATTTGTATACATCATTTTATTAGAAAAAATCCACGTATGATCTAGTAAAATAAAACTGTCATTTTTCATTTAATTAATTTTATTCTGTAGTTAGTATTTGGTGAAGTAGTTACATTCATCTCTTATCTCTATTCTGACATCTCTTAAAACTGGACGTAGTGGTGCACACCTTTTAACTCTAGCAACTGGGAGGCCCAGAGGGCCGGGCGGGAAATCTTTGTGAGTTTTGCCAAGGGCCAAGGGCCTGGTCTTACAGAAGAGGTGAGTTTCCAGGAGGACAAAGCTGGGGACTACAGGGGAGGACACCCTAGTCTCGAGAAAAAAAGGACCAACCCCCACAAAAAAACAAAAAAAAACAACAACAACAACAACAAAAAAAAAAAACCCAAGAAAGTTCATTTTAAATTTAAGTACATTCATTAGTATTCAGATTAAAGTTAAAACACATTTCAGAAAAGAACACACTAATACAGAACATTAGGTGTCTAACTCATGATAGCCGTTAGAGCTTAGAAGTTACAACATGTCAGCCCTATGGAGTGGAACAAGCCCATTTTTCACAAAGGGGGGAAACATTACCAAAAAAAAACAAAAAAAAAAACAACAAAAAAAAAAAATTATTATAATNTATATATATATATATATGTAATGTTCATGATGGCCAAACACTTTACCAGTTCAGATCATTGGCAGACAGAGAATCCTAGACCATAGTTTGGTAGAAATTACAGTGAACTATGTATGAATGGCAAAGTGCAAGGCTACAGCAATGGCTTTCCATACAATATGCTATGTGGTTGTGAGCCAGTAACTTAGCTTTGATGAAGATCTCTCAGCTATAAAGCATGAAGATTGTGACCACTCTGATCTATGTTGCCAAAATCAAAAGATCTTGGGGTTAAATATGACTGCTTTATTATATATAAGTGAGTACTATTGTAATTACTGTTATTAATTTACTATTATCTTGGTATATACCCTAGGACACACAAAAAAATCTACTCTCTAAACTCACTGCTCACAGAATTTGTCCTCATTGCTAGGACTACTATTCAGATATGAGACATTCCAGAGATGAAATAAGCAAAAGCAAATATTACTCTCCTCTCAATTATATTAAAAATTATCTTGGTGGTAATCAACAGCTCTTTAAGCAGACATATGGCCCACTTAATACGAAGTATACTGTAAACATAACCAAGGACATATGGCTGGAGAGATCACAGACCCTATAGCAAAACCTACTTCTGTTACTTTGCTAGACCAACATAATTTCTTACTATTATTTAATACATATCTTTATATTTACAGAAAAGTGTAAATGTCAGCAATATTCAAAGAGGATTTTTGGGAACCAATGGAAACTCTTACAAAGTTCTAGAACTGGTCAAAATACAGAAAATAAGGGACTGTGAGGTGCCCAGCCCTAAGTGACAAATCAACAACACAACCTCTACACCTAGGCTCAGGGAATGTCACAAGGGTTGGAGACAAAAGAGACTGTTAAGAGCCAGACTGAGAAGCAACTGCAGTGAAATGTGCACAATACAGTAATCTACCAAGATCTGCATAGTAATCAAACCACCGAGGTGGAGGGGGAAATTCCATGGGTACTCGCCTACCCCCAATCAGTGGCTGCTGAGAGAGGGAGGCTAGCTATCTGGAAGGTTATTTAATCCCAGGTGGGCAGTCCTGAACAGAAACACACATGGCACACCTAAATGTACTCAGTGTATTATATATGTATTATATATATATATATATATATATATATATGTATGTATAAATGTATGTATGTTTGCATGCATGTATATGTATGAATAATAAAGAAGAGGTCAAGGAATTGAGGGGGCATGGAAAGAGTTGAAAGGGAACTGGCAAGAATGCTAATAAAATTCTTATGTATGAAATTCTCAGAAAATAAAATACAGCCAGGCATGGTGAGTCATGCCTTTAATCCCAGCACTCAGAAGTGAGAGACAGGTAGAGAATGAAGCAAGCCTGGTCTGCATAGCCAGTTCCAGACCAGTAGGAGCTAGAAGGAGACCTTGTCTCTAAATAAAACAATAATAATCAAAATAAATCATAAAAAAAGTTTTATTTCAAAAATTTTTTCAATGATAAGTGTGGAGTATAAGTGATCACCTTGAATTAAGAGAAATCTTATCAGCAAGGTGAAAAAACAAGGTTGACACCTTGGAAATGCCTTTGTTGGGAATCGAAACAACTCGAATTATGTTTACATCAACACGACATCATAGTCTGCCAGTTGTATTCTAGTTGTACAATCTGGATACAATGCATGGATCAACTCTAGTATCTGAGGAATTTTAAAGTAAATGGTAGCAAGCACATGAGGAAAGGTCAATGTCAGCTATCACTGAGCCAGCCTCAGTGAACTTACCATTTTCCCCTCTGCTGTTCCCTGACCTAGACTGAACACAGCCCCAGTCTTGTAAGTGATCCTTAGTGTGATACAGAGTCCAGACCTGTAGTGTTTGGTTAATAAGAAACAGGATTCCTGACACTTAAATAAAGACAAATCTCTTTTTTCCTTTCTTCTCTCTCATGCCTCAGGCTCAAGTAGTCTTGCTGTGTAGTGGTGTAACATCAATAAAAGTGGATGCAACCAGGGTTCACCTGTTGCTGTGAGACCCCACATGCTCCTATAAAATTATGACAGAGGAAGGGTTTCTTCTCTAGCTGAAAGTGAGATTTCAGTTGTGTGAGATGAATGCTTTTTATATTTCATGGTTCTCTATTTTCCTGTCATGTGGCCCCAGAAGGAGAGGAATTTCACAGAAGAGAGGACAAATATAATACAAGCTTCTAAAAGGAGGATCAAAAGGGAAGCCACAGGAAATAGACCAGAACCAGAGAGGATGTGGTGAGAACGAAGCTGAGGAATAGGACTTCGTATGAGAACCTCATAGTCGAGTATTGTATACACATGATTTCCATCCCCACTCAATTTCCCTTTAACTCTTCCTCTACTTTTTCTCAATTTCTTGTCTTCTTTATATTCACATACATACATACACACACACACACCATGTACTGGTGTTTGTGTTAACTCTATGAAAGACATTATTGGGGCTGGAGAGATAGCCTAGAGGTTAAGAGCGCCGACTGCTCTTGCAGAGGACCTGGGTTCGATCCCCAGCACCCACATGGCAGCTGAGAACCGTCTGTAACTCCAATTCCAGGAGAACTCCAGTTCCAGGGGAATCTGACACCCTCTTCTGACCTCCGCAGCATTGCACGACACGGGTGCACAAACCTGCATGCAGACAGTACATTCATACACATAGAAAAATAAATAAAATAAATTGAAAAAAAATTAAAAAAAGACATTATTATAAAAATGAAAGTCACTGATTATAAAAAAATACTTCCTAATTGCATGTCTGTTAATGAAATTGAATCCAAAATATATAAAAAGCTCTCAAAACTTCTGAACAATAAAACAAGACAATAACCTAAGGAATCAGTGCATAAAACACTTGAAAACATATGCTTGAAAAAGATCACCTAAAGATGGCAGAAGGCACAGGAGTAGAAGCTATACAACACTGGTAATTCTGCTTCAGTGAAAAGTAAAGCCACTGTGATATGCTACTTGGACACCTTCTATGTCTAGCATGGCTGCACACTCATGGAATCCTTCCTATATTGCTAGCATTGAAAATAGTTCAGCCATTTCTTAAAAGGTTGAACTCTTACCATATAACCCAACAACTGCAATACTAGGTTGTTATCCCAAGGAAATGAAAACATAGGATCATATTAAAAAGTAAACACAAACTTTCAAGACCCTTATTTGTTATCACTGAACCCTGAAAGCAACCAAGTATAATTTAATATAAATGGTTAAACAAACTGTGGTATATCCATGAAATGGGGTATTACTTGCTCATCAATAAAGAGAAACTCCCGATACAGAATAACCTGTATGAATTTCAAAGGCATTGGACTGAATGATAAAGCTTGTCTCAAAAGTCTATACTATTGATTTCATTGTTCAACTTCTTTTTTTTTGGGGGGGGGGTATTTTTGAAACAGCGTCTCCCTTTAGTCCCAGCTGCCCTGGAGCTCACTCTGTAGACCAGGCTGGCCTTGAACTCACAGAGATTCGCCTGCCTCTGCCTTGCAAGTGCTAGGATTAAAGGCGTGCACCACCAAGCCCGGCTCATTGTTCAAGTTCTAGCTCAAGAATAAGAAATCTACTCTAAGGAAACAAAGACCCATTGGTTGCCGGGGATAGCTTTGAGTGGAGATCTGAGCTAAGGAAACAGTAGATGGAAATTTCTTTGTTGTGACCGTATAATTCTCTGATTTTGTTGTTGTTTATTTTTTTTTTTTTGAGAATTTACTCATGTATTACATTTCAGAGAACTGAATCATTATGATGATTATTATAATTATTATAAATATCTATTCCTTTATGAGATTGAATAAATGAGAAAGTGCACTGTAGTATTCACTGATAATAAAGTATAACAAGCAAAACCACAGTTTGGCCTAAGAATATAATAAGTTTATCTTAAAAATATCCTTTTTTCCACTTCAGCCAAAATTTATTTCTAACATTTACTAGGGATGCCAGACTCAAAGCTTTTAGTGAGCAGGTCACTAAAAACAGATAGTAAATTGGTCTTTCAGTTTTTTGAAATGAGATTACTAAACCTGTGGCCCAGGATAGGGTAATCAGCTGGTCACTTATTGCCAAATCCACTCATTCTCTGACTTACAGTAAAGAAACCATTGCTAATATTTTTTGCTTTGTTTTATTGTGTTTTTTATTTCATTTTTAATTTGAACAAGTGTAAGGGAAAGACTGGTAGGAAAGAGGGTTGCATATATTGGAAGAGGCTTATGAGAAAGGAAAGAAATTGTATCAGAAATAGATGTGCAAAAGCTTAGCATGGTGCTGGCATCTTTAATCCCACCAATTGGGAGGTAGGGGCAGAAGGATTTCTGTGATATCCAGGCCAGCTGGCATTACAGGGAAACCCTGTATCAAAACAAAACAAAATAAAAACAGAATTATATAAGGTTATTTTATAAGTAGCTAAATAAATGTGATTAAAACACTTTTTAAAAATGGGGCCGGGGCTGGAGAGATGGCCTAGCAGTTAAGAGCACCGACTGCTCTTGCAGAGGACCCAGGTTCGATCCCCAGCACCCACATGGTGGCTGAGAACCATCTTTAACTGCAGTTCCAGGGGAATCTGACGCCCTCCTCTGACCTCCACGGCATTGCACAACACAGGTGCACAAACCTACATGCAGACAGTACATTCATACACATAAGAATAAATTTTAAAAATTTAAAAATAAAAAAAATTTAAATATGGGGCCACTGAGACAACTCAGCAGGTAAAGGTACTTATTGCTAAGCCTGATGAACCTGAAATCTGATCCCCAAAACTCACATTGTAGAAGCAGAAAACCAACTCCTGCAAGTTCCCCTATGAAGACCGTGATAGCTATGTGTTCATGTACATCCACATACACACACACTCACAAAACTTGTATGTGAATGACATCCAAATATCACAAAACTCATCAAAATTGTCTTCAGCAGTGAAAACATCTATAGTTAAAAATCACAAAGAATTGGAGCAATTATTAAATATGAACAGACAATATTTAACCTTAAATATTTGAGGATTCTGAGTTACATTTTTCTTCTTACTTTTTCAGGCTGGCCTTTATCCCTTAAAGATCTGCCACCTCTGCCTCCAGAGTGCTCGAGTAAAGGAGTGCACCACCATATTCAGCTGAAGTTACTTTTTTTAATCAGACTTTTTTGTGCTTTTGTGTTTTATGACAGAAAGGAAGGAAAGAAGTAGAAGAGATAGCTACACAAACGCTCTCACTGAAAGGTCAAAATCGCACAGTGTGAACAAAATCTTAAAGTATAATGTATTTCAAACATGTACAGTCAGAAATGCAGTGGGTTTTAAATTATACTAGGCATATACTCTGAAACTGAACAATTCCCATGGCCTATATTCTTGCACTTAATTGAGTCTTCTGTGACTCAATTAAAAAAGCTTACAATCTTTAAAATAGTATTTTCTGTACTCCCCTTTAATTTGGCAAAGCTTCTAACAGAAATATTTCCAAACACACAAAACTGTATAGAAATATGCTCAAAATTAACAATATATTGATTTACAAATACCCATTAAGTACCTGGCACTAGTACTATTCATTATTGTTTCTTTCATAAGAATGGAAAAGAGAAAAGAACAAAAAATTCTATTCATATGGAAATGCTATTCTAGAGGTAAACAATTAAGTTATATATCAGATGGTCAGCACCCTGGAGAAAATGTAAACAGGGCTGATGAGCTCTGTGTAAAGGCTGATATTTCATAATCAAGGGTGGGTAAAGGCCTCCATAATAAAGGGCATTTGAACAAGGCCTAAAGGAGGAAGTGAGTGAGATGCATATCTTCCTGAAGTTAGAGCTTTCTAGGAAGCAGATGGTCCAAATACCTGGATGTGAAACTGATATTTTCAAAGAACTACAAAGATGCCGTCCAGGAAAGCAAGCACTGCAGGACTAACAGAGCTGTCCTAGTTTCATGTCTGTTGCTCTGATAAACTATCCTGACCAAAAATAGCATAAAGGAGAAAGTGTTTATTTGCCTTAAGATTCTAGGTTGCAGGGCTGGAGAGATGGCCTAGAGGTTAAGAGCACCAACTGCTCTTGCAGAGGACCCGGGTTCGATCCCCAGCACCCACATGGTGGCTGAGAACCGTCTGTAACTCCAATTCCAGGAGAACTCCAGTTCCAGGGGAATCCGACACCTTCTTCTGACCTCCGAGGCCTTGCACGACATGGGTGCACAGACCTGCATGAAGACAGTACATTCATATACATAGAGAAAAATAATTTTTTAAAAAAAATATTTAAAAAAAAAGGATTCTAGGTTGCTAGTCATCAATGCAGGGAAATCCCAGAGGCAGGGCTTGGCAAAGCTGTTCCCACCATAGCTAGTCAAGAGCAGAGGGAAAGAATGTGCCCGCCCAGTTTACCTGCTTGCTTGTGTGCCTGCCAGCTAAGCTTCAGCCCAGGAAACACTGTCACCCAGGGCCAGCTGGGCTTTCTTACATCAGGTAATAATCAAGACAACCTCCCAGGCTAACCTGTTCTAAATAACTCCTCATTAAGCTTGTTAAGATTCTCCTCCCAGGTGCTGCAAGGTTGTATCAAGTTGACAGTAAAAACAAACACAAAAGGCATGCATGAATTTTATACTGGGAACTTACAAATTCTCACTGATTCTGTGATTTGAAACAGTACTCATGGGTCTAACCCAGTTGAAATTAGCATCTAGGCTGGATGGTGTTCTCACTTGAAGGCTTAAGAGAAGAATCTACTTCATATGACTGAGTGATAAAAATATTCTATTGTGGTTGTGGCACTGGGGTCCCCATTTTCTATCAAGTTATCTGTGAGGGTGATGCTCAGCTTTAAGTCCAACCTCACGTTTCCCCAAGACTCTCTTCACAGAAGTTCATAGTGTAGCAGTTTGCTTCACCTGACCTGTCTTCCAGGACAGTATTTTACACATGGTGCCCTGGCCACCATGTATACCTGGAAGAAGGGCTATCCCATTACTCCATGGAAGAGAAGCTGAGTGGTGCAGCAAGTGGCTCTGCCGTCATATTAGCAGGTTATACCCACACCTAAGTGAAAGGCATGATGAAAAGGGGACAGGGATCCTTGGGACTCTTCTAGCATCCTGCCTTCCACTAACAAGGGTAAGTGAGTCTAAACTCTAGAGCTTTACACTGTATGAACTCTGCATTTTCCTTCAAGTGAACTTGAAAACTCAATTTTGAAATGAAGTAAACTTAGGTTGCAAGGGAAAGAGAAGAGCATGAAGTTGAGATGGATCAAGGTCTAGTTTTATTTTGAAGATAGAACTAATATGATCCTGTGATTGGAAGAAGGGAGGGAATAAGAGAAAGTGAAATCAGGCTTCAGCATGGGAAGGCAGAATTACAGTTTCTTGAGAGAGAATATGTAAAGATAATTAAGTCCTGGGGAAGCAGTGGGCAGGAGCCAGAAGGGAGGACTTCAGTTCAGAATTTAGTTTATTCAGACACATATTCAGAGTTTGATTATCAGTAGGTGGTTGGGTGTGACAGTCAAGGGTCCAGGGGCTGGCTCCCTGTTCCTTACTAGTGAAGAGACTGGTTTTTGACAGGAAGTAAAAGTGCAACAGGAAGACTGGAAGATAAGATGGTTAATGCAGTGTAGGATATTGTCACATTCCTCTTCTCATCGAAAAATCTATCTCTTATTCCTCTTTCTCAGTTATTTGATAAAAAGGAATAAGAGATAGATTTTTGAGATGTCAGAAATATTAATATCAGAATAAAAATCAAAGGTCTGGAGGAATAGCCCAGTGGTTGAAAAAAAAAANTTGTATGGAAAGAATCATCTGGGAATATATATATATATATATATATATATATATATATATATCATGCATAAAGCCTTGGTATTTAATCCAAGCACAAAGAGAAATACAGACTATTAAAGGCTTTGAGACTATAGAGAAGATGATGGCTGAAGAGTTACAAAATAATTCCTATACTAAACTGAAGAATAAGAGACATTAGCATTTAGAGATTTAGAGCACCCATGAACAACAACAAAGAAAAAATAAAGCCAAAATGTAGTAATTATAAGAAGAGAGAAAAAAAGTCTTTTATTTCAGATCCCAAGTTGGGAAGGAATATGTTTTAAAGAGTGAGCAATTGATCAACTCTGTAGATATTCCAGTCAGAGGAAGGGTGAGAATTGTCAACATGGGGCCCAGTATTGATCATGGCAAAGCGACAGTGATTAAAGTCAGGAGGGGGGGAATGTTTTAAAAGACTGTCTGATGAGGTGGAAAGACTGCTTTGAAGAGGAGCAGGATAATGGAGCATGAGTTAGAAGGAACCCTCAAAGAATTGGTAGCATATGTTTTATGCTTGTAGATATCTAGTTGGTAGTGGTTTATAATGCAAGTGAAAGGAAATAATTAGTGGAACACAGTTCCTGTATAAATGAGAGGAAGTGGTATCTATATGAGTGGAGGGACTGGTTTAGACAGAAAGAGGGAGGCAATCTTAAAAGGGAAGCAGGCAGAGTGGAAAAACAGGAGGTTGGTAAATACACTGTGGAAAACTGTCAGATTCTTTTTCTCAGTGAAACAGAAACCAGATAAATTAGCTGAGGAAAAAGGAAGAGGGAAGAAATTGCAGAGGTTTTCAGGAATGAGGTGGCATAAAACAATGGTCTCAAACAGTAAGAAAGTGAGTGGAGGCAGTATAGTAAAACAGTTATGAACTGCACCCTTGAATTAGCATCCATGTACCCAAGTATGTATGCATACAAATCAAATGCCACCTGCCTTCTCAGTTGCAGGGATACAGCTGAGGGAGGACTACACAATGGTTTTCAATGTTCTTAACAAAAATTATAGCCTACAATTTTTAATTCATTAATTACACTATGTTTTCCTCAACAGGAAAGGGGGGGGTCAGGAGTGGAAAATATATGTGAGGACGTTTTTGGGGAAAAGAACCATGGAAGCTCATGGGTAAAGAGAGAGGAGGTCGAGAGGTGCCCTGACGAGTCAGTGAGGGACAGCAGTGGGTCTGCAGTCACAGAGTTAGTTCCTGGAGATTTCTAGGCAGAGGGAAAACAGGATGCTTAAATTGCAGCCTCTGGAAGGATGCAGTTAATGATACCACCTCGTGGGTATCTAGAATTTACCCTTAGGTTGCTGAGGTAGGGTGTGGTAAGCTGTCAATTGCTTGGTGGGACAGGCCATGCAGAAAGCAAGCACACAAAAGCACAGCACAAGGACGCATGGCAGGGTGTAAATCCAAATGCAGCATGTCATTATATAGGCAGTGTGACATCACCTCCCTGGGGCCAATCCCAGACCTCTGTATCACCACATCCCAATTCGGGCATAGACAGAGAGGTTCCTGTGACCCTTGCTTGTGTCTCTGGAACACACTGGCTGGAAATGTTAGTTTACACACACTTAAGCCCAGATCAGGCACAGCCACCCAAGTAGGGTAGAAAAAAAATACTGAGAATTTAATCACAAGGGCTCCTATGTGATAAATGGATCAAAACGTTGGAGAGGAGTCAGATTGAAGGGACACTGGGTTACCAGGTAAAAGTCCCACAAATTGGAGACCAGCAGATGAACATCACCTTAGAAATGGGAAGAATCAGATGGTTTGAGCAAACAGCTTCAATAAAGTGGTTACAGAAGATGCTTATCTACACCATGGATGAAGGGTAAAAGGTGGCTGGGAGAGAGCTGGCAGGAGTTTGAGCTGGACTTGGATATAAGAGTAGAACTGGGGGGCTGGAGAGATTGCCTAGTGGCTAAGAGCACCGACTGCTCTTACAGAGGACCCGGGTTCGATCCCCAGCACCCACATGGCGGCTGAGAACAGTCTGTAACTCCAATTCCAGGAGAACTCCAGTTCCAGGGGAATCCGACACCTTCTTCTGACCTCCACGGCATTCCGTGACATGGGTGCACAAACCTACATACAGACGGAACATTCATACACATAAAAAGGAGAAGAACTGGGAAGCAGAAGCCCTCAGGACTAGGGTCAGAGGACAAAAGGAAAGGATTAGTGTGCATGTGAGTGAAGGATGGCCAGGGAACCCAGGTCCTCCATGCAGTAGCAACTCGCCTGACAGAATCAGTTGAAGCCAAAATAAAGATATTCAGTTTAACTAGACAAAGTATGTTAAGGCAGGAAGGACGAAACTCATGGAAGAATATAGTAAAGGCCCAGAAGGAACCATTTTCTGATTCTTGTTTGGCTGTTGTCTAAACTCCACATTATTAAAACATCTTATTAAATATTCTGGACAATCAAAATGTGGCTGATTTCACAACCAAAATAGTGTTTGAGTAACCTCAAAGATTTGACAGAAATTCTGCTATGGTTGTTAAAAAGAAGAAGTTAAAGGGGCTGGAGAGATTGAAGGGACAGAAAGAGGTCAGTAGAATTTTCCACTTTGCAAAACAAGTATAGCAACCCCTCCCTAGGTTAGCAAATAGCAACCCCCAGATCAGCAGATAACAGGAAACCACAATCAGTTGTAATTCCAGGAAGAACCACCCTGAGGGCCCTGCCCCAAGCCACCTGCAGACCCAAGCATGCAAACTCTGTAAAGTTCAGCCCGGGGAGCCAATAGAAAGATGCCCTGTTGCTGTTACTATAACCTGCCCTGCTCTAAGTGTATAAAAACTGTATGCAGAGATGGCTCGAGGTTTGCCTCTCCCTGTAGTACAGGCAAACCTCGGTGTGCCAGAATAAACCTCTTGCTTTTGCATCAAGTCTTGTCTCCTCGTCTCTCACTTGGGGGTCTCTCAAGGGTAAGGCTCAATTCCGGTCTTACATCTGGGGCTCGTTCGGGATTTGAGACCCCCCCCCCTGTGGGGATGCCTAGACAAACTTCAGAGGAATAAGATTGGGCCCTAACAGGTACTGCGGTTGTGTCTTTCTTGTCTGGTGTTTGTCTCTGTTCTGACTTTCGGTTTGCTTGCAAGTGATTTGGGAGCTTTTGCCTCCATCTGTGAGGAATCTGGGGGATACTCCAGTTCTGGACAAGAGGGTCAAGAAGACTCTCCTGTTGTCTGGGCTTGAGCCAGGATTTTCTCGGCCAAGCCACCTGGGGACCGAGTCTGGGAGGGACTGGTCAGTGTCTGGTACCAGAGTGAATAGGCTCCTACCTAGTGAATCTTTGTGTTGTATCTTCCTTTTGTGGCAGGGACGGTTGATATCTGTGTTGTTTGTGTTAGTTTCTGTGGACTTGGACTGATGATCTTTTTGGACATGGGACAGAAAGCCTCTACCCCCCCCCTCCTTGATTTGTTAATCCACCATTGGAAGGATGTGAGAGATTTGGCCTGGGGAGAAGGCCTAGAAATCTGCAAAGGAAAATTCTGAACCTTTTGTTCAGTTGACTGGCCCACATATCAGGTGGGTTGGCTGGCAGAGGGGACCTTCCACCTACCCACCATTCTAGCTCTGGAAGAAAATATCTTTGCCCACAGGAAAACTGGACATCCAGACCAGGTCCCATGCATTGTCACCTGGTGAAATCTGGTGGAGGAGCCTCCCTCCTGGTTAAAACCTTTTCTTCCACCACCACTACCCCTGCAGGTCCTGGCCGTCAAAGCGATCACTGATGGAGAAGATGAACATACCCCTGAAAAGAAGAATCCCATCCTTCACGATTCCCAACCTGACTTTCTCCTACTAGGTCCACCTCCCTGTTACCTGCCTGTCTTACAACCTTCAGCACCTGTCCTGCCTGTGGAGGCTGCCCTGCACCATCTGGCCTTCATCTGCCCCTGCCTGCTTCTCCTGACCCCACAGGTGCCGGAGCCACTCCCTCTCATCCCACGCCCCCCTAGATTACCGTGTGATCTGGGGCCAGCTATGGGAACTTGCGGAAGTCGGGCGACTTTCCCCAATTCTACCATCATGCTCCCTTTAAGACCTCTGGGGCTCCCGGTGGAAGATGGGTCCCAGTTCATGCAATATTGGCCTTTCTCCTCCTTGGATTTGTACAACTGGAAGGCGCAACACCCTCCCTTCTCTGATAACCCAAAGGGCCTCTCTAACCTCCTAGAATCTGTCCTCTTTATCCACAAGCCTACCTGGGATGATTGTCAGCAGCTCCTCCAGATCCTCTTTACCACCAAGGAGAGGGAGTGGATTCTCCTGGAAGCCCAGAAAAATGTTCCGGGAGACAGCAGGACCCTGACCCAGAACCAGCAGACATAGATGACAGTTCCCGCTTAGAAGGCCCGACTGGGACTTTAATTCTCCTGAAGGCAAGGAGCACCTGAAGGTCTACTGCCAGGCTCTGTTGGCAGGTCTCAAAGGAGCGGTGAGGTGGCCCACCAATTTGACTAAGGTAAGGGAAATTAGACAGGGTCCCATGGAATCCCCGGCAGCCTTTCTAGAATGGCTGCTGGAAGCATTGCAGCAGTATACTCCTTATGACCCAGAATCTCAGGAGCACAAGGCCACCATCACCATGGCCTTTATAGATCAGGCTAGTACTGATATTAAGAGGAAGTTACAGAGAATAGAGGGACTGCAGGATAAGACCCTCAGAGAACTGGTGCAGGTAGCAGAGACTTGTATGAAACACTTGCACACTTGTAGGAAACACTTGTATGAAGCCGCAGCAACAAAGCACCTCTCGCTCATTCTTCTCAAAGCTGTTTATTATTCAGGCAGGCAGGTCTTGTCAGAACGGTTTATTCAGGCACATCTTTTCTCCTTCTCCAAGCTTCGCCCTCTAAGCCTCAGGTCTTTCCCTCTAAGCCTTCTCCCTTCTCCAAGCCTTCTCCCTTCTCCAAGCCTTCTCCTTCCTCAGGCAAGCAAGCTTCTCTCCTAAGACTAGAAAGGAGAGAGTGTCCCTCTATCTAGAAAGTCCCTCTATTTATCCACCTTCCCAGCCCAGGTTGCGTGGCCTTAGTCTATTGGTATCATCTGGCCTGATCTTGTATACAGGGTGCACCTGCACAGCTCAAACGGTGAGCGTGGCTTTACTTTGAGGTAGGAGGGAATCAGGTGTTAATCATAAGACTCAGGTGTTAGTCATAAAACTTTGCTAAAGTCTCGGGTGCCTTCTTAGGACTGTTGCCACACCTGCTCCCCACATCTCCCCCTTCTTTATTATTTGAAAGAGGTTTTGTAACTTGTTCCCCTCCGGGTAGCTTTACTGTCCCCCCTTCTGGGGAGCCCTTATTGGTCTCTAGCTCTTATTGCCGGGCCGTTCGGCTGGGTTCTGGATTCACGCCGAGCCTGTGGATTGTCCCCTTTACCTGGGAAGCCCTTCCTTATTGTCCCCTTTTTTGGGAGCCCTTGTCCCTTTCCGGAAGCTGTATGTCCCCCATTCCGGGGAGCCTTCCTTTTTGTCCCCATTTCCGGGGACCTTCCTTATTGTCCCCATTTTCGGGGAGCCTCTCCTTTTGTCCCCATTCTGGGGAGCCTTCCTTATTGCCCCATTTCCGGGGCTATCCTTTTGTTATTGGGAATTCCTATTGTCCCCATTTTCGGGAGCAGCCGTCCTTATTGTCCCCATTCCGGGGAACCTTACTCTTTCTGGGCCCCTGTTTCCTTTTCCGGGCTTTACTGTTCCCCCTTTTCTGGCTTTAATGTTTCCCCCTTTTTCCGGGCTTTTAACTGTTCCCCCTTTACGCGCTTTACTCTTCCCCCTTTTCCGGGCTTTAACTGTTCCCCCTTTTCCGGGCTTTAACTATTCCCCCTTTTACTGGGCTTTAACTGTTCCCCCTTTTCCGGGCTTTACTTTCCCCCTTTTCCGGGCTTTAACTGTTCCCCCTTTTCCGGGCTTTACTTTCCTTTTCCCGCGCACGGCGGTGCCCCAGTCCCCAGTTCAGCCTCTGTCACAAGAAAGCCCGAACCACCGCTTCGGTGGGGCTGCTCCGCCTCCTCGCCTACAGGCTGCTGGCCGCCAACATCATCTCCTGCATGCCCCGCGCTTCCTTCGCATCTTCTGCATGCCCCGCGCTTCCTTCGCCAAGTTTCAGTTGAACGGCTGGTTTTTCTCTCTGGGTCTGTCCAATCGGTGCCTGGGCCAGCTCGGCGGGTTCTGGATTCACGCCGAGCCTGCGGCACCGAGGCCCCTTTAAGAAATTTTCAGTTTCAAAGTCTGTGGAAGTAAGTAGGCTGCTTTGTTGAAGTTTCTGCAGCTTTGTTGAAGTCTCTGCAGCTCTCAGCTTTGTTGAAGTTTCTGCGTTCTCAAAGTCTCAAATGTTTGTAGCGTTAAGTCTCACTCAAATGTACAGGTACCTTACATTGCGATTGTTATCCAGCTTGAGCCTCTTCTGCGAGATGTTTTTCTGCACTCACTCAAGGCCCCTCGCGGCTGTCTTCCTCGATGCTGAAGCCATTCATCGCCGCCTCGCCCAGCCCGCGGCCCCAGCATACTCAGAGCCCGAAGCTGCGCATAAGACTTGGCTAAAGTTCCGGGGGCTCTGGGCTGAGCGTGGCCGTCGCTCCGCCTCCCCGGACGGGCCACCACTTGTATGAAACACTTGCACACTTGTAGGAAACACTTGTATGAAGCCACAGCAACAAAGCACCTCTCGCTCGTTCTTCTCAAAGCTGTTTATTATTCAGGCAGGCAGGTCTTGTCAGAACGGTTTATTCAGGCACATCTTTTCTACTTCTCCAAGCTTCGCCCTCTAAGCCTCAGGTCTTTCCCTCTAAGCCTTCTCCCTTCTCCAAGCCTTCTCCCTTCTCCAAGCCTTCTCCTTCCTCAGGCAAGCAAGCTTCTCTCCTAAGACTAGAAAGGAGAGAGTGTCCCTCTATCTAGAAAGTCCCTCTATTTATCCACCTTCCCAGCCCAGGTTGCATGGCCTTAGTCTATTGGTATCATCTGGCCTGATCTTGTATACAGGGTGCACCTGCACAGCTCAAATGGTGAGCGTGGCTTTACTTTGAGGTAGTAGGGAATCAGGTGTTAATCATAAGACTCAGGTGTTAGTCATAAAACTTTGCTAAAGTCTCGGGTGCCTTCTTAGGACTGTCACCACACCTGCTCCCCACAGCAGAGAAGGTGTGCCATAACAGGGAAACTGAGGAAGAAAAAGAGGAATGTAGAAAGAAGGAGGAGGAGGAAAAAGAGTTTAAAAAGGAGAGACATCAGAATCAAAACTTGCAGAAGACCTTAACCACTGTGGTTCGAGAAAGTAAAGGTGGTGTATGGGTAGAAAAGAAGGGGAACCACTCCACATCCTTACCCTTAAACTGGAAGATGAATACAAACTATTTGAGAAAGAGACCAAAGACCTGTCAAAGGGCATCAAATGGTGGCTCACGACCTTTCCCCAAGCATGGGCAGAAATGGCAGGGCTAGGGAGGGCCAGGAACCAACCCCTGTCCATGTTGAGCTAAAAGCACAGGCCGCCCCAGTGGCGGTACGCCAATACCTGATGCCTCGATAGGCCCAGGAAGGGATCCGACCTCATATAAATAGACTCTTACAGTTGGGGGTCCTCCAGAGGTGCCAGTCTGCCTGGAACGCTCTCCCCCCCCATCTGCCAGTAAGGAAGCCAGGCACCCAGGTCTATCACCCTGTACAAGACCTCTGGGAGGCCAACCAGATGGGAAATGATCTGCGTCTGACTGTGCCCAACCCATACACCCTACTGAGTACCCTGCCGCCATCGAGAACCTGGTACACGGTGCTGGACCTCAAGGATGCATTCTTCTGCCTCCCATTGGCCCCGAAGAGCCAGGAATATTTCGCTTTTGAGTGGAATGTCCCTGACTCGGGCTAACGGGCCAGCTGACATGGACCCAATTGCCTCATGGATTCAAGAACTCACCTACAAACTTCAATGAGGCTCTGCACCAGGACCTGACCCCCTTCTGGGAAAGCAACCCCCAGGTAACTCTATTACAGTATGTAGATGACCTCCTAATTGCAACTGCAACAGAGGAGGAGTGCCTACAGGGAACAAATGACCTGCTTGGCACCCTTGGAGACTTGGAATATCGGGCCTCAGCCAAGAAAGCCCAAATCTGCCAGCAACTGGTAACCCCATCTGTGGGATGGGAGGAGATGGCTCTCGGAAGCCCCAAAAGAAACCATCCTCCATATCCCAGAGCCAACGAACGCTAAGCAAGCCTGGGAATTCCTAGGCACAGCCAGGTTCTGTTGCCTCTGGATCCCAGGGTTTGTGGAAATGGCTGCCCCCCTGTACTCCTTTACCAAGAATGGGGGACTCTTTACCTGGGGAGAGAAGGAACAACGAGCCTTCAAGGCTATCAAACGAGCTTTGGTGTCCGCCCCAGATTTGGGGCTGCCAGATGTCACCAAACTGTTCCATCTGTATGTGGATGAACACAGGGGAGTGGCGAAAGGGGTGTTAACCCAAAAACTGGGACCGTGGAAGAGGCCGGTGGCATACTTGTCCAAAAAATTGGATCCAGTGGCAGCTGGGTGGCCTGCTTGCCTCCAAATCATTGCGGCAGTAGCCACCCTGGTTAAAGATGCTGATAAGTTGACTATGGGCCAGGATTTGGCTGTCACTGTGCCCCATGCTATGGACAGCATCATTAGACAGCCTCCAGATCAGTGGCTGGCCAATGCCAGAATGACTCATTATCAGACTCTGTTAACTACACTCAGATTAGGATCACCTTTACCCCACTGGCCGGCCTCAACCTGGCTTTCCTGCTCCTGGGTACACCGACCTGGATCCACCTGATCATTAGTGCTGGCAAGTCCTCGCCGAGATACACGGATGGAGGAAAGACTTAAAGGACCAGCCCCTGCCGGACGCTGAAGTCACTTGGTATATGGACGGGAGCAGTTACCTCCAGGGAAACCAATACCGGGCTGGGGCCGCAGTAGTAGATGGGCTCAACACCATATGGGCGATTCCCTTACCCTCCCGGGGACATGTGCCCAGAAAGCTGAACTGATCACCTTCACTCAAGCCTTAACACAGGGAAAGGACAAGGAGGTCAACATATATATGGACAGCAGGTACGCCTTTGCCACCGCACATGTACACGGGGCCATTTACCAACAGCATGGCCTCCTGACCTCGGAGGGGAAGGAAAATTAAAAACAAATCGGAAATCCTAGCCCTCCTTGAGGTTCTACACCTGCCAAAGAAGGTCAGTATCATACATTGCCCTGGGCATCAAAAAGGAAGGGATCCTATTTCAATGGGAAATAATACGGCTGATCAGGTCGCAAGCCAGGTGGCCCTACAGGAGGTGCTTCATGTGCTGGTACAGGTGGAGCAAGATCCAGGACAGACTATGGACTGGACTAAGGGTTGGCCTCACCTAGAATATACGGCCAAGGAAGAGGCCCAAATTACTGGGTACCCCACTAACTACTACCTGAAAGAGGAGGGGCGATAGTGTACCCTGAAAGGAGAAACCATCCTCCCCATGTGCCAGGCGGTGGACTTGATCAAGCAGATGCACCAGTGGACCCATCTAGGTAGTAGAAAGTTATTAGAGGCAGTGAAAGGATCTCAGATGTTTGTTATGGACTTGAGAAACATAGCTGATGATATAGTGAGACAGTGTAAGTCCCTAGCAAATTTTAAAACATCAAACTTTAAAATTTACCATAATATAACTTAATTTGGATCATTCTACACTACTTTTGTATCATAGAACATGAATTACATTTTTAGAAACCTGGGGTTTAGCTTCATATGGTTTTGATTACTGAATCTGGTCCTCTTCTTTCAAAGGAGACTCTTAGTGCAGACCAATAAAATCCTCCTACTTATAAACTGTACTGAAGCTGACCGAGATGAACACATTTTATAGCATTTTGACTGGGTTGGTTGTTAGTGAAGGAACTGCTATACAAGTTGGGGTACTGATTTCTCTTCAGAGGAGAAGGAATGCCTAGATCCACTCAGGAATTTTATAGGGATGCAAAGTTGGATAAATACAGAAGCATTATCTCCTTCAGTCTTCATGCTTCTAAGTCACTAATGGTCTTAACTCTGGTTCAAAGAAAAGAGACTTAGAATATAAAGACAATGTACAGGAACTCGCTACAATGTAACCACCACCCCACACTCCTGCTGCCATAGCTGGATCTACTCTCACTTCCCCTGCCATGATGGGTTGCACCTTCAAGCTGGTCTATCTGCTTATCAGTGCAGACCCTATCAACTGAAATCCAGAAAGATAAAGAATCATGAGAAGACACAAAAGCTAGGATTCTGTAGGTGACACGATATGATTTTCTTTCATTAAGCATCAAAATCAATCATATTGTGTAAAACAGCAATCCATACCTAAAATGAACTATTAAATATAGTAATGCAAAAGTCCTAAGCAGAGGACAAATTGAATGGGGTTATGTCCCCAAGAACTTATACAGCACATGTACAGAAATTCCATGAAAGAAGTTGGGTACAACGTAATTTGTAGTAATCAGTGCTGTTCAATTTTTGCTTAAAGCTTGTTTGTGCCTCTGATTCTTGTTTAGGATATACACATATTCAAGTAAAGGGTCTTCAGAACAAGGATGTAGGTTATGAGAATGGTCCTATGAGAAGCCTATGACACTACGTTTCTAGGACAGTCCTTACTTTGGGGTTTTCTTTGGCTCACATTTCTCATTTTTATACAGAAATTACTGTTAGAGGATGGAAGTAAAAACCATATATTTTTTCTACACACACACACACACACACACACACAGTATGGCTTGATACTGTTACCCTGTTGCATAAACAAACATTAACGTAGTTACAGAAATTCTATATTCATTCTATATTTAAGCACAATGTAAAACATTATAAATGTATATGTTAATAAAAAGTTATCTCAGAAAATTTTTAAATATAAAAATACAGACAAATGTCACCTCAGACACTCCCTAGCTATGTCATATGATGATCCAGAATGCAATTCTTTCTAACCAACTTCCTACCGCAAGCTACCAGCATGTGCCGCTCCAGGCCTGAGAAGGATTCCCTCCTGCCCTTCCTGATTTCGCTCTTGTCCTCCTGACAATTTAACATAAGTTGAATTTCCTTTTTTGGTCATTTGTCTGCTTAAAATCACAGTTCCAGCTTCCAGCCCTTCACTTCCTTATCCTGGTTTCCTTAATTCTGCTGCTCGCTCAGCTCATCCAATACTTGCTACACAGGAATCTACTGCTCCTTGAACACAACAAGCAGGTTGCTCATGGAGCTTTACATTTAGCTATGATTTCTTGGAACACCATCACCACTCCCTGGCTGATATGAGCACAGTGGTTGTTGTTCTGTCATGTTTTTGCTCAAAAATTATAATTGCAAAGAGTTTGGCTTTGATACCATGTTGAGCTAGATTGGCAGTAGGCAGACAGACAGCATTACAGACTCCCAAAGACAAGGAGTCATCAATCCACTTATCAGTTTGCGAATCAATTTTGAAAAATGAAAGACCTACTACAGGTTCAACTTCATGAAGCTAATTCTAGCAACTGTGACTAGTATTTATCACACACTAGATTCCAGGCACTATGTCATTTGTGTTGTGTGTATTATTTTTAAAACCTTATAAAGTGAATGACATTCTTAGGGCCATTTATAGATTATGACTTGTCCTGAGAACATAAATAATGCCTGTTTCTGTTTCTAAAATCTCTTTTAAGTAACCTACATGGCATTTCTACAATTGCCTGTAAACCTCATGAGTCACATTTCTGTGCTGATTATGAAGGTAAGTGACTCAAAATTAGAAGGAAAATGCTCCTAAAATCAGTATTCATGTGCTATTATAGACTGTTGCTTTGTGCTTTGTTCATGTACCTTCTAGTTTCTTGGGTACCCAGGAGCCTATACTTAAAATCAATTATACTTAATACATCTTGGTAAGTTATTAGTCTATCTTTCTGACTCTATCTCTCTGTGGGGAAGGCACTAGGTGGAAGGTTTATAAAGCTCTCTTTGAAAACAGACCTTGAAGATGTATAAAAGGGAAATCTCTCCAGAATAGGTCTGTATGTCCAATTGACCTCAAAACTCAAAACCTCCACCTTGACCTCAAAACTCAAAGACAATTTTGCAGTATCATATATCCATGTTATACCCAAGACTTTTTATTTCAAAGAATTAAAAAAAAATACATGACAATGACAATCTTTCAGAAAATACTATGATCTCATAATATTTTTTCCATTTTTCTCCTCCTAGAGCATTTATATATCTTATGACTTTTATGCCTATTTTTCAAATGAACATGGCATGAAAACTTAATATCTATTGTTTGAATAGTATTTTCTTTAAGGACTAGTGAGGATTTTAAGAGCAAAGAGATGTCATAAGAAAAAGAGAAGTGAGAAAAAAGTTTTTTTTAATCAAAGTATAAGAAAATCCTTTTCTTTAAATCTAGCTTGTGATTCTATAATTTATCTGTTTTATTGGTATTAGCTTCATTATTAGACAGGTTGGGGAATTTAAGAGAAGTAATTAGCTCCTGATGGCAGTAATAGTGTTTTTACATCCTTAAATGTTACAGTCTCAGCTGATCCTTCAGTGCTATTAAAGGCCAATACACTTGTGCACTGCAGAAATCCATCCGTGCTGGAACTGGTGGCAAATCTCAATAGCCAAGGCATTTGGTGTTGGTGGGCAATTTGCCCAATGAGCAAACCCAACAACCCTTGGAGACCACTCCTCCTGTGTACTGTGAGAGGCTCTGAAAAATCTTCAGTATGAGCTTAGATAAGAAAAAAAAAAATAACTCTCACTAAATTGCATTTCTAAGATTAAGATATAAACTTTTGAGCCTACTGTCAGTGTAAAAGACTGTATCACAGAAATGTCGGGGAAAAATAAAAATAAAATAAAATTCAAGTTATCTGTTTGGGAAGATGGTGGTTAGTGTAGGAGCTTCTCTTACTATGAGCAGGTACAGCACGGTCCTGCTAAGGGAAGGGAAGCACAGTGCCTGCCTGCAGCCACTGTAGAAAACTGCCCCTCATCGCAGAGGTCAGTTGGTTACTTTTGTAACCCACCCTGAGAGGTACTTCCAACCGTGTGGCTGTGCTTTCCCACCTGCCCAAAGACTGCTGGTCTCTGGACAGGAATTTCAGGCTGATGGCTGATGGCCTTTCTTCAGCCTACACCCACTCACAATTCACTTCACAGGTTGGTGACCCAATTGGTCTTCATCCAACCCCACCCTAGCTTACCAGGTTGGTGGTCTGATAGATCCCCATCCAACCCACTAGCCATAGGCTGGTGACCTGATAGGTCTCCATCCATCCCCACAAGACCTTCCAATCTTATGCTGGCTTACCAGGCTGGTGGTCAATAGATTTGCATCTAACCCACTAGCCACCAACACTCGAAATCCAGGCCTGCTCAGGCCTGTATATGCACAAAATAATGGACCCCAGAATTCTGTGTAATGATAGTAATGGAGAATTCCATTTATTGCCTGCTGCAAGTCACTTTTAGAAGCAAAACAACAACAACAACAACAACAACAACAACAACAAAAGCAAAATAATGTCACCTCCCAGAGCCAATCACAGACCCACAGTTTTGTGCCACTGTATAGTGCTGCTCCACCTAGCATCATGTGCCTGGGCCACATTGCTCCCTCTTGGGGTGAGTCAGAGGAATCCCATGACTCCCACATTGTGCCCCGAGGGATGCTGAGAACTAGACCCTAATTCAAACTGGATCCCCCCACAGATTAGATCATGCTTATTAGGGCACTTGAAATTTATTTTTATTGATTAATTTTATATTAAATTCTAAGGGAATGTGTTTGTTTAATTCCTAGGTGACATGTGTCAACATCAGAAGCATGCAACATCCAGAATCTATCTACAAGAAGACTGTACCCTTCGCTTTTTGTTATAAAGTAGTAAAAGGCCAATGACGCCTGCACTTGGCCATTTTGTTAACTGAAAATCCTTCCCTTTCTGTGAAAGGTGGGGAAAGTGTCCTTTACATAACACAACGTTAAGGAGAATCCTTATCTAGCATGCGCATTTGAATCTAATAATTAGGTACATTAGTCAGAGAATCCAGTTCACTCACACTCTGTCATACCTTAGGCTGAAAGCAATCTCCTCTGTCCCCACAGAAAACAGCACTGAGAAAAAGAATCCTGTTATATTGGTGCTAACTCTATTTATTTACTTATTTATTTTATGTTGCTGAGGATAGAACCCAGGGCCTTGTCCATACTAAATAAGCAGAGCTATTGAGATATACATGGGCCTTGTTTTCTCTTATGTGTATTTTTATCATTTTTTTCTTTAGCTATCTGATCTCATACTTTTTGCCATCCTTAATTTTTCATTTATCATATCTATTTCTCTGTCTCCTACAAGAACAATATTCTTGGGCTAGAGAGATGGCTCAAGGCTGAAGAACACTGGCTGTTCTTGCAGAGGACCCAGGTTCAATTCCCAGCACCCAAATGGTGGGCGAAAAACTGTCCATAACTCAAATTCCAGGGGAATCTGACACCCTCTTCTGACCTGCTTGGGTACTGCACAACATGGGTGCATTTACACACATGCAGGCAATACATCCATGTACATAAAATAAAAGTATTAATTGGGGCTGGAGAGATGGCTCAGCAGTTAAGAACACTGACTGCACTTGCAGAGACCTGGGTTCAATTCCCAGCACCCACATGGTGGCTAAGAACCATCTTTAACTCCAGTTCCAGGGGAATCTGATGCCCTCTTCTGACCTCCATGGCACAGATGCACCAACCTATATGCAGACAGTACACTCATACACATAAAAAAAATAAATAATTTTTTTAAATTAAAAAATAAAAGTAATAAAATATTTTTAAAAGATCAATATTATTTTTTCTATGAGTCATCTCTTATCTTACTGATATTTTGCTGGAAACAATCTCTGCGACCCATGGCTATTTATTAAACTTTATTTATTTTGTGTACCAGTGTGTGTATGTGTGTGTGTATGTGTGTATGTGTATTTGTATGTGTGCGTATGTGTGTATGTATGCGTATGTGCCTGTATATGTGTGTGTGTGTGTGTGCACGCGTGTGTGTGCTGCAGCATGTGTATTGAGGTCCGAGGACAGGAATTGGTTCTCTCCTTCCACCATCTGGATCCCTGAGACAAAACTCAGGTTTGCACTTTGGCACCGTGCACTTTATCCACTGACCACTCAGCTATGATTTTACTGTGAGACAGTCATTGTCTGCCACATCATAGCAGGCCTAAGTGAATTCGACTTACTGAGTTAGAATAGGGATTGTGGGGTCAAGCAGGCTATCGGAGGAAGCATGGTTTAAAGGGGCAGGAAAGTTTCCTTTATGTTCTCCAGGTAATACCCTCATGTACACATAGTAAATATAATTGACAGCTTATAGACAAAGAGAGAGAGAGAGAGAGAGAGAGAGAGAGAGAGAGAGAGAGAGATAATAGCCTTCTTGGAAGCACAGTTAAAAACTGGTAAGGTTCTTCTTACTGTTGAGCCTTTATTAGCCTGACCAGGAATGATGAACTACGATCCTAGGAAAACTCTACTTCAAGGCACGATAGGAACACAGTCACTGGTCACGGGAAACTGAGGAGGCAATAGGAAGTTACCGACATAGGTAGTGTCTCATTTATCCACTTACATGCTTGGAGCATGTCAATGTCTTCTCGAGGGATATGAATATTTGGGGCAAAGTGTTATTAAATGAACGTCAGAACAGTAAAGCCAATGAGCTGTCCATCATCACACTCGGACATTATTACGTGTATTTGTTGGCTGAAATATAAACTGAGCAGAGAGAACAAGACACAAAGGATGACACAGAAGTGTAAGAACTCTGACCTCACACTGACAATGTGCTCAGTGGTCAGAAGTGTAAGAACCCTGATCTCACATTGATAATGTATTCAGTGGTCAGAAGTGTAAGAACTCTGACCTCACACTGACAGTGTGCTCAGTGGTCAGAAGTTTAAGAACTCTGACCTCACATTGACAATGTGTTCAGTGGTCAGAAGTGTAAGAACTCTGACCTCACATTGACAATGTATTCAGTGGTCAGAAGTGTAAGAACTCTGACCTCACATTGACAATGTGTTCAGTGGTCAGAAGTGTAAGAACCCTGATCTCACATTGACAATGTATTCAGTGGTCAGAAGTGTAAGAACCCTGATCTCACACTGACAGTGTGCTCAGTGGTCAGAAGTGTAAGAACTCTGACCTCACATTGACAATGTGTTCAGTGGTCAGAAGTGTAAGAACTCTGACCTCACATTGACAATGTATTCAGTGGTCAGAAGTGTAAGAACTCTGACCTCACATTGACAATGTGTTCAGTGGTCAGAAGTGTAAGAACCCTGATCTCACACTGACAGTGTGCTCAGTGGTCAGAAGTGTAAGAACTCTGACCTCACATTGACAATGTGTTCAGTGGTCAGAAGTGTAAGAACCCTGATCTCACATTGACAATGTATTCAGTGGTCAGAAGTGTAAGAACCCTGATCTCACACTGACAGTGTGCTCAGTGGTCAGAAGTGTAAGAACTCTGACCTCACACTGACAATGTGTTCAGTGGTTAGAAGTGGTGGTGGTTGGGTAGATGGGAAGAGATCACAAACCTTGCTTCACATTGTTTAGTGTGTTCAGTGGTTAGAAGTGGTGGTGGTTGGGTAGATGGGAAGAGATCACAAACCTTGCTTCACATTGAGGGTGCATTTGTTCAGTGGTAGAAGTGTAAGAACTCTGACCTCACACTGACAGTGTTTTCAGTGGTCAGAAGTGTAAGAACCCATGATCTCACAACTGACAGATGTGCTCAGTGGTTAGAAGTGTAAGAACTCTGACCTCACATTGACATGTGTTCAGTGGTCAGAAGTGTAAGAACCTGACCTCACACTGACATGTGTTCAGTGGTAGAAGTGTAAGAACTCTGACCTCACACTGACATGTGTTCAGTGGTAGAAGTGTAAGAAAGATCACACTTGCTCACATGTAGTGTGTCAGTGGTAGAAGTGTAAGAACCTGACCTCACACTGACAATGTGCTCATGTCAGAAGTGTAAGAACCCTGACCTCACATTGACAATGTGTCAGTGTCAAAGTGTAAGAACTTGACCTCACAGACAATGTTTCAGTGGTCAGAATTGTAAGAACCCTGACCTCACAATGACATGTGTTCAGTGGTCAGAAGTGTAAGAACCTGACCTCACACTGACAATGTGCTCAGGTCAGAAGTGTAAGAACCCTGACCTCACACTGACAATGTGTTCAGTGGTCAGAAGTGTAAGAACCCTGACCTCACACTGACAATGTGCTCAGTGGTGAGAAGTGTAAGAACCCTGACCTCACACTGACAATGTGCTCAGTGGTCAGAAGTGTAAGAACTCTGACCTCACACTGACAATGTCTCATGGTCAGAAGTTAAGAACCCTGACCTCACAGGACAATGTGTCAGTGGTCAGAAGTGTAAGAACCCTGATCTCACACTGACAATGTGCTCATGGTCAAAAGTGTAAAAACCCTGACCTCACACTGACAATGTGTCATGGTCAGAAGTGTAAGAACCCTGACCTCACACTGACAATGTTTCATGGTCAGAAGTGTAGAACCCTGACCTCACACTGACAATGTGTTCATGTCAGAAGTGTAAGAACCCTGACCTCACACTGACAATGTGTTCAGTGGTCAAAAGTGTAAGAACCTGACCTCACACTGACAATGTATTCATGGTCAGAAGTGTAGAACCCTGACCTCACACTGACATGTGTCAGTGGTAGAAGTGTAAGAACCTGACCTCACACTACATGTGTCATGGTCAGAAGTGTAAAAACCCTGACCTCACACTGACAATGTGCTCATGGTCAAAGTGTAAGAACCCTGACCTCACACGACAATGTGCTCAGTGGTCAGAAGTGTAAGAACCTGACCTCACACTGACAATGTGTCTCACTGTCAGAGTGTAAGAACCCTGACCTCACTGACAGTGTGCTCATGGTAGAAGTGTAAGAACCTGACCTCACATGACAAGTGTCAGTGGTCAGAAGTGTAAGAACCCTGACTCACATGACAATGTTTCAGTGGTCAGAAGTGTAAGAACCCTGACCTCACACTGACAGTGTGTTCAGTGGTAGAAGTGGTGTGTGTAGATGGAAGACACACCTGCTCACATTGTTTAGTGTGTCAGTGGTAGAAGTGTAAGAACCTGACCTCACACTGACAGTGTTCAGTGGTCAGAAGTGTAAGACCCTGATCCTCACATTGACAATGTATTCAGTGGTCAGAAGTGTAAGAACCCTGTCTCACATTGACAATGTATTCAGTGGTCAGAAGTGTAAGAACCCTGATCTCACATTGACACTGTTTCAGTGGTCAGAAGTTGTAAGAACCTGAACTCACATTGACAATGTATTCAGTGGTCAGAAGTGTAAGAACCCTGACCTCACACATGACAATGTGCTCAGTGGTCAGAAGTGTAAGAACCCTGATCATCACACTGACAATGTGTTCATTGGTCAGAAGTGTAAGAACCATGACTCACATTGACAATGTGCTCAGTGTCAAAGTGTAAGAACTTTGACCTCACACGGACAATGTGCTTCATGGTCAGAATGTAAGAACCCTGACCTCACATGACATGTGTTCAGTGGTCAGAAGTGTAAGAACCCTGACCTCACATGACAATGTGTTCAGTGGTCAGAATTGTAAGAACCCTGACCTCACACTGACAGTGTGTTCAGTGGTAGAAGTGTAAGAACCTGACCTCACACTGACAGTGTGTTCAGTGGTTAGAAGTGTAAGAACTCTGACCTCACACTGACAATGTACTCAGTGGGTCAGAGTGTAGAACCTATCCACTGACAATTGCTCATGGTCAAAGTGTAAGAACCCTGACATCACACTGACAATGTGTTCATGGTCAGAAGTGTAAGAACCTGACTCACATGACAATGTGCTCAATGGTCATAAGTGTAAGAACCCTGACCTACATTGACAATGTGTCAGTGTTCAGAAGTGTAAGAACCCTGACTCACACTGACAATGTGCTCAATGGTCAGAAGTGTAAGAACCCTGACCTCACACTGACAATGTGCTCAGTGGTCAGAAGTGTAAGAACCCTGACCTCACACGGACAATGTGCTCATGGTCAGAAGTGTAAAAACCCTGACCTCACACTGACAATGTGCTCAGTGGTCAGAAGTGTAAGAACCCTGACCTCACACTGACAATGTGCTCAGTGGTCAGAAGTGTAAGAACCTGACCTCACACTGACAATGTGTTCAGTGGTCAGAAGTGTAAGAACCCTGACCTCACACTGACAATGTGCTCAATGGTCAGAAGTGTAAGAACCCTGATCTCACACTGACAATGTGCTCAGTGGTCAGAAGTGTAAGAACTCTGACCTCACACTGACAATGTGTTCAGTGGTCAGAAGTGTAAGAACCCTGACCTCACACTGACAATGTGCTCATGGTCAGAAGTGTAAGAACCCTGACCTCAACTGACAATGTGTCAGTGGTCAGAAGTGTAAGACCCTGACCTCACACTGACAATGTTCTCACTGTCAGAAGTGTAAAACCCTGACCTCACACTGACAGTGTGTTCAGTGGTTAGAAGTGTAAGAACTCTGACCTCACACTGACAGTGTGTTCAGTGGTTAGAAGTGTAAGAACCCTGACTCACACTGACAATGTGTTCATTGGTCAGAAGTGTAAGAACCTGATCTCACATTGACAATGTGCTCATGGTCCATAAGTGTAAGAACTCCTGACCTCTACACTTGACAATGTGCTCAGTGTGTCAGAAGTGTAAGAACCCTGATTCACACTGACAATGTGCTCAATGGACAGAAGTGTAAGAACCCTGACCTCACACTGACAAGTGTGCTCAGTGGTAGAAGTGTAAGAACCTGACCTCACACTGACAGTGTGTTCAGTGGTAGAAGTGTAAGAACCTGACCTCACACTGACAAGTGTGTTCAGTGGTTCAGAAGTGTAAGAACCTGACCTCACACTGACAGTGTGTTCAGTGGTAGAAGTGTGTAAGAAGAATCACACTGCTCACATTGATGTGTTCAGTGGTAGAAGTGTGTGTTAAGGAAGTCACAACTTGACTTCACATTGAGTGTGTTCAGTGGTAGAAGTGTTGTAATGGGAAGGTCACAAACCTGACTCACACTTGAGTGTGTTCAGTGGTCAGAAGTGTAAGAACTCTGACCTCACACTGACAATTTGTTCAGTGGTCAGAAGTGTAAGAACCCTGACCTCACACTGACAATGTGCTCAGTGGTCAGAAGTGTAAGAACCCTGACCTCACACTGACAATGTTGTTCAGTGGTCAGAAGTGTAAGAACCTGACCTCACATTGACAATGTGTTCAGTGGTCAGAAGTGTTAAGAACCCTGACCTCACACTGACAATGTGCTCATGGTCAGAAGTGTAAGAACCTGACCTCACATTGACAATGTGCGCAATGGTCAGAAGTGTAAGAACCCTGACCTCACACTGACAGTGTGTTCATGGTCAGAAGTTAAAGAACCCTGACCTCACATTGACAATGTGTTCAGTGGTCAGAAGTGTAAGAACCCTGACCTCACACTGACAATGTGCTCAGTGGTCAGAAGTGTAAGAACCTGACCTCACATTGACAATGTGCTCACTGGTCAGAAGTGTAAGAACCCTGACCTCACACTGACAATGTGTTCAGTGGTCAGAAGTGTAAGAACTCTGACCTCACACTGACAATGTGTTCAGTGGTCAGAAGTGTAAGAACTCTGACCTCACACTGACAATGTGCTCAGTGGTCAGAAGTGTAAGAACCCTGACCTCACACTTGGACAATGTGCTCAGTGGTCAGAAGTGTAAGAACCCTGACTTCACATTGAAAATGTGCTCAGTGGTCAGAAGAAAGGACAAATGTGAGGGGAAAGTAGTGTCAAGGGTCAGTTATATAAATAAAGGTTCAGCTGAAATGCAGGCCTCTACCTGGCACTGATGGAGATTCTTCTGTACCTAGCTAAAATTTCTGCATTCACATGTTCCTAATTAAATACATTATGGATAGAGAGGCCAAAAAGGGGAAGACAGTAATATAAAATTATAAGAAGAGACAATATCTCTAGGGTGGATAAGAGTTTAAGGTAATGTCTAAGTGACTATACTAGTTGCAATTTTTAGTTTTGGGTTCAATTTAAAAATACCTCAAAATGCGCCTGCCAGTTGACACTGTCATACCACTCCTGGTATATACCCACAAGGACTCATCTTACTGCAAGAAAACATGCACACCATTTGATTTGCAGCTTCTCCACAAAAGCAAAAAGCTGGAACAACCAAATGCCCCTCAACTGACGAGTGGATAGAAAATTGTGTACTGTACACATGGAATTCTATGCACGTAAAAAGACAACATCATGAACAGTTGCAGGTAAATGGATGGAGCTAGAAGAACTCATGTTAATGTGAAGTAACACAGTCCCAGAAAAACAAACGAAAAATGGTATCTTCTCATATGTGGATGCTAGTGCCAATAACCCAGTATAAATACTTCTTGTGGAGAGGGATGCATATTAAAAAAACAACAACGAAAAGACTACATCAAAAAGACGGAAATGGTGATTTGGGAAGGGTGGGAGGGGGCGGAAGAGGGACAAGTGTGTATGATTAATTGCTATTAATGCATATTTAATTATGTGAGTTCAACAAGTGTCCAGTTTGCCCAGACACTGTCACAGTTACATGGTGTTTATGACTTAGTAAAAGTAAATATGTGTATATTAAACAACATTGGTTTAAAGACTCTGATAAAAATGGTAATGCATCTGAGTTAATTGGAGCTATCAAATTGCTGTTGTCCACATTTGTTTTAATTAAAATCTATAATAATAACATTTGGGATTGGCATATACAAATGTTCTCTATAATTTTTCTATTGTAAGTATCACCTTGTAGCATTCTCTTTCACCTGTAGGATGATTTAACTTAAAAATTAAGTTTTCTGTTTCATATGAAGGATGCTTGTACTCATGGATCGTCACTTATAGCTAAAAAATGAAAAAAAAACTGAGAGAAAGATGCAGGACAGTTATGGCAAAATGCATGATCTGGGATGGGGTAGGGGGGAAGGGAAAGGGAAATATGCCTGAACTGAATTGGAAAATGATGTATGAAATGCACAAAGCATCAATAAAAAAATATAAAATAATTAAGTTTTCTTCCCCATCAATTAAACATACAGTCACCCAAAACAGCATGGGGTGAATTAGATGAAATCTGTGCCTTGATTCCACCCTATAGGTATGTATAATACAACTGCTTTTTGAGACTCATGGGTCAAAAAAAAACATAAAATAAAAAAGAGGGATGCAGATAGATATGAAACTTTTTTTGTCAAAAACCTTGCAATTCAACGATCTTAAAACTAACTACGGGAAAGGATTTGTATGTTCCAACAGGTCAGAACGTCACCAACTTAGGCTGAGAAAGAAAAACAGCTTTCATTGAGTAGATGTACCAGAAAGTGCCAGCAAAGGATTGCTCCTCTGGGCATTGAAGGGAAGAAAAGCCTCAGATTGCTGCAGACATCAGGCCCCTCCATGGATCTACTAGTAACAACTATTTTTATTTTTATTTTTATTTTTTTTTTTTAATTTTTTTTTTATTATTTTTTTTTTTTTTTTTTTGTTTTGTGTGCATGTTTAGGTCTGTGCACCCGTGTCGTGCAATGCCGCGGATTCAGAAGAGGGTCTCGGATTCCCCTGGAACTGGAGTTCTCCTGAAATTGGAGTTTTCAGACGGTTCTCGGCCGCCATGTGGGTGCTGGGATCGAACCCGGGTCCTCTGCAAGAGCGGTCGCGCTCTTAACCGCTAGGCATCTCTCCAGCCCCCAGTAACAACTTTTTTAATGAGTCCTAATGAAGTTACCTTCTAGGTGCCAAAGGTTTTAATAAAGACTTCTTACCTCCCTCCCCCCAATAGAACAAAGAGAAATGAGGATGATGAGGTCGTTCGCCACTGTAGATGGGAGCCAACTGTTATAGAGGTAATCTCTGTAAAACCGGTAAAACTGCCTTCTTTAATGACTAATAGACATAGATCTGTGAAAAGGATTATTCTCTATTAAGAACCAAATATAATGCTAAAGTCTCCTTAACTATACACTTAAGCAAAATAATTAACACAGGAGCTCTGACATCAACAAGGATTATTCTTTAAGGAGATGTTGGCCAGGAATCCAAGCCCCCACAAAAGGTAAAGGCTCTTGCCTCCAAACTGGGATACCTGTGAGAAGAAGAGGCGATAAGGGCCTGCTGTTGAAGACCTGATGTAAACATGGGAAAGATGTATGGAGACCACACTTGCAGTGTACAGATGGTCTTGGAATGCCAGAGAGTGTTACCAAAGGCCACTAAACCAATAAAGCAAATATAGGTCTCCTTGAGTCAAGCAAGAGATACCCAACAGTAAAGGCATTTAGAAAAATGTTGAAGACCTGATGTAAACATGGGAAAGATGTATGGAGACCACACTTGCAAGTATACAGATGATCTCTGGAATGCCAGAGAGTGTTACCAAAGGCCACTAAACCAACAAAGCAAATAAGGTCTCCTTGAGTCAAGCAAGACTCCTCCGTCAGCACAGCTACAACCCTCACCTGCCTGGAAATACTGTGCAGCAGTGGCAGACATATGTCTGTATATCTCAAATCTAATTGGCTATTAGCTCTCTCCTTGGAGGAATAACCCAGCTGATGCCACAACTTGCATCCTCTAATGTTTAGGATGTTATAAACCACAGGAAACCCTGTCATACTTAACAGAAGGAAATGTAATTCATGGATTAACATACCATCCAAACATCTGTGTCTATACCAAAGTAACCTACCATAACAATTAGTACTGTTTAAATACCTATATATCTAATTGCGTGTGCTTCATTAGTAGGATCGAAAGGCTATATATTATACTGTTTAAATACCTATATATCTAATTGCATGTGCTTCATTAGTAGGATCGAAAGGTTATGCCTGGACAAGCTGTCAGCCCATGAAAGAAAACAGCCAGAATTGACTAGAGACCAAGACAACAGCTCCAGAGAAAGTAGACTGTTTTGCTTCTCATCCACCTGTGCCCCTTTTCTAAGCCTAGGGAACAATCCGCAGAGGAGGGGGCGCGATAGAATGTAAGGGCTGCGATTGGGGTGAATGATGAAACTACAACAATATAGACTGGACACTCATTTGATTAACTTGATTGAACATACAAGCCCCCCCTGCTAGATGGTGGGACCCATGAGCTGTGTGGGTTTGGGCACAACTGCTTCCAAATTGGTTTTAGATGAAGGATTCTTGTACTCACAAATTATTACTTATTGTTAAAAAAATGAAAACAAAACAAAACAAAACAAAACAAAAAACAGAGAAAGATGCAGAAAAGTTACGGCAAAATGCATGATCTGGGATGGATAGGGGTGGGGTGGGGGGAAGGGAAAGGGATATATGCCTGAACTGAATTGGAAAATGATGTATGAAATACACAAACCATCAATAAAAAAACTTAAAAAATAAATAAATACAATTTTTAAAAAAAGAAAAATCCATTTGGAAACAACTCACCACTATAGAAACTTCTTAAAATATAAACATTATTAAAAGAGATTAAAAGAACTTTCCTTATAATGGAGGGCAAGGCATGTCCCCTACTAGAGAGCATAAGATAACAAAATAAAGCCTCAATGCATGAGTGGACTCCCTCTCATGAAGTTGCTGACCATGGTCCCACAGACCCTCAAACAATCTGGCCCTGGTTCATGGTTACCCGCCAGAAATTCGCCAAAGACAGTACATCCATGAGCTGTAGAGCAAACAAGGAGAAATCAAGTTTGCTGACTTCAAGGCCTCACCTTTGCTGTCTAGTTTTCAGAGTGTTGAAGGTGATATGCATGCTACTGGAGGGAAAAAGTAATCATCAAACTTCAGCAGCTGAGAAACGTGAACTACAACAACTGGGCTGGCAAGATATGTGTACTGGTGTAGTATTGGCATGAATATTGTGGGAGTAATCAACCATTTGGTTGGATTTGAGGTCTGCATCATAGGGTGGAACCCAAAGCCTGATGCTGATATCAGAACTAGGAACTTGAGGTCATGCGACATAGGGGAGAGCCTGATTTTAGTTTTCTAATAAATAGTTGGAGTATTAAACTGACTCCTACTGACTTCTTAGTATACCCATTAATGAATGCATCTCTCAACTCTGACCAGAGAATCTTCTTTGCTGTTTTGTTTTCAATGTAGAGGTTTAGACATATTCTACCATAAAATTCCTTTTTTTTTCCCAAAAACATATCAATACCAAATGGATACTACTGATACAAAATGTGCACTTTGCAAAGAGGCCATGTAAGTACATCAGAGGAGCTGATGAGTACTGATGATGAAGAACACAGATTCAGTTAATATGGAAAAGTTTAATACAAAAATTTCAGGTTGAAAATAATTCCTTTCGGACCTAATCTTTCCTGCAAATTATCTTCAAAAGTAAATTAGCTCTCAAACTTCTTTAGCAGGTAGGTCTTTGTGTACAGATATTAACTTCATGTGATTTGCATTTTAAAAGAGGAAAGATTTCAGTTTATCCTTTACAAATTGAGGAGCTGTTGAAGTGTACTCTAAGCATGTGCTGTCCTTCCAGTAACTGAGAATTCTAAACCAATTTGCAATCTGATGAAATCCCACAACGTTTGAATAATGCAAATAAAGTGCTAATTGGTTTCCATGGCCTTACCTGCCGTAATGAAAATGAATCAGGAACATAAAGAAAAATGCAGCATACATAACTGCAGAGACATTTACGGCACAAATGAAAAACCTACCAGAATGCAAGGAAAACTGATAATATTGATGATCAGTTAAATAATGTGTAGGCCAGGAACACCTGCTCTGTAGCAAATACTATTTCAGCTACTCTGTACATATCATGCCTAATGCCCTGAAAAAGGAAAGGAATCAAAGTCATCAGTAAAGGAAAATAATTTAAGATTCATTAGTATTTCCTGTGTGAAGCAGCGCTGCCAATATTTCATGTTAGTAACATACATGATCCTTATACAAACCCTGTAGAGTAGACAGGACTGTCAGCTCCAATAAACTGAATCTAGGACTGGATATGTAGCTCATTTGGTAGAGTGCCGGCCTCACATGCAGCATGCACAAGCTCTGGGTCTGCTCTTCAGCACCACGTAAAGGAGTGTGGTGGTGCCTGCCAGGAACCCCAGTTCTTGGCAGGTAGAGGCACCACAATCAAACACCCAAGGTTATTCAGTCTCAGAGCAATCCACATTTCTTCTGGGGTTTGCGCTAGCTCTGTTTTGAAATTTTATGTTCTATTTCTCTGAGTTGGAATCTCCTATGTGCATATTTTACATTTTTCACCAATTTGTAACAAATGGAGAGAATTTGAACAGTTACTGCAAGGTAACATGGTGGAGACCTTTGATGATTTTTCTCCCTAAGGGTCTCTAGCACAGATGCTTACAAGAACAAATCCTCTGCTTTGGTGGCATCCTTCATTCACACAGTACAATGAGAGAAAATGTCACTTGAATTTATTTCTGTACACAGTACTTGGTGTATTTCGTTTTAAAAATGTACCAATAAATTCCAGGAGCAATAGATAGCTGTGTGACATTTATGAATTTCTGTCTTGATTTCACTATGTTCCTAAAATTTGGGGGCCAAAACTATTTTATTTTTCCATTTATGCTGCCTACTTCATCCAAACAAATTGCATACCTTGTGACTTCACCTGGGATCTCCCCTCTGGAAGCTACATGGGATGTCAAAGGGTTTAAAGCCAGAATTTAAGTTTTAGGTAAGAATCAACTTCTAAGTGAAATGTTATTTTCATATCAAGAGTGAAGTCGGTACCTTTGCTATTGAGCAGGTGTAGCCTGTCAATTTCATATATAAGGAAAATTTCAAACAACTAAATAAGAAAACTAAACAAAATAGTAAAGAATTTTTAAAGAAATTATTAACTTTAATAAAGCAAGGAGCAAGAGAAATAATATCCATAATGTTTTTCTATAATGTAAGGCAGGGATTGAGATGTCTGGGCATCTGCTAATTGCCCAAAACCACCCGAGGAGAGAAGCCCTTGCTGCTTCCTTGAACACATGCTACACAGCACTCGTGGGGAGGCCATGTGGGGAGGTGAGGGTGGCCACAGAGCGGGGATCTGGACTCTAGGCTCCCTGATACCCCACTGCTCCCTGACAAAAACAAACAAAAGATAAAAGATTTAAAGTTGGACTGAAGAGCTGTTTTCAAGGGTGTCATCCTACTTCATTTCATGAAGACGAGTTGGGGTCATGGTGAAGAAGCAAAGATCAGGGATAAAAAGCAATACTTCTCTACTGTCAGACATGTCTGAAAATGGAGAAAATGCTGAGATTGAGTTGCCTGTTACCACAGGGGTCCAGGAAGAAGGTGACATGCCAATTTCAAGGATCTTTCTGGCCTCCCAAATAATTGAATGCTAACATGACAAAAAACAGTTAGTGCATTCTCTGGGATATCCGTGACTGACAGTGTGCACTTTTCCTCCTGCAGCAGCTGTGGGAACTTAGGAAATCAAAGTGCTGGCCTTGTTTGCTTATCCATCCAACAGGAAAAATATCAAGCCCCTTAGAAAATGAAAGTTATTAGAAGATAAAAGAACATAAAGCAGGAAAATGGTTAATCTGTAGCGATCTGAGACGGTGTCAGAACTGCAGCAGAAGCTTTGTATAGCGTTCCTTCCAAGCAGGATGAAAGTCCAAGGAAAGAGATGCTCCAGGGAGAGCACTGTGGGGGCGGGGCCCCTGGGAGAGCACTGTGGGGGCGGGGCCCCTGGAGACCACTGTGGGGGCGGGGCCCCTGGAGACCACTGTGGGGGCGGGGCCCCTGGAGACCACTGTGGGGGAGGGGCCCCTGGAGAGCACTGTGGGGGAGGGGCTCTTTTCCATGCCTTGCCTCCAATTCGCCCAGTTGGGAGTTTACTGCTGACTCACACACTTTCTTATTTGCTCAGTTCTCAAAGAGAAAAACAGCACCCTGATGTGTTCGTCTCATGGTTTTTACTTTTGTGAACTAAAGTATCAATGAGGTTAACTGTGTACATGTTGTTCTTATCCTCTACCTTCCCAAGGATGCATTCTTTTTAAAAAAAAATTTTATTAATTTTATTTATTTCTGTATGTGTATGAATGTACTGTCTGCATGCAAGTTTGTGCACCCGTGTCGTGCAATGCCGCGGAGGTCAGAAGACGGTCTCGGATTCTCCTGGAACTGGAGTTCTCCTGGAATTGGAGTTTCAGACGGTTCTCGGCCGCCATGTGGGTGCTGGGGATCGAACCCGGGTCCTCTGTAAGAGCGGTCGGCGCTCTTAACCGCTAGGCCATCTCTCCAGCCCCCAAGGATGCATTCTATAAAGTATAATACCTTTCTCCTCTAAGACTAGTCATGGGCTGTGCTTGGTCGTACAAGCCTTTAATCCCAGCACTCAGGAGGCAGAGGTAGGTGGATCTCTGTGAGTTCAAGGCCAGCTGGGGCAACAGGGAGACCTTGTCTCAAGACCAAAAATCTATTCATAGATATATTACCCCAAAAGGGTGTGTTGGCTGACATTTAATTTCTACTGACCTTATTTAATGCAGAAAATAATTTAGACATACATAATGCTTAGTGTGTCATAGTCCTACTTTATGGCACCTTACAGCTGAGAGGCTAAAAGAGATAGCCACGGGGCCGGGGAAAGGGCTCAGTGGATAAAGTGTGAAGAGCTGAGTTCAGATCACTAGAACCCCTGTAAAAGCCAGGTTGGTGTGGCAGTTGCCTGGGATCACAGTACTCAGGGGGTAGAGACAGGGGCACTCAGAGCATCAGACAGCTAAACTAGCTCTTCATTTAGCAAGGGACCCTGCCTCAGCGTAAAAACGTGGAGAGCAATGGAAGACACCATCAACTTTGAGGCTCCACACGTGTCCCTGCACAACAAGCAGGCACACGGCATGGATACCATACAAACATAAATATAAAAAGAAAGAAGGGAATATCTGTAAAATAAATATGACTTGGGGCTGGAGAGGTGGCTCAGCAGTTAAGAGCACAACTGCTTTTTCAGAGGACCGTGGTTCAAACCCCAGCACCCATATGGCAGCTAACAACCATCTGTAACTCCAGTTCCAGGGAAAAGGCACTACACAGTTCCTTTACATACATGCAGGCACTATACTCATACACATGATAAAAATAATAAATGTTTTTAAAAATAAGATAAATATGACTTTACATGCTTAGATGTGATTGTTTTTTTTTGTTGTTCTTTTTGAGACAGGGTCTCCCTGTAGCCCCAGCTGTCCTGGAACTCACTCTGTAGACCAGGCTGGCCTTGAACTCACAAAGATCTGCCTGCCTCTGCCTCCCAAGTGCTAGGATTAAAGACGTGCGCCACCACACCTGGCTAGATGTGATTTTTTTTAAGTCACCTTTGTAGTTTGAATAGATATTGACAAGGAAATATGCTATTATAAATATATTCCCTTACTTATATGCTGAAGAAAAGACTTTGTGGTTAGAATGGGAATAAGTAATCTTTATTTGAGAGTATGATTGATAATAGGAAGGTAAGGTTGTAAAAATATAGTTTTATTTGAAAACATGACTCTTTAAAAGCCAACAGTTCATCTATGAATGTCCAGACTGTTCTTAGGTTGCCAGGAAGACTCAAAGGATTCCAAGAGCCAGGTAATTCTGAGCCACACCCTGTGGCCCATAAAACACACTGTCACCCTTTCTCATCCTGCAAATACTGTGTACAGGGCTGACCATCATCACCGATGGGCCTCTCTGCATTACTGCTTTCAGCTCTGAAGAGCATGCATGCCTTTGACTGATTCAGTTACAAGCATGGCTTTTGTTTTCTGTTGTTCTTTACTTTTAGCATTAATAAACTTGATTTTACATGTGTGCACACATTCATGTGTGTGTATGTGCTTAAAGAGGTTGAGTTAAACAAAACATCAAAAATAAAATTATGTCATGAGGTAATTGCCATGTCACCCTTCTGATGAAAAACAAATAAAAAATAAAAATAAAATCTCACGATTTTTAGATTACCTTCTTTCTTTAAACACAAACATTTAATAATGATTAAAAGTACTCATGAGCCGGGCATGGTGGCGCATGCCTTTAACCCTAGCACTTGGGAGGCAGAGGCAGGTGGATCTCTGTGAGTTCAAGGCCAGCCTGGTCTACACAGGGAGCTCCAGGCCATCTGGGACTAAAGGGAGACCCTGTCTCAAAAAGGCAAAAAAAATTACTCATGGTCTGCAAGAAAGAAAAATAGTACTAACATACCATAGCTACACAAATATTATATAATATGTATGTGCATACATTTGCATATATGATTACACATATAATCATTATGTCCAATAGTGAAAAATTATAAGCAAATAGTGGGAGGGCTGGAGAGATGGCCTAGTGGTTAAGAGCGCCGACCGCTCTTACAGAGGACCCGGGTTCGATCCCCAGCGCCCACATGGCAGCTGAGAACCGTCTGAAACTCCAATTCCAGGAGAACTCCAGTTCCAGGGGAATCCGAGACCCTCTTCTGACCTCCGCGGCATTGCACGACACGGGTGCACAAAATTGCATGCAGACAGTACATTCATACACATACGGAAATAAATAAAATTAATTAAAAAAAATTAAAAAAAAAAGCAAATAGTGGGAATTGAATGTTTTTGTCCCTCATTCACAAATTCTTCATATATATCTATACTATAAACCATGATGTCCTATGCCTGTTCTTATGCATCAGACTCTGTTTAATGAAAGTGCCATGGTTAACGAGGCAGACAAATCCTCTTAGTATGAATAACTGATAATACAGATAGTAATAACTGACCACTATCTCAGTGGTTAAAAAAAGCTTTCTAACATAAGGTCATAACTGTTTGCTTAACTGTTTTTGAAAGGGGGAAGTTACATATAAAGGTTATGAATTAAATAATAAAGTACTTGATAAGATGAACTGAAAGTTTCTATGATAAGGTAAATGATGGCTGTAAGGTATCCACACTGAAATAAGTGCAAATACTAATTCAGGTTTTCAGTTTTTCAAGCAAAATGCATTCTCTCCCTCATCCCTGCTCTGTAAGTGGCTTGCCCCGTGGGTTAATTACTTTTCTCTTGTTACTATAAGCAAATGATTCACCAGAAGCAAAGTAATATAGGAGAGGCTTGTTAGGGCTTAGAGTTTGAGGGAGTCATTCTCTTATTGCAGGGAAGGCATGGCAGCCAGTGTGTGAGACAGGTGGACACCTTGCATTTCAGTCAGAAAGCAGAGAGTGGACAGGAAGTGGGTCCCAGGTATGGAAACTGAAGGGTCCCCAATGACACATTTCCCCCAGCAAAGCTCTACTTTCTAAAGCTTCCACAACCATGTAAGAGCACCGTGAACCTGTGACCAAGTGTTCAATTGCATAAGTGTAGGGAACATTTCACATTCAAACCACAGCACAGGTACGATTTATGGTGTAGGCTATTATACTCATTCATTTATAAAAAATCCATCTAGAAATAAATTCTCATTAGTAGGCTTGCATACAGCACATATAAAACATAAGGAAGTTGTACTCATAAATGAAAATTCCAAAAATATTTATTGAAATTCTGTGTTTCAGACATATGAATCCTAAGGTAAAGCATAAAGAAATTAAGACCCACCAGGCATGGTGGTCCATGCCTTTAATCCCAGCACTGAGGAGGCAGAGGTAAGTGGATCTTTGTAAAATAGAGGCCAGCTTGGTCTACATAGTGAGTTCTAGGGTCAGCTGTGGCTAAAAGGAGACCCTGTTTGAAATAAACATTTCAAAGGATACAATAAATGATACAAAAGGAAGAAAGAATTCTACTAAGGTTGTGAGCTTCAACAAGGTAGTAAAGTAAAGAGTACAGTTGGGAGTAAGCATAAACTTAGTTTTACTGTTCTTTGTACAGGAGTCACCTGTGGGATCCTAGACAAGCTAATTCAAAACAAAAATAATAATGCTGTATGAATTGAACTTGAAGTGTAAAATGTGTCTAACATCTTTACTGCATGTCAGTACATGCTTAATAGATTATTCTTTAAGCATGCTATCAGTGATATCAACAGCAAAATAGAAGGTGCTGCCATTGTTTTCATTTTTGGAAGTACATATTCGTGTTCTTAGTATATTAAAAAAACAATCTTGATGTTGCTGAAAGAATAAGCATTGAAGTGGAAGCCATACTTTGAAGAGACCAACAATAAAGCCCAGCTAAGTATGAAACCCTTCAGTCTCTTTCTCCTCCTGTGAGGAGAATTTCTTTGCAAAGTTTTACCCTTTTTACTCTACCACATGGTGGTTGGTTTGCTCAGATAGTTTAACAACAATGGGGTTGTTCCCTTGACTGCTCAAAGCACTCTTGTTAACATACCTGACTTTTCTACTTTTATTAATAATGAACTATGCCATATGCCAGGTGTGGTGGCATATGCCTTGAATCCCAGCACTCAAGAGCCAGAGGCAGGCAGATCTCAATGAGATCCAGGCCAACCTGGCTTCCATAGCAAGTTCCAGGCCAGCTGGGGCTACAGGGATACCCTGTGTCAAAAAGAAAGTAAGTAAGTAACTAATAAATAACAAACAATAAAGTTCCAAAATATTGGTATACTTTGGTAGAACACACGAGTGGCAAACCATGTCCAGATATTGAATATGTCCATAGTCCCAGGGTAGGAACACATTTCATGGATTGCAATCCCTGATACTAACAGGCTGTTTCCTCCTTCCATCATGGCTAACATTCACAAGCTTCCCACAGGATGTTAATATTCATTTCTTGTACCTACTCTAAGACCAGACACTGATGAAAAGAAACATGCATAAAACAGTGAATAAATGGTCCTGTACCTGAATCATGGCTTTTACTCAGCCACTAGCATGTGACAAGTGACACACTTCGTTGGGTTGGCAGTTTTATTCTTGTTGACAATAAGTGAGTCACTAAAACCACAGACTTTCCAGCTAGAAGATTAGAGCTTCATACCTACCCTTTCTCATTTAGGAACGTTACAATTTTAGGCAAATTACTTAAGTGCTTTCCATTTGCTTGATTTGCAGAACAAGCAAAATAATATTACAACCTGATTTGATTGGGGTCAATGAGCCATCTCTGATAGACTCTGAGCACAGAGCACAGACCAGTGCTGTTATCACGTGTGTGTGTTCATAGCCATTGTGAATACCACTGCGATAGAAAGATTATTGAGGATTTCCCATGACTAAAGTTATAATCTGCTATAAAAGAATTCATATTACAGAAGTCAGAGCTACACAGCAAAGAACTGGAGAAAAACTCCAGAAAATAAAATTAGCACATAAGAGAAGGCAGAGGAGAAAGAACTACCAATTTTTAAGTAACAAAGCAAAGAAAATTGAATATAAATGAAAAGAGGACCATAATAAATAATGGCACCCAGTCCAGTGGGATTCCGATACTCTCAGAAACAGTATGTCATGATATTTCAGACAACACACGAATAGGAACCACTTTATATACTGGAGGCATTTTCCCTAAAATGAATCAACAAATTTTATGATACAATTTCAATAACACATACTTATCATACCTCATGGAATTTGAATCTAAATCTAAAAATTACATATACATTTCTTTAAGTTTTTGTATTTTTTTTTTTTTTGTTTTTTTTTTTTGTAGAAAAAACAAAGTCCGATGCCCTTGATCTCAAATTCAAGGCATATGTGACATCTTAGCCACAGGAAAGAAAGCAGGCTCCTTTGTGGAGCTGGTCAGAGCCTGAGAATTTGAATGAACTGGTAGAAAGTTCCTAAAGAGACTGAGTACACTCACAAAGAGTCAAGTTTGGGGAAAGTTAAGATAAGGAATGTCAGCAACTTAGAATGGAATCTTAAAATATGCCGTTATTTCTGTGCATTTGTTTAACAAACAATACCCGGAATATAAAAAGAATAAAAGCCAGAAAAATAATCAGTAGAAAGGAATATAAAAAAGCAAAGCAAAACAACAATAACAAAATCTCCTTACCCCCGGACTAATGTTCTTTCAACTCATATTCCCAGAGATAGTCAGTGGAAAAAAGATAAATTACATCAGAGGCAAAACAAAACAAAAACAATCATGTATCATCTGCAGGAAATCTACAGGCTGTGATAATTTATGTTTGCTTCATAGAGACAGAATTCCAGGAATACACCAAGTCACAAAAGGGAGAAAAGAACATACTCTTTTCAAAATTGGTTTTAAGATGAAAATTCTTCTAGAAAAAAATTCTACAGGGAGACCCTGTCTCGAAAAGACCAAAAAATAAAATTCTTTGTTGTTGAGTTGAGAATCTTCTAATACAGCTAATATCAGATGACCAGGAATCAAAGATATTCTGATGAAAAGTAGAACTGTATTTTGCTTTCATATATTAATTCTACCATTTTATATGACTTTTTTTTCTTCTAAGTGTAATAGGTCAGCCAGTGATACATCAAGAGACTCCATTTCAAACAAAGAAACAAGCAAGGAAGAGTTATCCCTTCTGTATCCCTGTCTCAGCGGGACCCTGAAGTCAAAAGGGGCTGGTAAGACAAGGAAGGAAGTCCTATACAACTGATCTAGGAGTCCTGTGGACAGGACAGGCATGGATCTGCAAACCTGTAGTCTCTGTAATTAACAGGCTGAGGAAAGGGGGTGGAGAGTTTGAGACTAGATTGTGCCACATGGCAAGATCTTATCTCAAAATAACCTAAATAAATAAAAATAAATAGGAAGTCACACTGACTCATAGTAATTCTATGTGAGTTCAATGTTTGATGCTCTTCTTGATCTTGAATCTTGGATCATGAGGGCCCTCTCCAAAGTCCATACTAGGACAATGATATCTTATAGGGTATCAGTAACACTGACAGCTAGTCTTTGTGGCTGGCATTTGTACAATTCAGACAATAAAAACAGCAACATTTACTGGGGGGGCAGGCAACATCATAAAACTTTATCCTCCCAGACAAAATAGACCATGACATCTTTTCACAGCCATACGCTAAAGGAAGTCAGAGAGAATATGGCAGCCTCAGAGAACTCACATTCTTCAGCCTGTAGAGTCTAATAATGTTTGTATAAATGTATAATATTATATTTTCATTTTAAGGTACAGAGCTGTGAATATCAGAGAAATCAAATAAGGAAAAGAGAAATCCATGAATCATGATTCCACCAAAATACACAGAATGATGCTGGGCATGGTGGCACATGCCTTTAATCCTAGCACTTGGGAGGCAGAGGCAGGCTAATCTCTGTGAGTTCAAGGCCAGCCAGGTCTACAGGGTGAGTTTCAGGCCAACTGGGGCTAGAGGGAGACGCTGAATCAAAAAGACAAACAAAACAAAACAAAACAACAACAAACATAAAACACCAGAATGCTCAGTGAAATATACTGAATGAAAATTATTTAAATTTAGTAAAACAAATAGTTGTTTGTGAAGAGTTCTTTGAGGAAAGAGAGGGCAAACAAGCTTAAGACAATGTATGGTCCCCAAATAGTCTCTATATTTTATCAGAATAAGAGTTTGGTGTGGTTTGCAAATAATTTTTATATCACATCTCTTTTCTTTGTTTTTTTTTTTTTATTATTTATTTGTCTGTTGAGACAGGGTCTCCCTGTAGGCCCAGCTAGCCTGGACCTAGCTGTACATCGGGCTGGCCTCTATCTCAAAGAGATCTACCTACCTCTGCCTTCTGAAGGCTAGATTGAAGATGTGTCCCACCATGCCAAGCTCTGTACGATTTTTGTTTCCACTCACTCTATATACATATTGTAGGGTACTATTCTTTATCCATCCATATTATAAACGTATTATGTAGTTAAAATGATAGATTGTTTAAACCTTATTGCAAATTTATTTTTTTTCTTTTTTCTTTTTGTTTTCAAGCTCAAGTTGCTGTGGAGCACATTTTAAAAATGAAATATTCACTCCTTTCTCTTTAGTATTAAAATACTTTGTAACTTCGTCAAGTCTATTTGTTCATCTTTGTTATCAAAATAAATTGTGCTCCTACTCAGAATTAACTATCATCTATCTTTTTTAAGTAACTGGACTTTAACTTTTCAGTATTTTAGGTTTAATAGCGGAGTAGCAACATTTAAACAGTTAGCTCACTCTTTACTAACATGAAGATGTAGTGCAATGTTACACCAAGAATATTTCAAACGCAAAATCTTATTAAAATTGTAACATTTTGATAAGAGAAAATGATTTAACTGCATGATTATAATTTTTACTTATATTCTTTCAGAGAATTTCATTACTTTTATGATAACATTGTTTTCCCATTACAAGCCAATAAGTTACACAGCCTAAAACATGATCTTGAATATGAACTTGTAGTATTGGGGTGAATGTAACTTCTGTGAGAACTGTGACTCTCAAATGCAACCAGCCAGCCATCCATATGGCAGGTTACTAACTCTAAACTGAGCTCTCCACAGAGACTTACCTCAGGCTCAGAGACAGCAGTTGTTCTTTGGACTTCAGCAGGTCCCCCACTATGAAACTGGCATAGCCCAGGACACTTCTCTGAAATAACGCAGAAGGACTTGTATTAGCTCTTGGGGTTCTTCCTATTGTTTTGCTCTCACACCAAGCACACAAAATTAGTTTTTTTAGGAAAATAAAAGACTCAATTAATTAACCAAAAATATTTCACTGTCAGAATTAGAATGCTGGGTAATATATCCACTGAAAAGAATGTGTTAGAGGGATGAAAAGTATTCTCTTTGTTAAAGACAGAGATGGATAGTCTAGGAAATAACAAGATACAGCAGTTAGAACTTTCCCACAGATTATAATTATTTTCCAATAAGAAAACAAGAGCAAAAGATGATAAACTTCAATATTTACCAACACAGCTGTTCTTATTAGACTTCCTCAAATCTCCGAGAGCAACTTTGTGTTCAAGATATGAGAAAATCTGCCTCTTGGAGTTATTTTTACGTAGAACTCTGGGCAAGTTATAAATAGAAGAGCTATAATTCTCCCCATCACAGAAGCATTTAAAAGCATTTGTTTCCTTTTGTTATTTCTTTACTAACATGGGACCATTCCATCCCAGGACACACAAATAAATGATACTTCTGCTATATTTTATAAAATTGCCTTTTAAACATCTCTTACTGGGTGTTATATTTACCAACGAGTATTTGCTTTCTGCTCTTTAAACTCAAAGCAAAGAATAAAACCCAAAATTGTTGTGGCATATCTTTTGAATATGCCCAGCTAGTTTTGATTTAAAAGTAACAATATTAAAATATAAATAACACAAAGTATGTCTCGGCCTTTCTTCAAGGTCAAGGACTAAGCATACAAATAACAACCACATACCATCACCTGTGCCACTGCTGAAAAAGGGCATGCCATTCTCAATAAGAGGTCAAGACTACTTCTAGAACTTTCTCTTAGCACAGTTATGCTCCCAGACTATACATGAGTGAGAAGCGGGATTCAAAGTCTGAGACAAACTAAATGTGAAGAACACACTGCATTAAAGTTTTCTCTCATGGGGCTGGAGAGATAGCCTACCGGTTAAGAGTGCCTACCGCTCTTGCAGAGGACCCGGGTTTGATACCCAGCACCCACATGGCGGCCGAGAACTGTCTGAAACTCCAATTCCAGGACAACTCCAGTTCCGGGGGAATCCAAGACCCTCTTCTGACCTCCGTGGCATTGCATGACATGGATGCACAGACTTGCATGCAGACAGTACATTCATACACATACAGAAATAAATAAAATAAAATAAAATTTAAAAAAAAAGTTTTCTCTCACATACTCTGTTGGTCTATATCCCTTATTGTCTCCTTTTATCTTGGTATTGAACACTACATGAAATATATATATATATATATATATATATGTATATATAGTGTATACATATATAGTAAAAGTATATATAGTAAAATATGCATATATGCATATATATATATATATGCTTACCTGATATACTCTCAGTTCTGAATGAATACCAGCATATGTAAATATTCATTCACAATGAATGTAAGAATGACATAGGCACCAGGCTTTAAGTTATTCATTTACTTATTTTTAAGATCTTTCTCTGTAGCCTGGAGATTATTATGTAGCCTCGGGTAGCCTCAACTTGTAATAATCCTCCTGCCTCATCCTTCCAAGTGATTATAGTCACATACCATCACATGTGCTCCGACAAGTTATTTTAACAGCTATCGGAGACATGGTCATTGTACAGTTATTTATTTATTTATTTAGTCTTTTTGAGACAGGGTCTCCCTGTAGCCCCAGCTGTCCTGGAACTCACTCTGTAGACCAGGCTGGCCTTGAACTCACAAAGATCTGCCTGCCTCTGCCTCCCAAGTGCTAGGATTAAAGGTTTGTGCCACCATGCCCGGCTTGTGCAGTTATTTATAAACCACTGTAATTCACTGAAATGGGTGAGATCAAAGCCATAATATAACATAATCTAGTGTCACCCAACATTTTGTATTTTAAAGATTTAGAAAAATGCATTATTATTTTTTAAATTATGTATCTGTTGGGTGGGGGCATGCACATAACAGTACAGCTGCCCATAGAGACCAGGGGCATTGGATCCTCTGGATCTGGGGTTACATAGGATTCTAAGCTATCTAATGTACGTCCTGAGAACCTATCTCAAGTCCTCTACAAGAGCAGTATGTACTCTTAACTCCTGAGCCATCTTTCCAGCTCACCATTTGTACTTTAAAAAGGTCTATCTCACTTTCTTTTTTACTGTTAATTAGAGATTTTAACTTAAAGTACTATCTCACTCATTACTCACTCTCCAAAAAACTTTTCACCACAGATCATAAATTTTACAAGATCCCTTACTTTCTAATTATTTTCTTCTTGCTTCTGAGATTTGTTGGTATGGGTGAATTTAGAATTAATAAAGCAGAGTATTCATGGATTAATATTATGGAGTTTTTTTCAGCTATAAAGTATCAGTTGCCCCTGATTGGAATGTAGCAAAGAGAGACAGGTGGAATGGCTATTCTTAAACATAAGCTATGGATGCACCATAAGGCACAGCTGTAGGTAAAACTGGTGACCCCTCCCACTCAGCATCTCTCCTGTGTCTCTCCTGTCTGCTAAAGCAGGACATCCTAAAGCAGCAGCCCTTTGCCTTGTCAATCTCTGAGTCACAGCAGAGAGGGCAGAGAGTTTTTAAGATCCAACAGGGTAGGATGCCTGCTTCTAGACACTGTTTTCTGGAAATGACAGGGAAGTTCATCCATAAAACCTCAGCAATAGGACTGCTTCAAAAAGACCTTCATACTGATACCACCATCGACATACCAACATGGATGGGGGGAATTTCACAGGATCCTATACTAGATGAAGAGCTACAGGCAATCCATGGCTGCTGAGAAAGGATCAGTTTCAACACAAGCTCCTTATAGGTTATCCAATCCCAGGTAGTCAGTCATAAATACCTGTAAATGTAAGCACCACTGCACCACTGCATGGATTCAATAGGTTGTTTGCATGCTTGTATGTGTGGTTTGCGTGTGTGTGTGTGTGTGTGTGTGTGTGTGTAACAATAATACGAAGTCACGATACTGAGAGGGACGGGGTTTAGGAAGGAGGTGGAGAGAAGTGGTAGAAATGATATAAATACAATACTTATGTATGAAATATTAAAACAATTAATTTTAAAGAGGAAGAAAAAATCATATTTTGTAAATGCATTTTTCTCATAGCATTGACGACATCACAGGAAAGGCACTGAAGACTCTGGGAGAGCTGGAGACAAACCATCAGCACTAAGTGATTGAGATGGCACAGCCAGGGGCTGGAGAGATGGCCTAGTGGTTAAGAGCGCCGACCCCTCTTACAGAGGACCGGGGTTCGATCCCCAGCACCCACATGGCAGCCGAGAACCGTCTGAAACTCCAATTCCAGGAGAACTCCAGTTCCAGGGGAGTTCGACACCCTCTTCTGACCTCCGCGGCATTGCACAACACGGGTGCACAAACTTGCATGCAGACAGTACATTCATACACTTACAGAAATAAAAATAAAAAAATTAAAAAAGATGGCACAATCACATTGTTGCATTGTGTATTCTGTACAATCTAAGTTCTATGGAGAAGGTAGGTTCTAGAAGGAGGAGGGAGGAGGAGGAGGAAAGGGAAAAGGGGAAGAGGGGAAGAGGACGGAGAGGGGAGAAGGTAAGGGAAGGCTATGGAAGGCAGACAAGGATTCGGGGGAGAGGAGATGGAGGATGACTAGGAGGGAAAATGTTACTGGAAAAGCATCTGCAACAAAGAATGAAAAATATGTGTAAAGATTAAAATTTGATTTGGGAAATTATAATGAGGAGGAATTCTAAATAAAATAAAAATAAATGTTGTGGGGGCTGAGGAGAAGGTCCAGCTGTTTAAGAACACTGGCTGCTCTTGCAGAAGAGCACGGCTCAGTTCCCAGTATCCACCTAACAACTCACAATGGTCTGTAACTCCAGTTACAGGGGTTCTGACCCCCGTCCTCTGGCCTTCAGGAGCACTGCATGTACATGGTGCATATGCCTACATAAATACAGGCAAAACATTCATACGTATAAAACAAAACTAAATATACTTCAAAAATACAAGATATATAGGCTAGAAGTTCTTATGTAGTTGCTACTGCTGAGAATATACAATCCATGATTCCAATTTGTTCAAGTTTCTGTGAAATACTGCAACAAGTTAGAGCTTCATAAGACATTAACTGGAGGAAAGAACTTGAGCCCTTAAGAATGAAGTGTCTTATAGTCCCAGAAAAACAAACGACAAATGGTATCACTCATCTGTCGATGCTAGCACCAATTACCTAATTGTATGGCAAACTGAGCAACGTCAATGTGATCTGAAAACAACTGTGCTCTTATATTGCGAATCCCTTAAAATGTAATAAAAAATAAAAAAAAAGAATGAAGTGTCTTGGAGCTGGAGAGATGGCCTAGCAGTTAAGAGTGCCAACTGCTCTTGCAGAGGACCTGGGTTCGATCCCCAGCACCCACATGGTGGCTGAGAACCATCTTTAACTCCAGTTCCAAGGGAATCTGACACCCTCTTCTGACCTCCTCGGCATTGCATGACACGGGTGCACAAACCTACATGAAGACAGTACATTCATACGCATAAAAAAATAAATAAAATTAAAAAAAGAATGAAGTGTCTTGCACATGACCAAATAAGGAAATTTATGTTTAGGACAGCCAAGTTAGGACTCAGATCTCTTCTCTAGCCAGCATCTTTTTTGTTTGTTTGTTTTTTGCCAATGTGATGTGTCTAGTTTCCAGGACTGGTGACAATACCCTTCCTGTACTCTCTGCTAGCATGGTACCCAGCTCTGACCTCCTTTGCCTGTTCATAACAATACAACACTGAATTATCATCCTGATGTAGCTGATCATTAAATTACATGATTTCAGTTACTTGGCTGGAGAGTAAAAACCAAAGCGGCAAAAAGAGGTCCCTGAAATCTCCCCACAGGAAACCTGGGAGCTGTTTATCAATGCTCCATAGGGATTCAGAGCAAGTCATAGATACACAGACTACTCAACAGCACTTGACAACTCATGTTGTAGGTCCATAATGGTTCTATGGTCACTATTAATGAAGTCGGAGGAGGTTCAACCCCACACACATTGCCAAAACTGGCAAACTTCCATCACTCTGTTCATCTCAAAAAGCCATTACCCAAAGGATGTTCCTTTATACTATTGTTTGCAGAGTTGTCTTCAAGTTTTTCCAACACTGTCCAGAGCTGTGTTGTCCATATGTACAATGGGTAGCTTAATGGTTTAAAATGTGGCTACTCCAAGTGGAGATAGTGTCAGTGTGTGAAACAGCCACTTGATTTGGAAGGAATAGCATGAGAAAAGTACCATGGAATATAACTATATTTTATACCAATCAGATTTTAAAATAATAATATTTTGCATATAGGTATTTAAATAAAATACATTAAAATTAACTTAACCTGCTTCTTTCCACTATATAAAAACACAAGTCCTAGGAAATTTTAAGTCACACATGTGACAAATCTTTTGTATGACTCACTTCTTTGTGGATTATACATTGCCAATTTGAAGGTTGGATGAGTTTGTAAATAATATATTTACCCATCCTTATAAAAATATGCAGGATCTACTGTACAGGTGCTTTAAAGATCTTTGAGAACTGAAACTGATACAAGATTGAGATATGTCATATATAAAAAAGTTATATATAACTTATATATATATATATATATATCACTTACTAAAAAATTACTTGCTTGCTGTGAACATATTTAAAAAGGTCTAAGAGCACAAATTGGCATCTATTTGACTAAGTCATCTAGAAAACACTTGGGTATGTCCAGTAAACACTGCTTAACTTTGCTCAGAAATAAATGGAATATGGTTTGAAAGAATCACAATGAAAAATTTCTGCTTCATTTGGAATAGTTACACACTACATTCCTTAGCAGACTGTAATGGCAGAGCCACTATGGGTGGTACGTTCTTGGCCAACAGGTTAAAGCTCTCTTGTATTAAAAAAAAATTCTAAGAACTCATAGGCTATATATTAAACTGATATTTCAGGGGTGCTCAAGAGGAGTTAACTCTATTATCTAGAATGTCATGTACTCAGAGTCTTCCAGAAAGCCAAGCTATGTGAACTTGTTGCTATTTAAACTCATTCCTCCCATGTATGAGACTTTCTTAGCTCAGTGTCATGATTGACAGTTTACATGAGTGTTGACATGTCACAAAATGTGCTAGCTCTCTCCATGTTAGTGTGGTCACCTCTTCATTCTCCTCTGCTTCCTCGACAGTTTTTCTCTGGTGTCTCTAAAATCTCAGTTAGTAGACCAAAATGGAATTATCTTTGAATTTTTCAATATATACCATACATTTGCTAATTTCTAGATATAGAGCTAGAAATATTGGAGTGAACAGATTAAAGAAGACTTGGCTGCCAAGGAACACGATGTCTAGGAGTGTGGAAATACTCCTGACACCTACCTAATACCCACATTCTACGTTTTATTATTAGCAGCATGTTGATTTTGCATAAGGAGGACCTATTCCTAGAATCTGTTCTAAGGACTCAGTTCTCTGCAGTGACACATGAAAGGCAGAAAACCAAACGAGACCTCCCAGGTAGCTTATGTGTTACAGAACTGAGCAAACACGAAGACCGAATTGAACTTGCCACTCTTCCAACCAGAAATATAAGGAATCCGAACCTGCTAGTGTTATGGTCATATATGATATTGTAAGTGTATAAAAGTTTCACACGGGTCAAGCAGACAACACAGAAGGCGGCTCATCTAGAGGCATGTCCTTAAATTGGTAGGCCTCAACAGCAAGAGAGTATCTAGTAAGGTGGAGTGGAAATTGCAGGGGCTGGGCCAGAGTCCATCCCATGACAGGAAGATACACACTGGGAGAAACCAGATTCAGTCTCTTGAATTCCACTCCCCCAAGCAGCTAGCATTTCAGTGTCCACAATGCTGAGGACTCCAACAGGCAGTGTTAGCCTGAGAAGCAACAACCCAACAACCCCCCCCCCATTATGCCAAATGCAGAGTAGCACACTCTGCCCCTCCTTCTTCCCCCTTGTCATAGCTTGAGCTACAAGAAGAATGAAATGAACATGGGGCATGAAACTCAGTGCAGTGGCTAGAGTTTCAGAGACATCATGGTCACAGTAAATGGGGGGAAGGAGGTCAGAAGAAAATAAAATCAGAGAATCAACACTTAACATGAATAGGATGGATTCCAAAAAGTTGTGGAAAAAAACAGGGAGAAATTTATACAATCCAGTCAGGAAATTATTAAGGTCTCTAGGAGGAGGAACATTTGATATAGGGTAATACAGGGGGAAGAAGTTAGGGGAGAAGCCCCCTTTCCCTTAGCCCTTTCCTTCTCTTTCTTCTGTACCAGCAGGTGCTCTGATAACTGGCATTCTACTCAGTCAAGTTTTTACTTTGGTACTTGGTTTTGGAATACTCCCTGGTACATTGGCAAGTGGATGCTTTTAATGAACAGTACCTAGTACTGTGTTCCCAACATTCACTGGAAACGTCTGTCAAGTACCTGAAAGCTTTCAAACAAGCTTTCCCTTGGTTAGCTCCATGACCTCCTCAACTCCATTTACTCCTGCACTTCTGTCTGATCTGAACATAGAGACCACAGGGATTGAGCCTGCTGGGCAGGTCTATTCAGGAACTGCCACTACCACCCTCAGCCTTGTCTAAACAAAAACTCCTCGTCTCCCTAGTACTCTCTTGATCTTACTACTTCTGAAGGCTAGAGGTGCAATGTTTCAGATACAGCACGGAAACTTCAGTGGGATTTTTCCAACACTGAATTGAAGTAGTAAGTAGCCTGCCCGACCAATACCCTAGTGTTTAAATGGCAGGAAGCTGAAGGAAACATTATCCTGCCCTACATGAGTCTCTATCCATCTTCTTCCGATGGTGTTACAGTTTACATATGTCATTTCCCTAGCCTCCTGTTGGTCCAGGAACGTTGGCTTTAAGTTGCAGTTTAGCTGCCTGCAGGGTACTCTCTAGACTCATCTTTTGCCATCTGAACTAAATACAAAACTCAAGAATGAATTATTTTCATGAGACAGAAGATGGATTCCATTCAATTCAGCAACATAAGACAGTGGCTCCTCAAACAGTCCCACTCTGCTAACTTAGCATATGCCAGCTACCAGGCTGGCAGGAAAACAGAAAATCCACACCACTAACTTACAAGTGACCTGTGTACATTTGAGGAATATGAGGAACACCTACCCCAACTTCTGGTGGGGGATCCTTATGTTCCGGAAGGACGCTGGTTCGAATCTATGGAGAAAAACAAACATATTCTATATGACTTTAGAATAGAAAATTATGCATAAGCTTCCCTCAGGTTCTGGGCTCCTATTTCCTTCATCTGGTGTCAATGCAAACTCTTTAGTTAATCATCAATGAAGCGACTTGCCCTTAATACTCACTATAGTGCAATAAAACTATGCTTTTATAACTCTAAAACTTCCTGATGTTCTTGAATAGGCAGAGTTGCTTATCTCCTCAGCTATCACCCACCTCCCTTGTCACCAATATGTATGGGGATTTAGGTGAATTGCCTTTAATCTCTTCAAGGAGTAACCTTCACTCACCTTCAAGGAAAGCAAGAGTTGGTGTAGAGAAAGTGATTCCATGCACATACGATAACTGTTCTCTGAGTGAGCACTAAACGCTAAGCTCATAGGCAATACCTTCCACATGTAAACTGTGCCAAGTAATAGAACACTAACATCTGAAGTAATTTGGAAACAAATTCTGACCTCTGGGATATAAACAGGTGTCAGAGAAATAGTTCCCTGGGGAAGCTTTCCATTCGAACATTCCAAATTAAATGTGACCTCTTTGAATGTAGACATGTGTATTTTTTACTGAATTGTGATTCTTCATACTTGTCATCTACCAGTCATGCAAGGGCCTTTCAAACTATTAATTCTCATCCCTGCTCCCAGATATTTTGATTCCAATGTATAGCTATTGAGTCTAGTTCTCTTAAGGGAAAAAAATCCAAATTAAAAAAAAATCAAAATTACCACTCTATCTTTTTAAAATAAGGTAACAAGAACAAGATAAAACTAGCATGATGTCCCTTGAAATAAAGATAAAAAAAAAACAGTCAAGGGAATAGAGAGCAATATGAAACAGTGTCCTGTACAATGGATGAACAGGGAATGGGATGGAATGGAGGAGGCAGCCTAGGAGTACGTCATGGAGCAATGTTTCTGGGGGTCGTGTTAACAAGATATCTTTAGAAGAGAAGCACGCTAAGTCTTTGAATTCCTGACCTGCAGGACCATGCCATGTCAATGAGCCTAGGAAGAAGGGACACTTAGAACATCTGTAGCAACATCAAAAATCTTCATCCAGCCTGCTGATCCTTAACACAGTTTCTGTCTCCTGGAAAAAAGCCGAAAGCCATAGCAGAGTGTGCCTTTTGAATTCCAACTTGAGGATTTTCCATTGTTTTTTTAAGGCAAACCCAGAACTATCATTTGCACAATATGTCAGTCATAATGTCTCTAAATTGTTCATCGCAGCATAAAATAAATGACAGGAGAGATCTCAACAAAGTGAATAACCCAATTTACAGAACACAGCTCAGAGCATGCGGTAGAGTGCATCCTGGCTAAGATCTTTTTCAGCTTACTACCTGCAGGGACATTCTTTGACCCAGTTGTACTGCTTAGCATCATTATCTGGGTGTCATCAGTTGGCCTTGGAGGATAAAGAAACTAGTGGGCTATTAGGAACTACAGAGAGCAAATAATATATTGTCTGATTGTATTTATAGGAATTTCTAAAACAGGTGAAGCTACAATATTATATATAATATAATAACATATTATATATAATATATATTATACATATGCATAGTTTGCAGAAATATGGCCTCTAGTTCTCTCTTTATAGATAGTGGGCTGTATACATAATGGACATTCATAAACATGCAATGGATACACACATATACATGCTATATACATAACTTTGACTGCTGGAAACATAATCAATAGGGATGTGTCTTGAATTTACAAATAAAAAGAAAAATGACAGAAATTGGTGAGATGTTCAAGAGGTACAGAATTGCATAAAGTGTCTGATTTAGATTTTATATGTATGTATCTAATATTTGACAATGAGACATATTAACCTATATTAAAGTGAGTTTTATTATTACTTATACATATGACTAAATTATAGAAGAAAAAGAAGAATTTTTACCCTAAAATCAGGTACATAAAACCTTGTAGCGATTTCATGGACTAGGTTGCCATATTCTGTGCAGATGTGTCTTTGTGCATGAAGAGGAGGGGGAGGGAGAGAAAGACAGAGGGAGATTAACTTCACTTTCATTTTATGCAATAGAGTAAGTCAGGCTCGTACATTTTTAAAATTTCATTTTCAGGCTGATGCCATTGATGTCACGGTATTCAGGGGTATACTGCAGTAAAGATTCCCTTACATACTCCATCTTATCTCTCATTGCTGGAGGACAGCAGTGGGCTTCCAGTGAATAGGGGCCTTTTCCTTCTCTTTGGGATTTCAGTGTCTAGTACATGATACAAATGTAAAAGAGCAAGCACAATTAATGTAAGTGCAATGGAAATGTGATCATTCGATGTGGTATTTAGACAGAAGACTACTCATTCTGTGTCAGGAGAGGCTTCATTGAAGAAACGCTCTGAATTTTGAAATATGAGTGGGAGTTTTCAGCAAGGAAGAATATAGAGAAGTTAGGGAATGGATAGATACCACAGAGTTGAAAATGTCCAGTTGAATTTTGGGAGTTTGTTCCTGATGATGCTTGCAAAGGGATCTTGTAAAGACATGACTAGAGTCAACTAGGTTTGGAGAAACAAGCTAGGCCCAAGAACATACAGGTCTATGATGTTACATCATTAGCACTTTATTTTCTTTATTCCAAGAAGCAGTAAATCAGAGAAGGCTCTGAGGGTGAGGACTGAGGATCAGAGCACCTTGAATCATCGCCAGTCACCTCGGGAGCTCTGAACCTCTGTAAGCCAGTGGAGACTGTCTTTGAGTGGTTTCTCTTTCTTTTTTTTTTTTCTTTTTAAGTAATAATGGGCTGTAGAAGTCATTGTTTTGTGTCCTCTCCAGTCCTTGGAGCAGTTCTGAACAGAGAAGTGGCAAAAGTAAGAAAGAAACCAAGGGCATAAGATGAGCAGAAACGAGTCAGAAAAGGAGTAAAGCCAGAGGGAGACGAAGATGGCAAGACAGCAAGGGAGGGCGACAGAGAAAAAGGGCGGCGGGGGAGGCGGAGGGGCATCTCCTCAAACAGTTCAGAAGGAATCTGGACACGGCGCCTAAATGAGGAAGGATGAAGCCACGACTGTCACAGTGGTATTTAGAATATTCCAGTTCCTCACAATGTCATGCATCCAGAGGATTCCTTGCCTTCCTTACGAATTCCCTTTTCCTTTTTTGGTCTTATCGACATTTCTTCCCACTGGGTGTCAGCATCATACCCCTCCCAGTATTTTCCTGAAACACATAATGTTTGCCCCACTGTACAATCAAAGCCTAGCTACAAATCACACTACAATTCAGAGCACTGGTCTAGAGGTTTATGATAGCAAATAAAGCAATGCCAACCAGGTGACAGGTGTGACCGTGTACATGCCCATCTTGAATATTCATTAGGTTCTTATATATTTAGCAAATTAATTGTCTGTCTTTTTTTTTTTTCTGCTGCCAATACCAGAAGTTCAAAAGTTATCTATGATTAATTTGAAAACCAAACCATCCATTATCAGGTAATGCGTTATCTTAAAAGTCTCTCATCAGCTTCCTCAGATAACTTCACCAATCTCATTGCTGCCAAGTGAGAAGCTGCCAGAGACCACTGCAGTAGGTGAATACAGCATGCTCATGCCCAGATCTACAGAGAAGGTCTAAAACTAGTCAGTCTTATTAGACAGAGCATGCATGCTGCTGTCCCAAAGGCATGGAGTGCTGGACTTTTTTGCTGGTAAGTAATTAGCTAAGCACGAAGCAATGGGCAATGCTGGAGATCCAGGACTAGAGAGAGAGGGTCATGCTGTCAAGAGTCTGTGCCCCTGCCTACACTTCCTGGACCCCAGGTGGGTACGTTTCTACATTAGTATGTGAGGAAGGAAGAGCCTCTTCTAGACAGACAAATGGGAAGCCAGGAGAGAAGCTGGGGTCATCTGAGAAGAATACCTCCCAAGAGAAAAGAGCCATGATCTGGTAATGTCTCTGGAAGTGAATTAGACATGGAATCACATGCTTTATATCCCAATATACTTTTAAATCTAAAATGTATGTATATTGACTTAGAATACACAATATCCTCATATGACTTTGCTCTACTTAGAATGAGAAATGTAACTAGCTTGATATCCAAACACATCTAAACATGTAAACATGACAGGGACAAGAATGCTTAGTCCTCTTCCACAGTATAAATATTCTGTAAGGCAGATGTTCAATTTGGATTGTCTATACCAGAACCCCTTTTACTCAGGTATGGCCATCTAAGTAGATTCCACCAATACAACATATGTGGGGGATAAGTGACATGAAAATAAGTGAAAAGGCAAGCTGCATGCCTGTGACTTGACTCAGAGATCCAAATAGAGAGAGACCTACTTCCAAGCTGCATGCCTCTGACTTGACTCAGAGATCCAACTAGAGAGAGACCTACTTCCAAGCTGCATGCCTGTGACTTCACTCAGATTCAACTAGAGAGAGAGACCTCCTTCCAAGCTGCATGCCTGTGACTTCACTCAGATTCAACTAGAGAGAGACCTCCTTCCAAGCTGCATGCCTGTGACTTCACTCAGAGATCCAACTAGAAAGAGACCTACTTCTAACCTGCATGCCTCTGACTTCACTCAGAGATCCAACTAGAGATACCTCCTTCCAAGCTGAATGCCTCTGACTTGACTCAGAGATCCAACTAGAGAGAGACCTACTTCCAAGCTGCATGCATCTGACTTGACTCAGAGATCCAGCTAGAGAGAGACCTCTACCCAAGTTGCATGCCTCTGACTTGACTCAGAGATCAACTAGAGAGAGACCTCCTTCCAAGCTGTATGCCTCTGACTTGACTCAGAGATCCAACTAAAGAGACCTCCTTCCAAGCTGCATGCCCGTGACTTCCCTCAGAGATCCAACTAGAAAGAGACCTCCTTCCAAGCTGCATGCCTGTGACTTCACTCAGAGATCCAACTAGAAAGAGACCTACTTCTAACCTGCATGCCTCTGACTTCACTCAGAGATCCAACTAGAGATACCTCCTTCCAAGCTGAATGCCTCTGACTTGACTCAGAGATCCAACTAGAGAGAGACCTACTTCCAAGCTGCATGCATCTGACTTGACTCAGAGATCCAGCTAGAGAGAGACCTCTACCCAAGTTGCATGCCTCTGACTTGACTCAGAGATCAACTAGAGAGAGACCTCCTTCCAAGCTGTATGCCTCTGACTTGACTCAGAGATCCAACTAAAGAGACCTCCTTCCAAGCTGCATGCCCGTGACTTCCCTCAGAGATCCAACTAGAAAGAGACCTCCTTCCAAGCTGCATGCCTGTGACTTCACTCAGAGATCCAACTAGAAAGAGACCTACTTCTAACCTGCATGCCTCTGACTTCACTCAGAGATCCAACTAGAGATACCTCCTTCCAAGCTGAATGCCTCTGACTTGACTCAGAGATCCAACTAGAGAGAGACCTACTTCCAAGCTGCATGCATCTGACTTGACTCAGAGATCCAGCTAGAGAGAGACCTCTACCCAAGTTGCATGCCTCTGACTTGACTCAGAGATCAACTAGAGAGAGACCTCCTTCCAAGCTGTATGCCTCTGACTTGACTCAGAGATCCAACTAAAGAGACCTCCTTCCAAGCTGCATGCCCGTGACTTCCCTCAGAGATCCAACTAGAAAGAGACCTCCTTCCAAGCTGCATGCCTGTGACTTCACTCAGATTCAACTAGAGAGAGACCTCCCTCCAAGCTGCATGCCTGTGACTTCACTCAGAGATCCAACTAGAAAGAGACCTACTTCTAACCTGCATGCCTCTGACTTCACTCAGAGATCCAACTAGAGAGAGACCTCTTTCCAAGCTGAATGCCTCTGACTTGACTCAGAGATCCAACTAGAGAGAGACCTACTTCCAAGCTGCACGCATCTGACTTGACTCAGAGATCAAACTAGAGAGAGACCTCCACCCAAGTTGCATGCCTCTGACTTGACTCAGAGATGAACTAGAGAGAGAGACCTACTTCCAAGCTGCATGCCTCTGACTTGACTCAGAGATCCAACTAGAGAGAGACCTACTTCCAAGCTGCATGCCTGTGACTTCACTCAGAGACCCATCTAGAGAGACCTACTTCCAAGCTCCCTCAATCTGTGATTGGAACTCAGTTTCCTGTAGCTCTAGGACAGAGCTCCTAATCTCTAGATGGCTGTCAGCTGGAAGCCAATTCAAATTGTCGGAGGCTGTAAGTCTGCTCTGCTTGCTATGCGCCCTCTTCATGTTCAAATCAAGTATGAGAAAATTCGCTTTGTACCAAATTCTTTTCACAAAGCAAATCACAGTCATTCTTCTTACAAGTTTACTTGAGCAAGTCAGGTTGTCCTCAAAAGCTCATTCTTTTTTAACTTAAATTAAATTTATTTTTATCTGATATAGGCAATATATGCATCAATGGGGATTCACATGATATATCTGGCATATGTTTTCATTACATATTATTTGTTTGTGGCATAGTTCTGGGGATATAAACCAGGACTTCTAACATTCTGGTAAGCATTCTACTACTGAGCTGAGGCTTTAAGAGCACCGACGCTCTTGCAGAGGACCCGGGTTCGATCCCCAGCACCCACATGGCGGCCGAGAACCGTCTGAAACTCCAATTCCAGGAGAACTCCAGTTCCAGGGGAATCCGAGACCCTCTTCTGACCTCCGCGGCATTGCACGACACGGGTGCACAGACCTGCATGCAGACAATACATTCATACACATACGAAAATAAATAATAAAAAAAAAAAATTAAAATCAGGTGAAACTTACCCATATCCTCAAACATTTATCATTTCTGTATTATGAAAACACTCAAACTCCTTTATTCTTTTGATATGTGCAATACCCAGTTTTCATTTTAACCCAACCAACCCTCTGTGCAGTAACACACGAGGACTTCCTACTTCAATGTATTTGCAACTCAGTGCCCATTGGTCAACTCTTCTTCCCCTGGGCTCCAGGAGTCTCTCCAACTCTTATTTTCATTCTCAACTTGTATGTCATCTCTCATAAAAGCAGCTATTGTAGTCTGACTTAACCGTGGAGTAAATGCCACCAGGATTTACTTCTGGGGATTATGCAGAAATGTATGTTTACGAAGGGAGAATCTCACAGACTATTTTAAAATTCTACTTCTCACAATGATCACAAAATGAGCCTCCAGCATGCTCAGACGCGGAATTTTGGATGTTTACATCTGTTTCAGAAGCCAACATAATTTCGAGCTCTCATTTATTGTAAGTGAAATTTGCAATTTGTTGTTATGAAGAAATAAAGAAAAATAGCTCATATTAAATCTTAGTTTCCAATTTTTATTTATTTATTTATTTTTATTTTTTTGAGACAGGGGCTCCCTGTAGCTCCAGCTGCCTTGTAACTCATTGTATAAACCAGGCTGGGTTCAGTCTCACAGAGAGTATCTCTGGAGTGCTGAGATTTAAGTTGTCTGCCACTATGGCTGCCCTTAGTTTCCATTTTTAGGATTAGCAATACTAAAATTTTTTGTGAGGGGGGTCCCTATTGTAAGAATAATGACATGGTAAAAAGTCAAATATCCAATAATAATTATCTTACTCTCATTAGTATGAAATAATAAATAATTTCACAGTTTTCTTTTCCTTTATGTAAATACAATGATACATGTGCAAAATTAAGTGATTTAGATGACGAAATGGACCCAGAGAAGCCATCTACACAATACAGAAATGTTGTCTGTGTTATCCCTGGGAAGTGCATTTGAAACTTCTTCCTGAGCCTTCCAAGTGCACTGTCTCACAAATCAGGTGTAGAGGCACTGTTACAAACCAAAGGCAAAAGAAAGATTCAGCTGTCTGGGTATGAGAGATGATGGGGACTGGAGAGGACTTTGAAAAATCAAAAATTATACTCCTCAATCTATAAAAGCTAGTCTTTTTTTTTTTGGAAACAGGGTCCCCCTGTAGTCCCAGCTGTCCTGGAACTCACTACGTAGACCAGGCTGGCCTTGAACTCACAAATGTACACCTGCCTCTGAGTGCTGGGATTACACCACGCCTAGCTTTAAAGCAGTTAGTTTGAACCTATGAGTTTTGGAGAGTCCAAACTATAACTATCTGGCTCCAAATGTCTTCAAAATTCTGGAGATCTTTCTCAATATCATGAATGATTAGATCCTAATGCTTTTGCAGATGGGCTATTATTATAGTTATTATTTATTTATTTATCTTTATTAGATGCATATCTGATTTTTAAATTGTGTGTCAAAGCAGGAATATAGCCATTTATTGAAAATAACTCTCCAAATTGCTACTCTAAAATGACAGTAGTTCACCATGTTAGTCGTTTTTCTGTTGCTGTGACCAAATACCTGAGGGAATCAGCATTAAAAGAGAAAAATGTTTAATTGGGACCATGATTTTGCAGCTATCAGTCTATTGTTGCTTTGCCCTGCCACTTTGGAGAATGTAGTAGAAGAGCTCTATTTATCTATCTCATGAGGGCATAGAAGGAAAGACAGAAGGGAGGGTGCCAGGGTTCAACCTCCTGTTCAAGGGCATATCTCAAGTGACTACCTTCCTTCCATCAGGCACTTCCTCCTTATGGCTCTGTCACAGTAGGCTGGCAGCCAACACTTTAACACATGGTCTCAGAAGACATGTTTTGCCCAAACTGCAACATCGACCTTGAAACAGATTCGAGCTGACACTGACCTATATTGTTGTTTCTGTGCTCATTTTAATGCAGATTTGTAAGCCACACCCTAGGATAACTGAATCAAAAGCCACTATATGGAAAAATCCAGGAGCCAGGATTTATTTGATGTTTCTTCATCTTGTGATTCTATTATATAGTAAGAGATTTAAAAGCACTTCTCTGAAATAATAAGGTATTTTTATGAGCCTTGTAAACTAGCTCTAAATTCCATGCAGAAATCTCAGGAAAAAAAAAGTTATGGTCAATACATGAAATAAAGCTTTCTTTGAAAATGACACATCTGCACAGCATAGTTAATAGAATCCTAGGGCTAGAAGGGTTCTTAGGCATTTTTAGGCAACGTTTCTTAAAAAAGGGATGTGGGTATTCATCAACTGCTGCTCTGGTCTGCAGCTAGTCAGTGGATGATCTTCAGATACATACCTATGAATGTGCTGAAATTCAAATTCTCAGAACAGACCCATGGGTAGAGACTAGGATTGTCTAATCCCCAGAACATGGGAGTTGAGGGAATGACAATATAAACAAATATGCTGAAACTCAAGTTTATCATAGACATACCAAATCAAAGCCTGCATTTTAACAGAGTTCCTACATGACTCTCACATAAATGCTCTGTTTTAGAAGGCTAGGAAAATGAACTAATGAGAATGATAGATACTCATCTGCATAAAAGTTTGCTCAAAATAAGAATTTGTTTTTACTATTAAGGTAAGTTAGTATTTTTAATTGTCAAGCAACTAAAAGGCTCATGATAAATCTTATAGCAGTGAGAAGATGACTTTGCTAAGCAAATGTTTGCAGTGGGGAGAATAGTCAGTCAAGTCAGAGATTGAACTGGGACAAAACTATGCTAGCATTTTACTAACATTTGGTGTGGGCTGAATTGAGTCCCACAAATTCATATGTTATAGTCCCCCTTTATTCTCTGTGCTTATGAGCATGACTTCGTTTGAAGGTAGGACAATAAGTGAGATGAATAAATTAAATAAGGGCTCTGGGCTGAGATCCTAATCCTATAGACCTTGCATTTGTTAGATTGGGACTGGGTGAAAAGCCAGGATGGCATAGACCAGAAGGACCCTCCTTTCTTTTCAGGTCAGGCCAGATTCCCATGAGACCTCTGGACCTGAGACCCACCTCCAGATCTGAGATCCGACCTGGCCAGATTCCAACATGTCACCGTCTCCCCTCCCCTACTTATAAAAGGCTCTCCCTGCTTCCCAAACCATGCTTTCTTGTGGTCCTGGAAATCCATGTAATTCCATTTTCCATCACTTGTTATAAAATGTTTGGTAACAGCATGATAGAGAAACCACATTGGCCAGTTTGGCCATTTCAGCTTTGAGAATGCAAAGAAACTGGTTGGGGCTGCATGCGGTAAATGACCTCTACAATATCTAGATGAAAGCATTTCCATGTATGTGCCTCTGCTCAGTACAACTTTTATAAATCTGCTCAGTAAAACCTTTATAAACTACCATCACCAAAATTAATTATTAGATCCTTATTCCACAGCTAGAGATTCTCTGTACTGTGCAACCCACGGTCAGTAAGATTAGATTTTACTTCCAGGGATCACATGGGACAGTCCAAATGAAACCAATTTTGGTGAGCTAAGTCCATTTCCTGTCTATTGTAGATATGTGAAAATACCTCCCCTGCCCCCTCCTTTTTTTTCCTTCTGCAATTGAGAATTTATTAAGGACAACCATACTTACAGCTCGCTTTGGTCCTGCCTCCCCAACAGTGGCAATGGTCTTGGCTTCTCACTTTAGCTCTCAGTCTTTTCCAGATAGCAGAAAAAAAATTCAAAAAGGCCAAGGATGGTCCCCACACTCCTGTGCAGGATTTGATGAAAATGGGTTTTAAGGCATTTAACGGCTGAGGGGAGGCAGCTGAGTCCTCTCAACAGGCTTCCCTACAACAAAAGCCTACACTCCGTGCCCAAGTTCTGGTAGCTGCCCTGAGGCCAAAGGCTCATTGCTCCAGGCACCCCAACCCCCTTCAGCCTCTGAATTCCTCAGCCTGGTGAAGGACTGATGGCAGCCAGATTTGGAGACCTCACTGACTTTTATCAAACCCAGGGTAATGCTCCAGATAGTGGGTAAGTCCATCTCCTTCCTGTTGGACAGCAGGGCTACCTTCTACCATCTAACAGTAAGAGGAGCCTCTCCAACATCAGCCAGGATACTCCTTCTGATCTTGGCACCTGGTGCCTTCCACTTCATGCAGGAACACATCCAGGAGGTCTCCAGAGTGGTCTTTACATCCCTACATCCCCATGCCCACGGCCCCACCTACTCCCAATTCCCCCTCCCTTCAATGTCCCAGCTCAGCAGGAAGAAGCCAGAGCAGAGCGTTGCCCCCCATACCCTAAGAGTCTGAGAAGTTAGGTCAGGGCCGGGGTGAAAAGCCAAGATGGCATAGACCTGAATGACCCTCCTTTCTTTTCTGGTCAGGCCAGATTCCCTTGAGACCTCTGGACCTGATGCCCACCTTCAGATCTGAGCCACTGACCTGGCTTAATTGACTAGATTCCAACATGTCACCATCTCCCCTCCCCTACCTATAAAAGGCTCTCCCTGCCTCCCAGACATGCACTTTCTCGTGGTCCTGGAGGGTATTTCCTGGAATAAATGTCTGCCTGTATTTACTTTTTAATTCAGACTGATTTGGCCTTTATCTTGGTGTCAGATACCTCTTAGTATTATCATAGCAAGAAGAAACTCTAGGAAAGTCCATGCATGAAGCATAACAAGAGGATGCCTGCTTCCAAGTAAGAAGGAGAGTCTTAGAGAAAGCCAGCCCTTCCACACATCTTGATACTTACTTCTCACCTGTAGGACTATGAGAAAATAAAGTTCATTGTATAAATGCCTGGTCTGTGGTATTTGTTCTGAGCACCTTGGTAATGACACTCGGTCTTTTGTAGTATAGCTCTCCTAGATTTTTAACTAAGATCACGGTTGGTCTTTGCTTCTCAGCCCTGAACAAACACAGGGCTTCATTAGAGGCTTTCTGTCTACCTCTTTAAAAACACTGTACCTTGGGCTGGAGAGATGGCCTAGCGGTTAAGAGCGCCGACAGCTCTTGCAGAGGACCCGGGTTCGATCCCCAGCACCCACATGGCAGCCGAGAACCGTCCGAAACTCCAATTCCAGGAGAACTCCAGTTCCAGGGGAATCCGATGCCCTCTTCTGACCTCCGCGGCATTGCACGACACGGGTGCATAGACCTGCATGCAGATGGTACATTCATACACATGCGGAAATAAATAAAATTAAAAAAAAAAACAAAACACTGTACCTTAAAGACTCAAAGTCTTGCAAATTTCTTTAATAGAAGACTAGACTGGAATTGAAGTCTTTTGAGTCTTCACAACTGTCATTTCAGCTACACACGTAACCCAGAATCTCTGCAAGTTCTCTGCTTACCAGCATTGTTAGTCTATTGAGCAAAAGCTTGATACTTGGACTTCCAGTTCCAGCAGCTCTTCGGATGCCTCCAGGTGAGAATGGGCCCTGAAATGGCCCTCTAGTCCTTTAATGTCAGCTCACACCCCCCCTAGGATTCTGCTTTGGCCTGCTTTCTGCCCTTCTCCCTGGTTTCTTAAGCTCTGTGGAGCTGTGGGAGGTTCTGCTCTACTTTTTCTGATCCTTTGCCTGATTCTTTAGCTTCCTGCAGATTGTTGGAATTCAGCAAATCCGTTCTGAGATAAATAATAATAATTATAATAATAATAACTCTATTGAAAGCCCCAGTGTTTCCCTTTCCCATTTTACCTGATGTAGAGACTGAAAGCTTCACTGAGCTTTCTTCCTCCACTTATGCAGAGTCCTGTTCCTCAATTCACTCTCAATAAACAGAAATGCCCCAGATTAAAAAATAAATAAATAAAGACCACTGCTGCTGATGTCTCAACATGGAAAGGTCCTCCTTTCTCTAGAAATGTATTAGATCTGGCTACTTCTGCTTGTGCAGCTTGATGATGTGATCAAGCATGCCTTTTTTTGGGGAGGGGGTCTTTTCAAGACAGGGTCTCCCTGTAGCCCCAGCTGTAGTGGAAACTCACTCTGTAGACCAGGCTGGCCTTGAATTCACAAAGATCTGCCTGCCTCTGCTAGGATCAAAGGCGTGCCCCACCATGCCCGGCTGCATGTTGTTTTTTGTAATTTGTCCAGTTTTTCTTCTACATGTTGTCATAGTACTGCTTGCTTCATGTTCCATATCAGACCCAAACCAAATTTGTATGAATGTCCCATATGTATGTGTGGATGTATGGATGTGTATATGTTAGGGACTAAGGACTGGACCCAGAATTTCATGAATGCTATGCATGTGCTCTATTACTAAGTTATATCTTCAAACTTGGAACTACTTAATATTCAAATATTATGAGAAAGCTAACTAATCTTCCCAACATGTAACTAAAGAATAAAAAAAAATATTCAATGGAGCTAGTTAAGTGTGGTTTAAAGATAAAACTTAAAATGCCATTATATGTTAGTCTTTCTGTTGAGAAGACTCTGGTAAATCATTTATAATTGCAATCCATAAGCTGCTGTTTTAGTAAATATCATTTATCCCAAAGCCTGAATACCATCCAAAACTGATAGAATATCAGCTATGATAGGCTGTCTTGGTTATTACTTGGCAAATGCAGTCACCTTTCAAATGTGAAAGCACATTATATACATAGGAACATTCCATATCCTTTAAGACAAAAATAGTAATGCAAACAAATGTGAGACAAGTTTTGGTGGATATATCTCATCTTAGATGTTTTTCATTTCTCTAATGCATAGCTTGAGTCATCCCTTTACATTGAAACGGTACCTCTTTAAGGCTTCTAATTTCAAGCATTCCCACTTAAAGCCAAGAATGGCAAGGCTGCCCCCTATCGCCACTCCTCTTCTTTTTTTTTTGGTCTTTTTGAGACAGGGTCTCTCTGTAGCCCCAGTTGTCCTGGAACTCACTCTGTAGACCAGACTGGCCTCGAACTACCAAAGATCCGCCTGCCTCTGTTAGGATTAAAGGCACGCGCCACCACGCCTGGCAGGTGAAGCTGTCTTCTTTTTTTTTTGGTCTTTTTGAGACAGGGTCTCTCTGTAGCCCCAGTTGTCCTGGAACTCACTCTGTAGACCAGGCTGGCCTTGAACTCACAAAGATCTGCCTGCCTCTGCCTCCCAAGTGCTAGGATTAAAGGCATGCACCACCACACCTGGCTGCAACTCCTCTTCAATATAGTGCTTGAAACACCAGCTAGGGTAATAAGGCAAGAAAGGGAAATTAAAGGAGTACTAATTAGAAAAGAGGAAGTCAAACTATCCCTTTTTGCAGATGATATGATAGTTTACCTAAGGGATGCCAAAAACTCCACCAGAAAACTCCTAGAAATGATTAAGAGTTTCAGTAAAGTGGCAGGACACAACATTAAGCTAGAAAAATCATTAGCCTTTATTTACAACAACAAGCAACTGGAGAAGAATTATAATGAGACCTTACCACTCACGATGGCCTCAAAAACAATAAAATACCTAGGAAGAAACCTAACCAAAGACACCAAAGATCTCTACAATGAAAATTTTAAACCTCTGAAGAAGGAGATTGAAGATGACATCCAAAGATGGAAATACCTCCCATGTTCATGGATTGGAAAAATTAATATTGTAAAAATGTCCATTGTTCCCACATTAATATACAAATCCAATGCAATCCAATTAAAATCCCCATGAGTTTCTTCACAGACTTGAAAAAAGATCTTTAAATTCATACGGAAAAACAAAAGACACTGACTAGTTAAAGCAACCCTAAGTGAAAAATGCAATACAGGGGGAATCACCTTACCAGATTTCAAGCTGTACTACAGGGCTATTGTCATAAAGACAGCCTGGAACTGGCATAAAAACAGACCCATTGACCAATGGAACAAAATTGAAGATCCAAACTAGAGCTCATATAACTTCAGCCACCTCATATTTGACAAAGGGAAAAAAAAAAAAAAAAAAAAAAAAACCTCAGTGGAGGAAAGTCAGCATCTTCAGCAAATGGTGCTGGCAAAACTGAACCACCATTTGTAGAAGAAGAAAATTAAGCCCCTACCTCTCACCCTGTACAAAAATCAATTCCTAATGGATCAAAAACCTCAATGTGAAACCCAAAAATCTGAAGGTGATAGATGAAAACCTTGGCAGTACCCTACAAGACATAGCCCTAGGAAAAGACTTTCTAAATCAAACAGCAGCTGCTCAGGAAGTAAGGTCAACAATTCACAAGTGGGATCTCATTATACTCAAATACTTCTGTACAGCAAAAGAAACAATCAATGAAGTGAAGAGAAAACCCACAGAGTGGGAGGAAAGTTTCACCAGTGATACATTTAATAGAGCATTAATATCCATAATAAACTATTCAAAAAACAAAGAAGTAAGAAAACAAATGACTCGCTCAAAAGATGGAGTAAAGAGCTGAACAGAGACTTCACAAGTGAGGAAGTAGAGATGGCTGAGAAACATCTTAAAAAGTGCTCAACGTCATTAATAATTAAGGAAATGCAAATTAAAACCACTTTAAGATAACATCTCACTCTGATAAGACTGGCTAAGATCAAGAAAACAAAACACACCAAATGCTGGAGAGGTTGTGGGAAAAGGGGAACACTCCTCCACTGCTGGTGGGAATGTAAACTTGTACAATCACTATGGAAGGTAGTGTGGAGATCCCTTAAAAGACTTGGGGGGCTGGAGAGATAGCCTAGCGGTTAAGAGCACCGACTGCTCTTACAGAGGACCGGGGTTCAATCCCCAGCATCCACATGGCGGCTAAGAACCATCTGTAACTCCAATTCCAGGGGAATCCGAGACCCTCTTCTGACCTCCACGGCATTGCACGACATGGGTGCACAAACCTACATGCAGACAGTACATTCATACACATACAAAGATAAATAAAATAAAAAAAAGACTTGGAATGAACCTACCACCTGACCCAGTCATACCACTCCTGAGTATATACCCAAAAGACTCATCCTACTGCAAATATACGTGCACATCTATGTTTATTGAAGCTCTCTTCACAATAGGGAAGAACTGGAACTAACCCAAATACTCCTCAACTGATGAGTAGATAATGAAAATGTTGTATATTTACACAATGGACTTCTATACAGCAGTAAAGAAAGATGAAATCATGAACTTTGCAGGTATATGGATGGAACTCGAAGCCATTATGCTAAGTGAAGTAACAGTCCCAGAAAAATAGATAACAAATGTTATCCCTCATTTTGGGATGCTAGCTCCAAATTATGAGTTGAAAGGCAAGCTGAGCAACGTTAATGTTATATTTCTTTTTATCTGAAAACAACTGTGCTGTTATAATGTCAATCCCTTAATGGAGTCTAGAATCAACTTACCACTTATTTTCAGAAATTGTAATTGAAGTATATGAGTGGAGGGTATGTATTCGTATTTTAGAGTAACACAAAATTAAAGGGAAAAATGTGAATTCCTAAATACATTTTGGAATTAACATACAGTTTATTTTCAGAGGTCATAATTTTGGTACATATGTGACATGTATATAGGCATATTTTGGAGCAATACAAATGGGAGGGAACAACCACAATGTGAGGACTGTGTCAAAGAACTGACTGAAAGAGTTAACTTATGCCCCAAACAATAAACCTCTACAGAGAAAAACTTTAAAAAGACTGAAAAAAAGATGCAAGACATGCATGGCAAAATGCATGAACTGGGGTGGGGTGGGGGAGGGATGAAATCTGTCTAAATCGGACTGAGAAATGATGTATGAAATACACAAAACATCGATAAAAATATTTTATAATGAAAGTTAAAATTAAAAAAGACTTCTAATTTCTCTCTATGAATAAGCTGACAACTAAAGTCTAGCTGTCACATGGGAGTCTTGTTCTTCAGGTTAATGGTGACTGTGACAGGGCTCCAGAGTCCAATAACTCTGAGTAGGTCTGCTGTTATCCATATTATAGTCTATTTCACTTTCCAGTGATTATAGGATCTATTGTATGCAGGTGAAAACATGTGAAACAGGAAAAATGACTGTAGATATTCCCTTCATTTGCAGAGTCTCTGGGAGATCCACATTCTGCCAAAAATAAGAGCTGTCAAGTGTGAGGTTGCATTTCCCTGGGTCAAGAAGATTCTCTACAGCTGTTCTGAGAGCAAACCATTCTCCTCTCTGTAACATTTATTTCTGAATCTTCCTGAAAGAAACACAAGGCTAAGAAAGTGAGCATCATCCAGAACACATTCGCTTCTCCAACTATATGTCTGAGTTGAGTCCTATCCTGTCCTGTTGCATCTACCTGAAGCAAAAAGAAAAAAATCTCTAAAGTGCAGTAGAGCTTAAGACAACAAGTTTTCTTTAAGTGCTAAGAAATGTTTCAACTTTTAAAAAATGGAAATAAAATATGACAGCACTTTACACATTGCAAAAGCATGACCTAAATCGGGCTCCATAGGCACTGAAGACATTAGCTGGTAACTTGCTGTGTATGTTAGTGGACTCGCCAGTCTGTGTCTGCAATGTCTAACAAAAGTCTATCTATCAAGGGCCATTTTGGCCTTCAGGATTTAGTGGAAAATATGAGATGAGGCTTAATGAGATGCCTTTAGCCATTTGGGGTATGACTTTGATGGAGATAGTGGGAAACAATAGCCTTTTTCTCCTCTTCCTCTTCTTCCTCCTTTAGTTACCAGTCATGAAGTGTGCTATTGTGCTTGACCATATGCTCCTGCCAAGATCTACTGACTTATCGAAGGCTAAAAGCAAGAGAGCCAATGGATCATTGACAAAAACATCTAGAACTGGGAGCCAATATAACCCTTTCCTCTTTATAAGTTGATTTTGTATGTATGTGTGTGTGCAGTGATAGAAAATTAACATACACAGGCTGGAGAGATGGCTCAGCAGTTAGGAGCATGGACTTCTCTTGCAGAGGACCCAGGTTTTAATCCCAGCACCCACTGGAGGCTAATGACTGTCCACAAGTCCAGTTCCACAAGGTCTGACATCCTCTTCTGACCTCTGTGGACACTGCGTGCACTGGTTCACTTACATGTATGCATGCATGCACAATAAAAATTAATTAATCAATTTTAAAATGTAGCATATGTAACCCTGAGATAACGGAATCAGAGCCTAGTTGTGTTTTCCATATTTTTACTTAGCTTTCACTTTCCTGATTTACAACTATAAGCTTTCAATTTTCTCTTCTTAGGATGGAGAATTTGAGGTCTAGTGCTGAGATTAATGAATCAGCCTTAATGACTTTGTTTCCACTTTTCAGAATGATGAAACAGTTCTTTTTGTAAGTTGATGTGCTGAACAAGGACAGGGAAGCAGAGGGAGGTTGTTGAGGTCTGAGCTGACAACTATGAATGCAGAGCACCTGAACTTGGCCTAGCACTCAGCCACTTCATATGTTGAGAATGTCCACAAATGGGTTTGGGGGTGTATATTAATTATATGTTTTAAATTTTCATTTATTATTTTTATTTTATGTGTGAGTGTATTGCCTGCATGTGTGTAAGTGTATAGTGTATCCATGTCAGTTAATGACAGTTATTGGCCACCATGTGGGTGCTGGGAACTGAACCCAAGTCCACTGTAAGAACAGTCAGTACTCAACTGCTGAGTCATCTTTCTAGCATCATATGCTAATTTTAACTTGTTATTATTTTAGTTCTTATTACATTATTATTACACACTCTATAGATAATAAAACTTGCTTTCAGAAAATCAAATAATTTGTCCAAGATTATTTCCTTAGCAAGTTGCCAGTTTGACATTGCCAGCAGGCATTAGATGGTCTGGTTTTGAAAACTATGCTCTATGGCAGTGTGCATTTCAAAGCCAGGACTGATAGTGACTCTAATAGTCTCCCCTAGGGTTCTGTAATGAGAGTTTAAAAAACCCAAAATCTATTAGCCTCATGGAATAGAAACAGACACAATTGATCACACTGCTAGATTCCAAAACACCACCTTTATGCATTAACAGCCCCCAATTAAGACCACAGCGATGAGTTAATGAACTAGTCATTAGACAGAGTACAGTCACATCAACACAAGCACATGTCTATTAATCTGTGACTCCTTCACAGTCATTAGTCCAAACAAAGTATTGCTAAATGACTTATAGGTAGCTTCAAAACAATTGCAATATTGCGGAAATATTCCATAAGCTCATTTACAAAGTAGACTTTGGGTATCCTTGTTAAGAGATTATGAAGCCCTGTACAGAGACCAACTCATTTATATAATCAACCTAGAAAGCCCATTTTCTCATGAACTACAAAATAAATGATGAATAAGAAGGCTGGAATGGAAAGGCTAGGAACCTATCAGTGAAGCAGTGCCTTCTTTTCTACACCAAAGTGAGATGGTTATTTCACTTTCCGGGTTCAATTACCACAATAGATTTCTTCTCTGTGGAAATTGTACTAGAGCATCTAATAGTTTGGGCTGCTGGTTCTCAACACTGGCTCTCTATTAGAATCACCTGGAATAGTTTTAAAATTTCTTTATGTTCGGATCTCTGTTCTCAGTCCTTAAATTGTTCTGAACCCGTGAGAGTTTTCTTTCATGGCTTTTGTTTAAAATATATTTTGGGAGAAACATCCTCAAGTAGTAAGTAATTTTTCAACTTGTAAGACATGTGACTTGTAAGTAGAGAGAATAATATAGAATAGAATAACAGAATACTGGCTGTATTCTACAACCAGTGCTTTGGGCTCCACTGCCACATTGTGTACAATTTGGGATTGAAGTCGTAGGACAAGGACATCATATGGGTGATATGAGAAGGTAAAGCAAAGTTTGAAGCTTCTCTGCCTCATAAAGGACTGTAGTTGTGGAAATGGAAACTAAAACAAGAACAAGACCATGTTTCCCCTCAAAGAAACCTTTGCCTGGGGTCATCATCTACCCTATGAACAACCCGAAGTTGTTAAATTCAGTGCTGTGGGCTTTTCCTTCCAAGGTAATAAGAGTTTATCAGAGTGTTTCCATAGGAAAAACGCTTTCACAAGAATGACCAAATAAGATTGGGCAAATAAATGTGTTAAGGTGATGGCTGTTTCCTGCATGGTGGGTAGAGATGTGAGACTGCGGCCCACTAGGAAGCAGAGGTGTACAACCTGCATGCAGTTGATATCTTATTTAAACCATGGGTCCGAAGGTCTCAAGTGTGATCCAGTCAGGGGCTGCATAAGGTCACAACTACTTTCACAAGAACTCAGATGATACTCTCCTTTTCACTTTCATTCTGGAGTTTTCTGGAGTCTGCATCACATACAATGTCACAAAAGATTATACACAGAGCATACATAGTCTCATCCTATTGATCAGAAATTAAGGAGAGTTACAAACATAAAATAATGCTACATCATCAGCATATGTTTTGGTTTTCCTTAACGCAATTTTCAAAAGCAAGTATAATTTAATATATAATAGAATTATTATTTGCCACATCATGCAAATGACTACTGTGAAAGTATCTGAGTTTTAATTTCTTTTTTTTAATATTTTTTTTAATTTTATTTATTTCTCTATGTGTATGGATGTACTGTCTGCATGGAGGTTTGTGCACCCGAGTCGTGCAATGCTGCGGAGGTCAGAAGAGGGTGTCGGATTCCCCTGGAACTGGAGTTCTCCTGGAATTGGAATTTCAGATGGTTCTCGGCCACCATGTGGGTGCTGGGGATCGAACCCGGGTCCTCTGTAAGAGCGGTCGGTGCTCTTAACCGCTAGGCCATCTCTCCAGCCCCCTGAGTTTTAATTTCTAATGTGGGAAATAACTAGTCGGCAAACATGTAAAGAAAAGTCCTTCAAGTCTCTTGGGAACTTTTAAGACTCTAACAGGGTTCTGAGGCACACAGAGATTGAGGAAGACTGCTACAAATGATCCTCAGGGTCGGATCAATCTCATTCTTTCAGAGAAGGTTCCTGTGTTGATGTCTCTGTCAGATGCGGTATTTTCCACAAGAACTCAAATACTTGAGGTACCTGATATTTGAGGCTGTCCTGTACCCAAAAGGGTCCCTGGGCTGGCTTGCTTCTTGGCCCTCAGTGCCTGTGCTCATGCTGAGCACAAGAACAGATCCAGGAACCATGTACAAGCCCCTTAAGGATCACATTTAAGTATGAGGAAGGATGGAAAATATTGAAATAGGGGAAACAGGTTAAATGGTGAAACAACCTAAAGACATAAAATATAAATAACTGAAAGGTACTTTACTTGTTGTGGTGAGGGCAAGTTACTCTGACTAGGTGACTTTACGCTCTGTATAATGAGCAGTGGCCAGTTCAGTAAAAATGAAGGGAGTCCATTGTTTAGGGCCAAGGAAACATTAAGTGCAAATGTTCTGAGGCCAAAGCAATTGAAAACACCAAGAGAAGGAGAAGAAGGGGTGAAAGGTAGGACAAAGAAAAGCAGGCTCCGGCAACACACAGTCATGCAGTAATTATAATAGGAATCTCTGGCAGAGTTTCGAGCCAGGAAATGATGTGATCTTTTTCATCCTTTAAAAATAGCATCCAATCTGTGGAGAACAGACGGCAAGAGGTCAAGAATGGAAGGAGACGCGATAGGAGCCATTACAAATAAGAATTATATGACAATTATTTTACTTTTTTTCTAGTATCAGGATTAAGCTAGGTATGCAAGTTTTAGGGGAATAATCACTGGGTCCTTGAGTTATCTGTTTTAAAATATAAAAGAAAAAAACCATGATAGTGACAGAAAAAGAAAAAGCATAGAAAATTACTGTGAGAATAATTACATTCATCTATGAGGAAAAGAATGTTTAGATGCTCTCAAAGGTATTTGTGGGTTAATAACTATTCCAATAACCTTAGTGTTAAATAATAAATGACATATTATTCATAACTTATTTATATTGTGGATATTAAAGAATACAATAGCTCTTAAAATATAGGAATATTCAGAATAATGCTAACCCAGAGTATGAAGGAATTGTGTTCTTCAGAAAATATATAAACTGAGCCATAATAACATACTTATAACTGCAAATAAAATCCTATATTCAGAGTATTAGTAGAAGGATTGGGCTGTTCTGGCAGGAACTCACAGCAAAGCTGTATAGCAAATAGCTTTAGTGTTACTTCTTTAGCAATGGAATCATAGCACCAAGTGAAGACTCAGACACATGATTGGTAAATGGTGATGCCTCTGTGCAAAGACACAAGGGGAAAGAACACTGCTTCAAAGTCTTAAACAAAACTCCTTTTTTTCTTTCTTGCACTACAAATTTCTATTATTCATCCTTGAGAAAAACAGGTGGCAACATCTGTGCACCTGACTAGGCCCATCGCAGAGTTTTAATTTTAATTTTTTTTTTTGGTCTTTTTGAGACAGGGTCTCCCTTTAGTCCCAGCTGGCCTGGAGCTCACTCTGTAGACCAGGCTGGCCTTGAACTCACAGAGATCTGCCTGCCTCTGCCTCCTGAGTGCTAGGATTAAAGACATGCGCCACCACACCTGGCTAGAGTTTTAAATTAAAGTTATGAAATAATCATCATCTGCCTTGAAGCAGTAGCTCCTTAAAAATGTTTCTTTGCCCGGCACCCACATGGCGGCTGAGAACCACCTGTAACTCCAATTCCAGAAGAACTCCAGTTCCAGGGGAATCCGACAACCTCTTCTGACCTCCGCAGCATTGCGACACGGGTGCACAGACCTACATGCCAAAATGCTTCTGTATATAAGCCATAAGAAATTATAAAATGTATCTTTTTAATTTTATTTTATTTTATTTATTTATTTTTATGTGTATGAGTGTACTGTCTGCATATAGGTTTGTGCACCCGTGTCGCGCAATGCCTCAGAGGTCAGAAGAGGGCGTCGGATTCCCCTGGAACTGGAGTTAAAGGCGGTTCTCAGCCACCAGGTGGGTGCTGGGGACCGAACCCGAGTACTCTGCAAGAGCAGTCGGCGCTCTTAACTTCTAGGCCATCTCTCCAGCCCAAAATGTATCTTTTCATGTGCTAAGAATTTCACTCTCTCAAAGAAACTACATTTAAAAACAGAAGCTTAATTAACGTTAAAATTTTCATCAAAACATTTTTGTCATTTATCATGTATGTCTTGTATGTAAAGAAAATTTATATGCTCAGTATTTTTGCTGCCTGGAAGCTGGTAATTTGGATCTAACGGGATCAGGCATTTTAGAGGATTCTAAAACTAAAAGCACTAAGTAATCAATGTCCACTCATAAGAGAAATAAGAAGTATTGTCATAAATTCAACCTCTCAAATGGTATACTTTTATCTCTTCAACTTCTTAAAGTGAATTTTCATATGATGCTGTCAGTAAGGAATTTGAAGACATTCTCAGCTAAGGATGTTCCTCATTGTCACAGATTAGATGACACTTTAGATATAGAAATTCAATGGATTTCATCCTAAGTCCCTCTTTAAGGACAATATTATGCTGTAAATATTTCACTGTTGGCTCTCAGAGGTTGGGGGTGGGATCTAAAGACAACAATCACAGAATTTTCCAATTTCTATGGTGTAAACATCCCAATTTAGACCCATTTATGCTGCTGATTTGAGATTACAAACCACAGGGTTGGAAGAAATATGTATGATCAGATCTCCAGTGTGACTACAAGTAGGCTTAGGACACCATCAGAATCACTGTGCACCAGTAGCAGAGATATTATCTGGCCTGTCTGCTGAGATTCTGGTATATTGTGAGATTGGTTGAACCTACCACAGCCATTCTCTTGAAAAACTAAGTATGCAACTACATTTCAATGTATAATTGGTAAATAAAATCACATCTCATCTTATGTATCATAAGATATAATCATGTTTCTAAAACCAGTAATTTTAATTAAGTCAAGACTCACTAGAATGTAGATATCTAAGTCTTACCCCACACTATCTGCTAAATCAGATTCCTAGTAGTTCCTGAAGAATTCCTTTAAAATCAATGGAAACTTTGGTCATGGGACAGAGGCACACACACACATCCAGAATCTCGCTTACCAGAACTGGTCTCATGACATATATGGGCCCTAGGGTCAGTGTTAAGTGTTCTGGCAGTGAGTGCTGGATGCTTTACAGTTTTCTCTATCTTTGGAGAATCTGATTGTGGGCTTCGCAGTCCACAGACTTGTTTAGAAAATCACTCTTACTGAAGGCCCCAGAAAATTAGAAAAAGACAGAAATTACCAGTCCATAAATGGTTCAAAATTCCTAGATGAGAATTGAAACTACTAGGAAAATCTTCCATTAAGAATTTTAAAAATTATCTTCAATTAAGCAGAGATTTCTTTGTGTATATTAACCATGTTAAGAACATCACTTCCTGAAAAAAAATACAATATTAATACAGCTGTTCCTGTATTATTATCACTTCACAGCTTAGTCCACTTTAAGTTATATGATTGGATAGTTTTTTGCTTTATTACCATGTTTGAAGAACAGCAGGTAATTTTATGGAAAAAAGAAAGAAATTTATAAGCCTATAATGAGACTCTTTATTCTTGGTTTTAAGATAAAACATAAGGATAATGGCCCGTGGACATTTAGAATAGGCTTTGCAATAATTATACCAGTAGCCTTGATGGACATATCACTATTCATAAAAAGAACAATAGAGTAGACATTATTAAGTGCTGTTTTTAAAACAGTGACATAGTTCTAAATAAACTTTAGGAACCAAGAAGTTGAATTTATTAAAGAGGAATAAATAGAAAAATATGCACTTGGGTAAAGAGGCTAAAGAAAATAAGAAAAACACCGAAAATTCTTTGTCATGAAAATCCAAATGAGGTCTGAATCGTTTCCCCAAAGCGGATGTTATTTATGATCAAACAGGTTCTGGGGCTAGCCAGGATCTTAGAACTAATTCAACCCAGCAACTTTCAATTAATGTTAAAGCAGTCGAGCCTATTAGTGGCTACCTGACTGATTCTGGATTTCTCTATTAACAATTCTGTGCCTAGACGCAGTGTTTTCTGTTTATCCTTCAGACTTCTAAGGCCGCAGGTGTGGGCTCACAACCAGAAAACTTGCAGGCAGGGGATCAGGAAGAACCCATGCATGTGCAGCCTGAGCACAGGTGCCCTGCAGGGTCATGCAGAGCATGTCTGATCTGGTTAGTGGGTGTCACTCGACTGTTCTTTCTGTTCTCACTGCTCAAAGTGAGGTCCATGGATGGTTGTCCTGGAATCATGTAGGCACTTGTAAGAAATACAGAATCTCTTGGTCCTGCCCTGGACTCAGGAAGTCCCCATGCAGTTCTCACCTACATGAAAGTCTAAAAAACACTGACACAAAGGATGCATTTATTCAAAATGAAGGAGTGTTTGCTAAATGATATTGCAAAGTCAGGAATATAGAAAAAAATAAAATATTTAGTTACAATATTTGTTTAAAATATTATGGTGCTATATAGCAATCTGATTCTCATACATATGAAAAATGATTTCTATAATAATACCATAAAATTCAATAGTGTAAGTAAATTGCATGATCTTATCTTTATTACTGCCAACAAATTCCCATTTTTGGTTTATTTTATATATGCTGCATTTGTAGAGCTGATCCAGTGCATTTATTACCTCAGCTTGTTGAAGTATAATTGACTAAATGGATTGAATATATATATTCATAAATGAATACATATAAGAATATATATATATATATATATATATATATTATAACAGGATGCTTTGGTATACACATAGCTCAGGAAATGATTAGGACAGACTAATTTCCCTATTTGTCCCCTCCAAGTCTTCTTTTTCTGCTCTCCTAATAGTTTAAATGCACTGTCTGGAATTGTTAGTTACATTCCACCTACTGCTCACTAGATTCCCAGAGCATTATCTGACACCTTAAAGTTTAGACCCTCTGACTAACATTTCCCACATATTTCCTTTCCCCTGTCTATGACAACTACTAATCTATTTCTACTCTTGGTTCCTATGAGTCTAATATTGTAAGATTGCACAGGTAAGCAAGGTCATCTTATCTATGTTTTTCTCTGCCTAAATGATTTCAGGCAGCATAATGCTCTTCAGCCTTATGCATGTTGTTGCGTGTGCAGAATTTTCTTATTACAAATATTTTATTATATATGTCTATATATACACACACACATTTATATATATGCAACAACTTTCTATCTTTCATTAAATTATACCCAGGTTCTTTCTGCTTCCTAGGTACTATGTTTAATGCCACAGTGAACATGGAGTGTAGATATCTCAGTGAGACACTGATTTTGCTTTCTCAGGCATAGCCTAGATCACACAGTAACTGCATTTGTAATTTTTTGAATAACCTTTGATTTCTTTTCCAAAATGGCTGTATCAAGTTACATTCCTCCCAACAAGAGTGCCGAAGTGTCCTTCTCCTCTGTATCCTTACCATAACATATTAGCTCTCTTGTATTTTTGACAATAAAAAATTGTTTTTTGGTCTTTTTCAAGACAGGGTCTCCCTGTAGTCCCAGCTGTCCTGGAACTCACTCTGTAGACCAGGCTGGTCTTAAACTCACAAAGATCCGCCTGCCTCTGCCTCCCAAGTGCTAGGATTAAAGGTGTGCGCCACCACGCCCGGCGACAATAAAAATTTTTATAGGTATGAAACACTATCTTCTTCTAGTTTTCACTTAAATTCTTTGATGACTAGCACCTGATTCCTGTTTCTGCTGTTTTTCTGAATGGCACCCTTGCAAAAATGGCTGAGTCTTTCATCCATTTAACACAGTTTTAAAATTACCTTTATTTATTTTTGCTGTGTCTGTGTGTGCACACGCAACTATACACATGTCGAGGAATCCGTGTAGAGGTCAGACAACAGAGTTCTCTTCTTCCACTATCTGATTCCTGGGGACTGACCTGAGGGCATCAGACTTGACAGCAAATACCTTCTGAGCCATCTTGATAGCTCCTTTGTCCGTTTTTATTGATTACTTGTTTGTTTTGCTTTATGCTATTGCCATCATATATGATTTGCAAATACTTTCTTCTAATTCATAGGCTGACATTAAAAATTATTTTTATTTTCATGGTTATGAGTATTTTCCCTGCATGAGTGTAGGGGTACCATATGTGCAATGCCCATGGAAGCCAGAAGAGGGCACTGGATCCCCTGAAACGGGAGTTATAGATAATACAACTGATTGTTAGCCACCTTGTGGGTGCTGTGAACCCATTCTGGCTCCTCTGCAAGAGCTGCCTATGCTCTTAACTGCTGAGCCATCTCTCCAGCCGCATGGAATGCTTTTTCATTTCACCAGTGACATACCCTTAGATACTTACTAAATCAATAAGTAGGAGTTACTGTTCCTGTGTAAATACTAATCTGATGTTTTACGGTTGAATTTTTGACTTCAAATGAATCCCAGAAATAATGCTTAAAATTTAAGCAAGCTAGCTAATGCTCTCTCTCTGCCTGATGCTTTCTGGGGGGAAAATGCAGGGGAAAAAAGTTTTTCAGAGGATGTACAAATTCCCACAGCAGCTGGAGAAGTTATAAAAAGAATGGCATTTGACCATTTCCATGGGAGCCTCTTAATGTATCCATTATCTTAAGTAATGAAAATAAACAACCTTGTGACTTACTACCAATCACTTTTGTAGGGTAAAAGATGCTTTCTCTAACTTCTGCTTCAACCCATTCTGATTGGCAACTTTGTTTTTAATGCTGACAACTTTGTGGGGCTAATTCTCTCCTTCCATCAATACATGAGTTCCAGTAATTGAATTCAGCTCACCTACCTTGCAAGTGTCTTTACCTGTTCTGCCACCCTGTAGGCCTACTATGTGTTGGCTTCTTAACCCTGCTGTTATTAGTTTCACTGAGAAGGCCTTTGTTTTCCAAATGTCAGAAGCAATATTGGTGCAAGTCTATTATACATACCTTGTGTATTTGTATTTCCTCTTAAATGCCTGATGCTCTAAATTCTCAAATACTAACATGAAATGTGATTTGAAAACAGTGCCATTAAAAAGCTTTGGGAGATGTAGCATCTTCAACAAATGGTATTGGCAAAATTAGATCTTGACCTGAATAAGAATGAACACACTTAAATCTATCTCCCTGCATAAGTCACCTCCAAATGGATCACAGGCCTCAATATGAAACCTGAAAGTGAAACTATTAGAAAAATACTTAGGCAGTACTGTACAAGATAGAGGTGCAGGAAAAGTCTTTTCTAAATTGGACATCAGTTGCTCAGGAATTACGGTCAACAATCAACAACTGAGACCTCATTAAACTAAAATCTTCTAGGCTGGAGAGATAGCCTAGCGGCTAAGAGCACCTACTTCTCTTGCAGAGGACCCAGGTTCGACCCCAGCACCCACATGGTGGCTAAGAACCGTCTGTAACTCCAGTTCCAGGAGAACTCCAGTTCTAGGGGAATCCGAGACCCTCTTCTGACTTCCGCGGCATTGCACGACACAGGTGCGCAAACCTACAAGCAGACAGTACATTCATACACATACAGAAATAAATAAAATAAAATAAAAAACCTAAAATCTTCTGTATAGCAAAAGAAACAACCAAGGAAGGAAAGAGACAACCCACAGACTGGGAGCAATTCTTGATCAGCAACAGACCTAACAAAGGTTTAACATCCAGAATATATAAAGAACTTAGAAACAAAGAAACAAGAAAACAAACGAGCCAATTAAAAGATGGGCTCTGTATCAGAACAGAGAATTCTCAAAAGAAATAAAAAATGGCTAGAAAACACCTTAAATGTGTTCAACATCCTTACCAATTAAAGAAATGTAAATAAAAAACCACTTTAAGATTTCATCTTACCCCAGTCAGACTGGCCAAGATCAAGAGAGCTGGCCAATCTGTGGGGAAAGTAGAATGAATGTTCCTTCATGTCTGGTGGTATTGCAAACTCATGTAACCACTATGGAAAGCATTGGAGAGCTCTTAACAAACTGAAACTTAATCCACCATATGAACCAGTTACACCACTCCTTGGCACATGCCCAAAGTACTCACCCTACTGCAGAGGTACTTGCACATCCATGTTTGTCATTGCGCTTTTCATAATAACTAAGAAATGGCAGCAACCTAAGTGCATGGATGATGACAATGGACATTTACACCATGGAGTTCTACTCAACAGTAAAGAAAGACGAAAACATGAAAAATGGGTGGAACCAGAAACTTAAAAAATTATTTATTTATTTTTTAATGTGTATGAATGTACTGTCTGCATGTAGGTTGGTGCACCTGTGTCGTGCAATGCCGAGGAGGTCAGAAGAGGGCATCGGATTTCCCTGGAACTGGAGTTAAAGACGGTTCTTAGCCACCATGTGGGTGCTGGGAATCGAACCTGGGTCCTCTGCAAGAGCAGTCAGTGCTCTTAACTACTAGGCCACCTCTCCAGCCTCAGGAACAAGAAACTTTTATACTAAGTGAAGTAACACCAACTCAGAAAAATAAATGATGTCTATTCTCCCTCATTTGTGGATCTTAGCACCAAGCCTTATATGTGAGTATAGACCCTGATATAACTGCAGGAGCCAGGAAAATGGAAAGAAACCATTCAGGGAAAGGGAAAGAAGAAACATAGGAGACAGGTTATTACCAAGCAGAAAATGGGTTTATTTTAATTGCTAAGGGAGGAGGGAGGGCTAGACAGGTAGAGACGGAGCTAAGCTGGTGTGAAAAGCCAGAGGGAAATGAATTCGTTCAAAGCCTACTGAAAAATACACATACAGTATCTGTACATGAGTGCATGTATATAGCTGACAGCTGTACAAGAAGAAACAGTATCAGAGAGGGGAAACCTTACTTGGAGTTGAGTTCATTGGTCAGGGCAGTCCAAAAGACTCCCAAAATTACACAAGCTGTTGCTAAAACGCTTAATTATCTCCCAGAATTTGAAGATAAGACCAGATTGCTAAAGCCAAGACATACTTCAGACAGAGGACTTGGAGCAACGGAAGCTCCTCCCTAAAAACTAGTGCTCAGAGTTGTGGAGGACGTTGTCCAAGCTGCTAAGGGAGAAAATCAGTCAGTGCTCCAAAGTCTAGCTTTAAAGCCTAATGGACACAAAAATGATAGGCAGTGCAAACTATATTGGTGTTTTAAGGGCACATTTGTCTTGAGGGGAATCTGCAGCTCCTAATTAGACTGAAAGCCACTCAGTAGGATGGAACTCATGTGTAGCACTGTAAACATAGCTAAATATACATGGCTGGAGAGGTAACAGATCCTTGAAGAAGCCTTAAGTCTGTCCTGTCCTTAAACAAGCATAATTGTTTACTATATACTAAATACGGATCCATATATTTTAGACAAGTATGCCAGTCACCACACTCAAAGAAGTTTCTTTTGCAACAGAGAGTAGTACAGAGTTCCACAACTTGTCCCACACAGAGAATAAATATCTGTGAGATGCCCAATCCTAAGTGACATAGAGACAATGAAGCCTCTACACTTAGGGTCAGAGAAGATAGTGGAGATGGAATATGAATTGCATTTCTCAAGTGTCATCAGCAAAGCTTCCTCATGCAACAGAGGGCCATAAACACAAAAGGCCACAATTGGCCAAAGGATAAAGAATAAGAGACTACACAGTGTGAGTCCCTGGACGGGAGTCCTATATTAAACTTCACCCACCCAGGGCTCAGGGACCATTGCAGAAGAGGGTGCAGGAAGATATTAAGAGCCAGAGAAGGAGGTACATGAACATAAAGAAATGGTTATACATGCTCATGGGAATTTGCTCATATGAACTTACAGCAATGGCGACAGCATGCACAAGACCCATGTAAACTCAGTCAGACAAAATGGCAGCATAGACTTGGGAAAATGGACAGGAGGCCACAAGTCTGGGGAGGAAGTACTAGCAGCTAACCACTGCCAGATGACGGAGAGTGGAGCTTCTTTAAGGGAGTGATGCGGGCTCCAGCGGGCAAACTCACACTGAGGGGCACGCACATCTGGGGCCACACACTTGATAGGTCTTAACATATATGATAAACTCCATGGACTCCTGCAGGTGGGATACGGGGGTTGCAGAAAGGGAAGAGGGGGCTAAATATGATTAAGATATATTGCATAAAACATAAAATTTCAATTAAAAGTATATTTAAAAAACCAAAACCCCGGGAGGCAGGGAGAATTAGTAGTGAAAATACAGAATGTGGAGAACAGGAGAATCAACTGGCTTTTTTTATTTCCATTGAATTTTTATAGGTTAGAAAAAGGCAAAATCACCTAGAGTCAGTTTAATGACTATGAGCCAGGTATCAGCAGAGGGAAACCACTACCCAAGGAAACATCCTGCAGCGTGGTCAGTAACTTCTTTGAGCCTGTTCGCCATATAACCGCCACCTTTGTCACCAGAGATAATCACTGTCCTTTGTGAGGCTTCCCTTTCTTTTCCTTAGAGTATTATCATTAAGAAAAAAAAGGGGGGGGGGGCAGGAGCATTTGCTGCTCATTTTTAAACCTAATAATAAAACTCACAAATACCATACGCAGTTCCTTTGTTAATCCAACATTTTTTGAGAGTTTGGTGCATTGTTTCATTTAGCAAAGGTTCATTTGTTGGCATTGCTAGATATTAATTTCTTCTCATCACTACTATTCTTGGTGGAGATTTGGTCTATTTCTATGCATTGGTTGAATTGTAATAAAAATAAACCACTATGGGGCTGGAGAGATAGCCTAGCGGTTAAGAGCGACGACTACTCTTGCAGAGGACCCAGGTTCGATCCCCAGCACCCACATGGCGGCTGAGAATCGGCTGTAACTCCAATTTCAGGAGAACTCCAGTTCCAGGGGAATCTGACACCCTCTTCTGACCTCCGCAGCATTGCACGACACGGGTGCACAAACCGTAGACAGTACATTCATACACAAATAAAATAAATAAAAAATAAATAAATAAAAAAGTAAAACATTTAAAAATAAAATAAAATAAAATAAAAATAAACCTCTGCTATGCAATTCTTTAATGTGGGTCTGAAGACCATATGTAAATCACTTTCTCAGATTCAGATCCAGAACAGTAACTGCTCGGTCTTCAGCAATCATATCATCAACTGGGCTTCCTGTCATTTTCAAAATGTTTGATTTTATCAATACTCTGGTCATATGAAAGTTACAGGTCTCTTCCTGTACTTGAAATGGTGAGACTTTTTTTTCTTGTCAACTGTTGATGAGGAATTACTTCTAACTGTACTTTTAACTGACATTTCTCTGATTCCTAATGAAGCCGACTGTCAAGTTCTTATTTGACTTTTCTCTTCGGTAATGCACTGTTTCAAATCTTGTTCTTTTTTTTTCAATAATCATGTGATGTGTTTGTGTTCACCTGTAAGATTTTTGTACATTTTTTTTCAAACCCAAATTTTATTGAACCTTTGTGCATGTCATACAAAATTTCCAATCTAATCTAGACCCGTGTTCCCTTCCTTGCCCCCCACCCCACCAGAGCTCATGCATTCTGCCAAACATGTTTTTCACCTTTTTCTCAGTCTCTTTTAAAATTTTTGATGCAGAAGTTTACTGTTTCAAGCAGAAGTTCACCATTTCAATCAGTTCTTTGATCCAGTCTTTGTTGTTGTCGTTGTTATTATTCCTTCCAATTTGCATCACTCCAAAATACACATATATGTATGCCACATATACCATAGGTTTTAACATCTTCAGCATGTGATGTTTTTTCTTTATTAGGCTGAAAGATGTCATGTTTGAAGGCTCCTCCTTGGCAAACCCAAACTACCATCAGTCCTCTCCTTGTGCTCCACACTGGGGTTTTCCCTTCCCATGGTCACCAATTGAGGTCCAGTAAGCACTGTGTCCTGTCTCGATCTTCCTGTACTGGTCTCCATGATATAGCCTGGGTAATCCAACAATTTCAGTCTATACTCTGAAGAGGCTGAAACACCAGTAGCTGCTCAGTCTACAAGCTGGATGTCTCAGCAGTCCCCAACTGGCACTGAAGGTTTGGAGGATTCTTGGAGAGACATGAGTCTTCAGTCCATATTGGAAGGTTGTAAAACTATGTCTCATGTATTTGAAGGATGGCAAAAGCAGTGGCAGCCACGGGGTAGCTGCACTTGCCAGTAAGACAGGCAAAACAACTGTGCTTTTTTTTTTTTTACTAAGACCTCAAGTTTTATACCTGAATTTCTCAGGGCTTACTAATTATTTATTTCTGGTTATACTTTCCTTTTGGATGTTTAAGGCCACACAGTTAGCACAGATTAACCAAGGTTTTTGTTTTCTCAAGGTCAATTGAGGATCTGGTCCACAAGGGTCACTCAGGTTTTAGAGGGGGTAAGGGAGTCCCTGGCGCCTTCTAGCTTTTCATTTACCAGTTCCATCCACTCAGGACAAAGTCAGGTCTTGCTACACCAGGATTCCCTTTTTGAAGCATGAGAAGACTTTCCTCTTTATAGACTGGACACTGGTTGAAGTCCCATTAGTGGATCTCCAAGACCTCCCACAGGAAGACTGTGCCCCCATGCATAGTCCCCTGGGACTTAGATGACCTCTGAGGGCAAGGAACAAAGTTATCCCTTATTAAACTTCTTTTTTTATGTGTATGAGTGTACTGTCTGCATGTAGGTTGGTGCACCTGTGTCGTGCAATGCCAAGGAGGTCAGAAGAGGGTGTTGGATTCCCCTGGAACTGGAGTTAAAGACGGTTTTTAGCTGCCAAGTGGGTGCTGGGAACCAAACCCGGGTCCTCTGCAAAAGCAGTCGGTGCTCTTAACTGCTGAGCCATCTCTCTAGCCCCAGTTATCCCTTATTGTATGTATTTTTATATATACAATGGGTTTTGGTCCTTTATAATACATTTACTGAAAAAGCTTTTTCTTTTGACTCTGTGGTGTTTTTTCTTCCTGAGTCAGAGATACATACTTCATAGCCTTCTAACAAAGTAAAACAAAACAAAACAACAACAACAAAATTTTGGGACTCCCCAAATAGCAAAACAAAACAAAGATCCAAACACTTGACCATTTCTCAAAAATTGTATTCAATATGTTCAATACCATTATTAACAATTTTATATCCTCATAGTGATCTGTCAGTACTCACACATCTGATTTCTGCTATACCAACTCAAAATTACTTATCCTTTTCTTTGCAAATGCCTTTAAAATTTTCCATACTTGTCTGAATAAATTTCTTTCTACAAACCTTCAAGACCTAGATCTTGATGTATATCTACCAAATTAATTTTTGAAATTCTCAGTTGATTAAATTCCATATGAGAGACTAATAAACCATTTTCTTTAGCAGTTTATAGTTAAATCCAACTCATAAAGAATATAAGGTAGTTTATGTGTGGAAATCTGTTTATTTGCCTTAGTGGAAACCCAACAGATGAGTGGATTGGATTTTGTTTTTTCTTCTTTTCAAATTCAACAAATCCTGCCCTCAAAGCCTGAACTCCCCATAGATACACGTTTTTTGCTATTTTTAATAACATGAAGGACTTGGACCTTCCAGATTATCATTTCTACATACTGGAAGTAGTGCTGTCTGAACCTAATCTTTTTCAACTTGCCTCTCCAGATTCCCTGCTTCACCCTTTGCTGTCTTGCTTTTTTCATCTGGACGCTGAGCCCTGTGGACGCCATCAAGGGACTGCCTTGTCCTTTAGCTTTCTTTTTTTTTTTTTTTGGTCTTTTCGAGACAGGGTCTCCCTGTAGTTCCAGCTGTCCTGGAACTCACTCTGTAGACCAGGCTGGCCTTGAACTCATAAGGGGCTTCCACAGTGGCGACTCTGACAGGTGAAGAGAGTGTCCAGAGGGGAAACTGAGGTTGGGATAGGCTTGCCCATGGCTTTCTTCCTGCTGGTAGCTTCCAGCAGGTTGTGGACTTGACCACATTGGGATTCTCTGCTTAGTTCTGCTTCCTTCTTTCAGATTTGTGAATACTAATGGCTCTGCCATTATTATTTTTTTTTTCTCTGTATGTGTATGAATGTACTGTCAGCATGCAGGTTTGTGCACCCGTGTCGTGCAATGCCGTGGAGGTCAGAAGAGGGTGACGGATTCCCCTGGAACTAGAGTTCTCCTGGAATTGGAGTTTCAGACGGTTCCCGGCCGCTAAGAGGGTGCTGGGGATCGAACCCAGGTCCTCTGTAAGAGTGGTCGGTGCTCTTAACCGCTAGGCCATCTCTCCAGCCCTGGCTCTGCTGCCATTATTATTTTTTTTTTATTTCTGTATGTGTATGAATGTACTGTCTGCATGCAAGTTTGTGCACTCGTGTCGTGCAATGCCGCGGAGGTCAGAAGAGGGTGTCTGATTCCCCTGGAACTGGAGTTCTCCTGGAGTTGGAGTTTCAGATGGTTCTTGGCCACCATGTGGGTGCTGGGGATCGAACCCAGGTCCTCTGCAAGAGCGGTCAGCGCTCTTAACCGCTAGGCCATCTCTCCAGCCCCCTCTGCTGCCATTACTAAAGCAGGTTACTGCATTGCTTGATGCTTCTACTTTGCAAATAGTCCCACTGTAAATAAACCCTCCTGGAATTATCCTCATTTTCGAGTGCCATCTGTTTCCTATTGGGACTCTGACTGATATAGACTTAATAGCCAAGCCTGTGTGCAAAAAGAGAACCAAAACAAAGCATTAAGGCAGATTATTGTCAGTGCCGCTCTTGCAGGCTCCTGTAGAAAGCACAGAGAGGCTCAAGTGATTTTCTCTGTGGAGCTCAGAGAACGACAGAGGAACACAGACGGTATATTTAGCTTTAGAAACCTGTTAAATAATGAACACATAATTACCCTTCTCTTTGGAAGGGCAGGTTCCTTCGACTTGGACTCAGTTGTCAAATCAAGTCATTGTCTGGCAGCTGTGGGAAAACTATCTTTACATAATCCCTTGAATCTTCTTGTTAGCTCATTAATCATCTTTGAAACTGTGGACATTAATGTAATAAATTAAATTTTATTTCAAGTGATCCAATAATTCCTACCTAAGGACTTCATTCAGAAGTTTTCTCCTTTGTTGATTTTCCCTCCTTCATCCAAAAATAAGGACACTATATTTGATATTTATTTACTAATCCTCTTGTATAACTTTTATTTTTTCAAGATTTTAATACTAAAAATTAAGCCAGGATGGTGGTACACGTCTTTATCCCAGAACTCAGGAGGCGGAGGCTGATGGTTCTCAGTGAGTTCAAGACTAGCCTGATCTACATAGTGAGTTCCAGCCCAGCTGGGGCTGCAGGGAAACCCTGTCTCAAAAAGACCAAAAAAAAAAGGGAAAAGGAAAACAGCTCCAGTTTAGTAGTTCATACAAAACAAAAAGGCAATTATTATTCTTATTATAACATGAATGATATTTAGCAAAGTTATTTGGATAAATATACATCAGAATGCTATAAAATATTTACCAAATCCCTAGTTATAAGGCAAACTGAACAATGTTAATGTTATATTTCTTTTTGTCTGAAAGCACCTGAGCTGTTATAAGGTGAATCCCTTAACGGGTTCTACAAATAACCTACCACTTATTTTCTGACTTTGTAATTTTGGTATATGGGTGGAGGGTATGTATGCATATTTTGGAATAATATAAAATTAAATGGAAAAATGCTAAGTCCTATACATGTTTTGGAATTAACATACAGTTTATTTTCAAACGTCATAATTTTGGCATATATGTGATATACATATAAGCATATTTTGGAGCAATACAAATTGGAGGGAACAACAACAACAAAAGGACTGGGTCAAAGAACTGACTCTAACAGTAAACTTCTGTCCAAAGCAATAAATCTCTGCATAGAAAAACTTGAAAAAGATGTAAGATATGTATGGCAGAATGCATGAACTCAGGTGGAGTACAGGCCATGGAAAAGGAAATGAGTCTAAATTGGACTGAGAAATGTTGTATGAAATGCACAAAACTTCAATAAAAATATTAAAAAATATTTCTCCGCTACCAGACTATCTTTTTAAGGGGAAGCTTCAGTGTTTATATAACACAAAAAAGAAAAATTTTCCAAACTAAATGTATCTAATAATACAGGAATAGGACATCAAATGAGAGAGACTGTTGACTGAAATTAATAATCAAAAAGTATGTACATGGAGAAGGGAACAGCCTTGGGGGTTCTCCTACTAGTTCCCAAGCAGAAAAGCTCCCCAGCTTCCATATAGAAACTGTATCACTGGAGTTGTATATTTTAAAGATTGGGTTTTATTTTATGTGTATGTGCATTTTGCCTTGCATGTATTTAAGCCCCCCATGTGCATGCAGGGCCCATGAGTTACCTGTAACTCGAGTTATGGGACATTGTGAGCCACTTGATATGGGTGCTGGACCTGAACCTGGGACTCCTCCAAGAGTAGTTAGTGCTCTTAACTGCTGAGCCATCTGTCCAATATATATACAAATTACAGCCTTATGAAATTGTATTTAATATATGTTTATTCTGTGGAGATTTAGAAATACAATGGTTCATGCACTGCTAGTTATTTTCTCATTGGACTGACAAAAGCTCTGGTAGGAGGCAACTTAAAGGAAGAAAGTTTGTTTGAGCTCTCAGTTTAGGGGAGCACAGTCAGCAAGGTGGGAAGCATAGCAGCAGCAGTGGAAGGCTGCTGGCCACATATCCACAGTCCAGAAGTAGAGAGAAAACAGGAAGTGAGGTTCCTTAATAGGAATGTTAAGTCCCGCTCTCAATGACACTGCCTCCAGCATGGGTCGACCTCCTAGTGGTTCTACACCCTTCCCAAACAGCACTACCAGCTGGAGACCAAGTGTTCAAACACAAGAACCCATAGAGGATATTTTATATATAAGCCACAATACACATGAACATTTAAGTCAGTGGCAATTCGGTGGCAATATTATTATTTGTGTGGTCATCACTAATTTATGTAATGCAGTAAATGAACCTTAAGCTCTTTTGTGATTCCCACTCCATGCCATCCTCCACATCCTTGGCCTGTTTAATTTCCATCTTTGAGTGTGGATAGAACCTGTGGCTGCTTCTAACCTGGAATACAGCAAAGGCTATGGCTCTTGTAATGGCCATGAACATGGCGAATGTGATAGATCTATCATCTCTACAGATCCTAAGACCCTGATTGAGTAAAATCAACCTAAAGTCTCTCTTTGTGGACTCAATTAATGTAACAGTGAAGAGGCAATCAAATAGAACACTGATTAAGATCTTAACAAACTTAAATTTTATTATATCTGATTTTTCAACAGTCTTAAACAAAACTGAAAAATGGGGAAAAAATTGCCTAAAGTATCCTCTTCCTTTCCGAATAAGTCTTCTACATTTTGTCATCATCTCCCACATCTTATGTCCTCAATGTACCTTTGGAGCTGTATTCCATAAAGACAAAGAAATCTACATTAAGAGAGAACGTAACAATGGCTCAAGCTATGACACAGACATGACTGCCTCTTCTGCCAAAATATAAAGAATTGCTCCATATTTGTATGAGAGAATAAATTAAAATTATAGGGAAGTATTCATAATAATATGAACATTTTCATAATACATAACAATTTCAAAATAGACTTCATCCATTTTGTATAGAGAAATTCTGCTGCAAAAGTGCTCATTCTCCTTAATAGCAGTCTGAGCTGGCTTGCTTTCTGCCTTAATCTCTTTAACTGAGCTTTATTTATTACTCCCATTTTGATTTCAGATCATTTTAATTACCAATAAAAAGCAAGTACCAACACTGAATGGATTATTACTTATGTGGATGTTTTTAAAGCTAGCATAGTTAGTGGCTTCATTCCAAGTGTTCTATAAACCATTTTTATAAGTGAATGCTATCATACAAATTTGGGATAAAAATCTCCTTTACTGGAAAATGCAAAGCAAAGATTAACTGGTATTCTAAGTGTGTCAAACAGAAATCAGAATCTTTAGCTAAACAAGTAAAGTGTCATTTCATTATAAGAATCATAACTGAGAATAAGGAATTTGTTGACATACTGTCAAGTTCAGACATGTGAGAAGAAATTTGAATATTACCAGCCTGGAAGCAGATACAAAACAATTCTTGGGTCCCAGTTTGTGTCTCTTTAGTCAAGAAGATGATTTGCAATACGAATACACAACCAAGAGCCCTTAAAGTGATATTCTGCATGGGAAATCAACAGGGATCTTAATAACAGAGAATCTTTTACAGCCCATCCTAAGTGGGGGATTTCATATTTTATGCTGACAAAGATATTGATGTTTTAGAGATGAAGGAACAGACAGAAAGAGGGCATTTATCTAATGGATTATAAGAATATCTTTCACCTCTGAGTTCACATAAATCCCTATACCTGTGAAAGCTTAAAATAATCCTGGAAGTTAATAATAAATCAAAGTAATATAAATTGGTCTTTCACTAAACTGGGAAATTGGAGGTTTGCCTATGTTTTTAATAATGAATTCCGCAGGAAGAGTTGCTAGCTGATTGGACAGAAAGATGAGCAAGAACTCTGAGCCACCCAAATGGTGTTTAGAGCGATTTTTATTTACTCTATTTTCTGATTTATTTGCCTTCTCATCAGCTAGAATGGTAATGGACTCAATGGCTGCTATTTCTGATAGCTTAGCCATAACTGGTTATAAATTTGGTCAATCTATTGAAAATTTTTGATACCGTGTCTCTACCAAAAGCAAGGTATAGTTTTCTTTATTCTTTTTGGAAGTCAGGAGAGGGAGACCCATAACCAGTGCTATGTGAAAGCATGAAAAACAGCATAGCACTACGCAAATATGACATAACACTATCATAAATACTAACATTGCCACTTCTGGCCCTTGGATAGCTCATTGAATATCACTTTGCTAAGTCATAAACTGAAATTTAATAACGTTTATTAGCAATAGTATTTTCTGTACTTTCAGGATATCACCATTTAGTACTGAGCATACTTTGCTTATCTTTCTAATTACTATAAGTTAGTTTTATTCCTACTCTATAAAATAGTTCCCCTTTCTTGCATTTAAAGAGGAATGACATCATAAATAAAAATCTTTCCACAATAGAGCATCAGATTCTTAAGCTGCTGAAACTTCTAGCAGTTTTAGGTTATATAAGAAATGAAGATCTAGGACATACATACATACATACATGCATGCATACATACATGCACACATACATGCATGCATACATGCATGCATACATACATGCATACATATATACATGCATACACACATACAAGCATACAGACACACATACATACATGCATACATTCAAACATATATGTATCATTTGTTTAGGTCTCTCACTGACCCCGGAGCTCCTTGGTTTTGGGTGATGGCCAGTAAGCCCAGCTATTCTCTTCCTGTCTCCACCACCAGCACTGGGGTTATAGGCATATGCAGCCATTTTCAGCTTTTATATAGGTGCTAGGGAGCTGAGCTCTGGTCTTCATGATTGTACAGGAAGGGCTACTATGCACTGAGCCATCTCCCCAGCCCAAATTTACACACTGGTATGTACAGTGTGTAAGAGGCACTTTGCCTCGAGCTCCCAGGTTAGTAAGAGAACAGCATTACAATAAGAAATGCTGTGTGGCGAGCTCTCTTGCTTTCATCACAGCTGCTCCGACATACGTGAGCACAATCTCAGGGTTTACAATTGTACAGCTTCTATAAGGTATAAATTTACATGAATGGGACCAGGTATTAGATCAAACTCACACGTCAGTCATCCAAGAACAAGGACAGGACTTTGCTTGACAATGCGATAAAAGCTCAACACTTTAACATACTGATAGTTTTTCTTTAAAATACTGAGCACAAAATTGTCCCCATTTTTACTTTTTTTGCCATTTTGTGTCATTCAGTTAGAAGACAACCATATTTTCTCTAAGTGAGTACCTTAGCATAATTCACTGTTCTTTTGATTGCCTGTCATCTCATTTGATTTGTATAGAAGTAGTTTACAAGCTCTCCTCAAATTATGCTAAGCTAACTTTGCTTGGTTCTCATTTCTATTCAGTCTTAAAATTCAAAAATGTCTAACAAATTCCTTCATGTTTAGGGAAACATGTACAACAAAATAATCTTCATGAAAACATGTATGAATTACAAGACCATAACATAGTCCCTCAGTGGGGTAGAGGCAATATATATANACAGCAAAAAAAGTAGAGAATAAGTAAAGCTGGTAGATTCTGGTGGAGTCTGGGAAGGAGAGGCGCAAGGACAGGTCCAGGGCTAGGAAGCAAGAAGATGGAAGGAAAAGAGGAGGGTGAGCAGACCTGGTTCATGGATGTTCATTTCAAGACAACCTCCGGCCACTCACAGAGCAGGATGTGCAAGCAGAGCTCGAGAGAGAGGCTCTAAGCCAGAAATGTGAACCGCAGAGTCCTCAGCACATAGAAGGTGCTGGAACACGTGAGCCTAGACAGACCCAGATGGAAAACAAAGAAATCCCAAACCTGAGCCCTTGGACCAAAAACTGAGTAATGACTCAGAGCCCACTTCTGGAAGGAGGGAGAAGCAGGTGGCCGGCCAGCTCCTGTAGAGAGACAGAACAAGTGCAGCACAGGGAACCATTATGCAGGCTGTTAGGAGAGAATCACAAGCTAGCTGCTTCGAGACTCTTGATTGGTTTCATCTAAGAAGTTGGAAGGAGATGTGGTTCAGTTGGTAGAGTGCTTGCCTACCATGCAGGAAGCCCTGGGTTTGATCCTCAGCACTGCATAACCCAGTTGTGGCGGCCCACATGTAATGCTAGCACTAGGGAAGGTCAGAAGGATCAGAAGTTCAAGGTCATCCCTGGCCACATACTGAGTTTGAGGCTAGCCTGGGCGACATAAAATCCTGTCCAAAATATTTTTAAATGCTGGAATCAGGTCAAATGATTCGATTTTTTTTTTTTTTTTGGTCTTTTCGAGACAGGGTCTCCCTGTAGCCCCAGCTGTCCTGGAACTCATTCTGTAGACCAGGCTGGCCTTGAACTCACAAAGATTCGCCTGCCTCTGCCTCCCGAGTGCTAGGATTAAAGGCATGCGCCACCATGCCCAGCGCCATCTATCATTTTTATGACAGTCTTCTACTGGCCTGTACCTGCCAGGTAGACTATAGGCTACCGGAACAGTGAAACCCAAGGATCCATCTGCTTGGCCTTCCCAGTGCTGGGTTACAAGGGTTTCACCTCATTCAGCTTTTATTATATGTGTCTGGAAGTTTATACTCAGGTCCCTGAGTTAGCAAGGTCTTCACCAACTGAGCTATCTCCCTAGCCCTGCACTCTGCATTTTCTAATTAGTGTGGGCATGATCAATATTTTAGTCTTTGTCTTAATATGTTTTCTGTTGCTATAACAAAATATTCATGGCTGGGTATTGGGTATAAAGAAAAAGAGATTTATATAGCTCATTGGCTTCTGATGACAGCTTCATGGTAGTCAACTCATTGTAGAAAAGTAGAGTGAGGAAGTAGCTGTGATGTATAAAGCATATGTGGAAGAGATCTGGGTTGGAGTCAGTTAACCTACAACCCAGGCTTCTAAGAGCAATCAACATCACACCCCGTGAGAAAAAATAACTGAGTTACATGACAAAAGCCTTAATTCCTTTGCAATATCTGCTGATGTAGATGCACGGCTGTCCATCTTTCTCAGGAAGTAATGCACACACAGACACAACAAGTGGAAAATCATTACAAAAGGGAGCAAAGCAGCTGAAGAAGTTGTGATTTATTCCATGTCAGCATTGTCTTCTTATGTTGTGCTGAGCTGGGACTGAATTTACATGGAGATGGTATCTACACCCTAGAAATGTATGGAATATCAATAGTACCTTCTTATTCTTTTCCAAGAAGATGTTCCCTGAAGAATCCTTAATTATTAAACTCGGGCATTAGCACTCTAGGGTAAACTGGCCAATAGCTTGATTTCTTGTCCCTCATCATCTGTTTCTGGCTCTTGTCTTCTGTCACTCCAGAATTCAGCATTTTGAGTAGTTTTAAAAGTATGGATTAAGACATTTTAAGAAGCAGAACAAGTTCCAGAAATGGGAGCCTCTTGAGTTTGAAATGGCTTGGAGGAAGGACCCATGGACTCATTCATTCTGTCACTGACCAAGTTCAGTTTCATAGTATATTTCATTAGATATTAGGCTTATGTGAAAATCTGTGGTGGTTTTAATTTTGCATTTCATCTTGTGGACATGAACCCCAATCCCCCTTTGTAAGCTTACCAAAACAGCCCGTCTACTAAGCAATGTATGGTCTTGAAAGGCTGCCATAACAATGACTCTAGATGAGAAGAGTGCTGTCACAATATTACATTTCATTTGCTTTCATCCCAGGAATGCCATTCCATTACAAATAAATGTGGTAAATAATGGTTTCATTTTTCTTAAATTAACCAAATGAAGGCTAAACAAAATTGATGTCATCAAAATTGTAAATTTAATAGATATTCAACAAATATCCATCGAATATCTGCTATGTCCTCGTCATTGGAACCCAAAGTTTTCAACTCTCTGTTTAATAAGGAGAATCTTAAAGAATCAGAGCCTGTATAGATTCATTTTTAAATGAACATATTACATGTACCCAGGTACCTGATTATTATTTGGCCAATGCTCTGGGGAAAAACCCAAACCACCATTGTTATTGCATAAAGTATTAATTCATGGCTGCAGCACTTTACTGTAGCATGTCCAAAGGCCCTTGTGTTAAAGGCTCGTGTCTTTAGATTTATTCTATGGGAAGGTGATAGAACTTCCGAGAGGTGTGGCTTGTGAGAAGTCTTAGGTCACTGAGGACGTGCCCTCAAAAGGTACTGTGATATCCAGTCTTCCTGTCTCCCTTCTTGCATCATGGCTACTCACCATGAGGTATATATATATATATATATATATATATATTATATATATATATATATATATATATATATCTATCTGGCATGTCTCCCAAGGTGGAGTACATCCCTCACTTCAGGCCAAGAAGTAACCAAGTTAATTCACCATGGGCTGAGACTTGTAAAATCAAGAGCAAAAGTAAACATTTCTTTTTAAAATTTCCTCTCTCCTCTCTCTCTCTCCTCTCTCTCTTTTGGGGGGTCTTTTTGAGACAGGGGTCTCCCTTTACGTCTCAGCTGGCCTGGAATTACTATGTAGACCAGGTGGCTTTAACTTAAAGATCCGCCTGCCTCTGCCTCCCAAGTGCTAGGATTGAAGGCGTGCACCACCACCCCAGCTTAAAATTTTTCTCTTTTAATATTTATATTTCCATTCTATGTATGAATGTATCTCCTGCATGTATGTAAGTGCCCTATGTTTACAATGCCCATTGAGAGTCAGAAGAGGTTCAGGAGCTCTCTGGAAGCTGGAATTTACAATGGTTGTTAGTGCCATGTGAGTTCTGGGTATCAAACCCAGATCCCTCTAAGAGCAATGAGGCTCTTTACTGCTGAGCTATCCTCAGCCACCTCCATATTTTTTAATTTTCAAAATAATTAATACATTTTCTATTTATGAGTGGTTTGCTGCAAATATCCAACGCCACCATGTGTATGCAATGCCTTGAGAGGCCAGAAGAGGGGTTTGGATCCTCAGTTCTCTGCAAGAAAAGCAAGTGCCCTTAATTCAGTGAGCATTTCTCCAGGCCCACCTTGCCTCTTTTTAAACTTTAGGTGTTTCATTACAGTGGCACACTAGGTTTGCAAATAAGAACTAGCCTGACTGAGGGCAATAACTATCTAAATGTCCCTAGTTAGAAGTCTGCAGGAAGAGTTCTCTACATAGGTAGCACAGGTTACCAGAGCAAAGCCTTATTGTTCCAAGTGCCCCTAAGCCTTCTTCCCTAGAGACTCACAGCCAGCTGGGCACAGGGAGCTGAAGAGGCTCAGCCTTTCCAGGACCAGAGAGGGGAGCAGATGTGAGTTTTCTAGGGTTTTTACACTCCTTCCGAAAGAAAGATTTGCTGTTCCACTGCCAAACTCCTACTACATTTGGCTGCTTATTAGTTTTTGCTGCATACTCCATCTAGTAGCCAAGTTCGTCATACTGATAGTCATTTCTTTACAATCTGTGTTTAAATAAATTAACTGCACTCAATTACCAGCAACATATCTTCATTCAGATAGAAACGCTGACATCACAGAACACAGGCCATTCTCAGTGAATAATTGTCATTGTCCGCATGCCACCAGAGAAAGAAATGATTGGCATATGAAGTATAAAAAGCATTGCAGAATAATTTTCCCAATAAGACAAAAAGAAATCTAATGAAATAAGGGATGATATATGATATATAATATCGTTAATATATATGCTCTCTATATATTCAAAAGCATCTGAGGTATTCCCTCTTTTTTTTTTATTTTATTTATTTTTGTATGTGTATGAATGTACTGTCTGCATGTAGGTCTGTGAACCCGTGTCATGCAATGCCACGGAGGTCAGAAGAGGGTCTCGGATTCCCCTAGAATTGGAGTTAAAGATGGTTCTCGGCCGCCATGTGGGTGCTGGTGATTGAACCCAGCTCCTCTGCAAGAGCAGTCGGTGCTCTTAACCGCTAGGCCATCTCTCCAGCCCCTGGGATGCTATTTCTTATACACCCCGTCGTACTATTTGCAAGCTACACACCTAAGAAGCCAGATCTACATTTTCAGTACACTTCAGCAGCAAGTGTTCCTTTCAGGGAGGAGAAGTCAAATGACTTGTCAACAAGCTGCTTAAAATAAGAACATAGTTCTGAAAAGCAGAGTCTCATAGATCAGTTTTCCTAGTCTCTTGCAGATACCTAAGATGGCTTCCCTGAAAATATGAAGCTTAAGCCCTTTGTAAGCACCAATAATTTCTGAATAGAAAATAATTTGATTAAGATTCATTATATCCACTATAAAATGTGGTACATCTACACAATGGAGTTCTATGCAGCAGTAAAGAAAGATGACATCATGAAATTTGCAGGTATGTGGATGGAACTAAAAGATATTATGCTAAGTGAGGTAACACAGTCCCAGAAAAACAAATGACTAATGGTATCCCTCAGTTGTGGGTGTTAGCACCAAGTACCTAGCTGTAACGCAAACTGAACAAGGTTAATGTTATATTCATCTTTATCTGAAAGCAACTGTGGTCTTATAATGTGAATCCCTTAAAGGCTCTAGAATTAACCTGACACTTATTTTCAGACTTTGTAATCTTGGTATAGGGGTGGAGAGTATATGCATATTTTAGAGTAATATAAACTTAAAGGGAAAAATGTGAATTCCTAAACATGTTTTGGAATTAACATGCAGTTTATTTTCAGACATCATAATTTTGGTATATATGTGACATATATAGGCATATTTTGGAGCAATACAAATTGGAGGGAACAACAGCAACAAAAGAACAGGGTCAAAGAACTGACTGAAGCAGTGAACTTCTGCCCCAAACAATAAACCTCTGCATAGAAAAACTCTAAAAAGACTGAGAAAAAGATGCAAGAAATATATGGCAGAATGCATGAACTGGGGTGGGGTGGGAGGCATGGGAAGGGAAATGTGTCTAAATTGGATGCAAAAATGTTGTGTGAAATACACAAAACATCAAAAAAATATTTTATTAAAAAAGATTCATTATATATCAACAAACTATCTTTGAAGAACAACTGTGTGAGGAAAAGAAAAATGGGAATCACTTTATCAATTAAATATTGAGAATTTTTTACATAAATATTACATCCTTCACTTCTTCCTGACTCCAAAACAATAAAAAGGACCATAAATCACTTCCATTGTACAAGAATGCCCTCCCCCAGGCTCCAAGTATTTTGACATTGTTGCCCCAGTCGGTGGCGCTGTTTGGGGGGGGGGGGTTAGGAGGTGTGGCCTTGCTAGAGGAAGCATGTCACTGTGGGGTGGGTTTTGAGAGCTCTCAAGCCTTGCTGGGTTGTGCATCACTGCTTCCTGTGCCTGCATGAAGATGTGATCATTCTGCATTCTGTTCCCATCTCCACTGCCACAATGCCTCCCACATCATTATGGACTGTAAGCCACTGAACTAGAAAACTAAGTAAACTCTTCCTTCTAGAAGTTTTTTTTTGTTTGTTTTTTTTTTTTAATCACAGCAACAGAAATGTAAACGTTATACGATTTTCAGCTGCCATTTGACAGGGATAACTTAAAGATGAATCAAAATACAGAATGTATACCTCAGAACATCTCCTTTGCTAACTTTCTAAATAAATGAAAAAAATTAGAATTCAAACCAGTTTCTCTTAAGCACAACCATTGTAATTCAAATTTTCAGCACCTTCTGCCTTACCTGGGTTTACTTCATTCTCAATAATGTTCTAATCCTTGCTTTATTATAGCAGAGCAAGCATATTATTCATAAGCCATTAAGCCTTAACCATGAGACAGCCTCTTGTGACATAAACATTGGTTAAATACACTGTTATCGAGAATGTATTTGATAATATGGAAGTTATTTAATATATGATTATGGGGCCGGGGAGAAGGCTCAGCAGTTATGAGCACTGGCTGCTCTTATGGAGTACCTGAGTTTCATTCCCAGCACCCATATGGCAGATAACAACCATCCATAACTTTAGTTCTAGGGGATCTGACACCCTCTTCTGACCTCCATGGACATTGTACAACACAGGGGCACTTACATACATGCTGACAATACACTCATACACATAAAATAAAAGTAATAAAATATTTTTAAGGCAATATCTAATTTACTATTATTTTTCAAGATCTAAATGTCCAAAAATGTTACCCTTACAAAATTCTGCATTTATATTCCAAACTTATACTTTTATTTCTTGTTGACAACCATTTTGCAGACAGCTATGTTTCACTGTCTCTTTTTAAACTCCAAAGGCAGGTTGTCTGTATTTGGCTTGGTGACTCAGGACCTGAGATTCCCAAGATTACATTTCTGCTGTCTGTTTTAACTTTCCTAACAGAAACCCTCTATGAAGACAGAAAATGCTGACGAAAGAAGGAAGAATATACTCTCCCAACAGGACGGATGCCTGCTATTTGTGGCATTGCTCTGCTTGCTTTCCTTCCACCAGGTGCAGCTGTTCCTTCCTGGGGAACATCTGGAATTACTTGGCGCTATTTCTAACATTTGTAGCACTGTTACAAACTTCCTAGAGCCGGATAGCAGCTCCACCCTGCCATGTTCCCTTTGCAAAGCACCTTGCTCTCAGGCTGTCACCAAGAGTTAATGCCCATACCCTTCTGACATGAGTTTATTTCAATGCCACTGGTCTTTTCCTACAAAAGACAAAGTTTTAATAACTCTTAACTCTTCCCTTGGTCTTCCAAGATCTATAAGAAGCAGCTTCACCCCCACAGTTCCCACTTTTGTGACAATTTAGAAGGCACATTTTCCATTTCATGGACTTCCCATAATAGCCTCAGCCCCAATAAACAATATTTTATATTAAATAATTTGTTCAAATAGCTAGTTTGGATTGTCTTTCTGAATGGACCCTGCTGAATTCATAACTGTCTGAGGCAGTTAGAACAAGAGTTACTGCCTCCACTTTATAAAAGCAACATTTTTTTAGATAGTTGTTTTGAGGAAATCCTGGGAATTGAACTCAGAGTCCAAACTCCAATGTCAGTGAAGTTTCTGTAGAAGTTACTTCCGTTTATAAAGTACTTCTTTTTTACTCATATCTATATTGCATGAAAATCACAAAAATTAAAAAACTTTAGGTAATCAGCCAGAAATACATGAATATTTAAAGTCAGACCTTCAGTATTCTACAAATCCCAGGTTAATTTTCAAATCAAGGGCCTTTATTCCAATCATTTCAGACTTGGGGTTTAGATGGGTTCTCAGCCCTGATGTATTAGAAGCAGCGATGGTCTGTGAAATGCAAGCACACGGGAGAACACCAGACCCCACCTACGTATTCATTATGTCCTTCAAAATAGGAAAAGCAAAATGCTCAATAAGACGTAGCTCTCATTTGTGTGCTGCCAGTCTATAAATATGCACACCGACCATGGAAACTGCCGCTTAACTTATAAGTAGTGACGGTTTCCTGGTGTGATCAGCTAAATTTTCCAGACAGGGGTTTCCTCACTCTCGTGGGCCAAATAATATGTTTCCTTTTCTTTTTATCTGTTCATCAACTATGCTTCTAAAGGCTGCTTTGTGCTCCTATACATTACAGGAATTCCTTTCCAGTATTGTGAGAAACACTGGTAGCAAAGCTTAATAAAGTTGAAGAAAGTATCACAAATACTTCCGCAATGGCCTCCTGCAATTAGTGACAGGAAGACAAGAGAAAGTAAAAACAGAGTCTGGGACAGCAATGTGCCAACTCTTCTTTCCCTAGTCTTCTATATCTTAGAACTGAAATGTAGGAAAAATAGATTAAAGATGCAATTATATTTGTACTACCTATGCTATATAAATACTTTAAACATAGTATGTATGATTTGAATGTATTTTTTTCTTTTTATTTATTTTTAAGTTAATTTTTATTGAGCACATTTCATACATTTCTTAATCAAATTTAGACTCATTCCCCCATCCATGCCCACCCCTCGTGCACCCCACCCCATCCCACCCCCGCCAGAGTTCATGGATTCTTGTACATGTTAAGTCCTGTCTTGCATCTGTTTTTCAGTCTTTTTATTTTTTTGTATTTTTTGAGACAGGGTCTCCTTGTAGCCCCAGCTGTCCTGGAACTTGCTCTGTAGACCAGGCTGACCTTGAACTCACAAAGATCCACCTGCCTCTGCCTCCTGAGTGCTAGGATTAAAGGTGTGTGCCACACACCTGGCTCTTTTCAGTCTTTTATAACCTTTTCAATGCAAAAGCTTACCGTTTTGGTCAGTTCTTTGAATAGGTTTTTCTCTTTCTCTTTTTTGTTCCCTTTAATTTTATATTATTCCAAAATATGCATATATACACTCCACATATAAGTCAAAATTGTAAAATCTGAAAAAAAAACTATAGGTTAATTCCAAAACACATTTAGGGATTTACATTTAACAGTAAAGTTGCATGCAGTTGAAAAAAACTGTAATTTTATGTTTTTTTTAGAATATGAATACATATCTTCCACCCACATATGGTAATTACAATGTGTGAATACAAGTGGTAGGTCAATTCTAGAGCCCATTAAGAGATTAACATTATAATAGCACAGTTGCTTTCAGATACAATGAAATATAATAATAAAGTTGCTCAGTTTGCCTGCCAACTGGGGATTTGGTGTTAGCATCCACAAATGAGGGAAACCATTTGCTTTTTTTTTTCCTCTCGGACTGTGTTACTTCACTTAGCATAATGGCTTCAAGTTCCATCCATTTACCTGCAAAGTTCAGGATGTCATCTTTCTTTACCACTGCATAGAACTCCATTATGTAGATGTACCAATTTTTGTTATCCAGTCATCAGTTGAGGTGCATTTGGGTTGGTTCCAGCTCTTTGCTATTGTGAAGAGAGCTGCAATGAACATAGCTGTGGGTATATACCAAGGAGTGGTATGGCTGGGTCAGGTGGTAGGCTCATTTTGAGTCTTTTAAGGGTTCTCCACACTGCTTTTCACAGTGGTTGTACAAGTTTACATTCCCACCAGCAGTGGATGAGTGTTCCCCTTTTCCCACAACCTCTCCAGCATTTGATATCTTTTGTTCTTGATCTTGGCCAGGCTTATTGGAGTGAGATGATACCTTAGTGTGGTTTTAATTTGCATTTCCTTAATTACTGATGATGTTGAACACTTATTAAGATGTTTCTCAGCCATCTTTACTTCCTTACTGGTGAAGTCTCTGTTCATCTCTTTACTCCATCTTTTGAGTAGGTCATTTGTTTTCTTACTTCTTTGTTTTTTAAGTAGTTTATATATTCTGGATGTTAATGCTCTTTCAGATGATGTTATCAGTGGTGAAGTTTTCCTCCCACTCTGTGGGTTTTCTCTTCACTTCCTTAATTGTTTCTTTAGTTGTACAAACACTTTTGAGTTTGATGAGGTCCCACTTGTCAGCTGTTGTCCTTATTTCCTGTGTAGCTGCTGTTTGATTTAGAAAGTCTTTTCCTAGACCTATGTCTTGTAGGTTGCAGCCGACTTTTTCTTCTATCAGCTTCAGGGTTTCGGGTTTCAGGTTGAGATCTTTGATCCACTTGGAGTTGATTTTTGTACAGGGTGAGAGGTAAGGGTTTAATTTTGTTCTTCTACAAATGGTGATCCAGTTTTGCCAACACCAAATATGCTATCTTTCCTCCATTGAGCTTTTTTTGCCCCTTTGTCAAATATGAGGTGGCTGAAGTTATATGAGCTCAAGTTTGGAACTTCAATTTTGTTCCCTTGGGCAATGGTTCTGTTTTTTTGGCCAGTACCAGGCTGTCTTTATGACTATAGTCCTGTAATATAGCTTGAAGTTTGGCAAAGTAATCCCCCTGTATTGCACTTTTCACTGAGGGTTGCTTTGGCTATTTGGGGTCTTTTGTTTTTCCATATGAATTTAAGGATTTTTCCAAGTCTATGAAAAAGCTCATGGGGATTTTGATTGGGATTGCATTGAATCTATGTATTAATTTGGGTAGAATGGACATTTTTACTATATTAATTTTTCTAATCTATGAGCATGGGAGGTCTTTCAATCTTTTGATGTCATTTTCAATCTCCTTCTTCAAGGTTTTAAAATTTTTATTGTAGAGGTCTTTGGTGTCTTTGGTTAGGGTTATTCCCAGGTTTTTGTTTTTTTTTTTTTGATGTTATTGTGATTGGGAAGGTCTCCTTATATTCCTTCTCCAGTTGCTTATTGTTGGTGTAAAGAAAGGCTACTGATTTTTCTGTGTCTATTTTGCACCCAGCCACTTTACTGAAACTTTTGATCATTTCTAGGAGTTTTCTGGTGGAGTTTTTACCAACCCTTAGGTAAACTATCATATCATCTGCAAAAAGGGATAGTTTTACTTCCTCTTTTCTGATTATTACTCCTTTAATTTTGCTTTCTCACCTTATTGCCCTAGTGAGCATTTCAAGCACTATATTGAAGAGAAGTAGTGACAGCCTTACCATGTTCCTGCCTTTAAGGGGAATTCTTCCAACTTTTCTCCATTTGGCTGTCTGTTTGTTGTATATGGCTTTGATTATATTGAAGAATGATCCCTCCAGTCCAATTCCCTCTAGGACTTTAAGCAAGAAGGGATGCTGGATTTTGTCAAAAGCTTTTTCTGCATTGATTGAGATGATCGTGTGGTTTTTGTATGTCAGTCCATTTATGTGTTTTATATTTATTGATTTATGTATGTTGAACCATCCCTGACTCTCTGGTATGAATCCAACTTGATCATGATAGACGATCTTTTTAATTTGGGTCTGTATGTGATTTGCAAGTATTTTGTTGAGAATTTTTGCATCTGTGTTCATTAATGATATGGGTCTATAGTTTTCTTTCTTGTTTGTGTCTTTGCCTGATTTTGATATTAGAGTGATACTGGCTTCATAGAATTAATTTGGGAGATTTCCCTCTGTATCCTTCTGAAAAGTTTGAGTAATAATGTTTGTAAGACCTCTTTAAATGTTTTACAGAATTCTGCTGTGAAACCATCTGGGCCTGGGCTTTTTTTTTTTTTTTTTAGTTGGGAGGCTTTTTATTATAGCTTCAATTTCTTCATATATTATGGGTCTGTTCAAGCTGTCAATCTCTTCTTGGTTAAGCTTTGGTGAATCCCAGGATTTCAGATATTCATCCATTTCTCTTAAGTTTTCAAATTTAGTATACTATAGGTTTTTGAAATGTTCTAGTTTGATTGTCTGGATCTTTTCTTTATCTGTTGTGATGTTTCCCCTTTTATTACAAATGTTATTGACTTGGAGTTGCTCTTTTTTTCTTTTGGTTAACTGGGCTAGTGGTCTGTCTATTTTGTTTAGCTTTTCAAAGAACCAGCTTTTGGATTCATTGATTTTTTGTGTTGTTTTCTTTGTTCCTATTTCATTGATTTCTACTCTGATTTTTGTTATTTCTTCCTTTCTATTGGGTTTAGGGTTCGTTTGTTGCTATCTCTCAAGTGTTTTTAGCTGCAGTGTTAGATTGCTTATTTGTTCTCTTTCTGTTTTTTTAATGTGGGCATTTAGGGATATAAATTTCCCCTTAGGACTGACTTTAATGTATCTCACAGGTTTTGTTATGTTGTATTGTCATTGTCATTTAGTTCCAGCAATGCTTTTATTTCATTCTTTATTTCTTCCCTGATCCACTAATTATTCAGGATTGTGTTGTTTAGTCTCCATGTGTTCTTATAGTTAGTAGGGCTCATCCTGGTGTTAATATTGAGCTTTATTGGACTGTGGTCTGATAGAATGCATGGAATAATTTAAATCATTTTGTATTTGTTGACACTTCTTTTGTGTCCCAGTATGTGGTTGATTTTGGAGAATGTACTGTGGGGTGCTGAGTAGAAAAGATATTCTCTGGTGTTTGGATAGAAATTCTGTAGATATCTGTGAGGTTCATTTGGTATAGTGTATTGGTCAGTTCTGATGTCTCTCTGTTCACTTTTTGTCCATTTGACCTATCCCAGGGACTCAGTGGGGTATTGAAGTCCCCCACTATTAGTGTGCTGAGATTAATCTGTGTCTCGAGGTCCTGAAGCATTGTGTTTATAAAGTTCGATGCATAGGAGTTTGGTGCATAAACATTTAAGATTCTGAAATCTTCCTGGTTAATTGTTCCATTGATAAGAATATAATGGCCCTCTTTGTCTTTTCTGATTAATTTTACTCTGAGGTCTATTTTGCCTGATATTAGAGTAGTCATTCCTGATTGTTTTTGGTACCATTTGCTTGGAATATTTTTTCCATCCTTTCACTCTAAGGTGGTGTCTGTCCTTATGAGTGAGATGGGTTTCTTGTAGGCAGGATACAGATGGATTCTGTTTCCTAATCCATTCTCCCAGTCTATGTCTTTTGATTGGGGAGTTTAGACCATTAATATTTAAGGTTATTGTTGAGAAATGTGCGTTTCCTTTCAACTTATTTTTCATTTGCATTCTTGGTCTAGGTATTTATTTACTCTGTTATGCTTTTGGTAATTTCTCTCTTGGTTTGCTTAAGGATAGTTGCTCCTTTCCTCTGTTTTTAAATTGCTTCAAGTATTTTCTGAAGTCTTGTTTTTTTGACATGTGTTCTTTCATTTTGTTTATGTTATGAAAGATTTTTCTTTCTCCAACTATGATTGACATTTTTGCTGGGTATAGTAATCTGGGTTGGCATCTAAAGTCATTTAACACTGGGAATACTTTGGTCCATGTTCTTCTGGCTTTCATAGTTTGCACTGAGAAGTCAGCTGTGATTCTGATGAGTTTCCCCTTACATGTAACTTGTTGTTTGTCTCTTGTGGCTTTCAGTATTTTGTCCTTGTTTTGAGCATCTAGTGTTTTAACTATGATAGGGCATGGGGAATTTCTTTTCTGGTTTGTCTATTTGGTGCTCTATGTGCTCCTTATATTTCTATGGGTTTGTCTTTTTTCAGTTTGGGGAAATTTTCTTCAATTATTCAGTTGAAGATCTGATCAATACCATTTTCTTGGGATTCTTCTCCTTCCTCTATCCCTATGATGTAGAGGTTTGGTCTTTTCATAGTGTCCCACATTTCCTGGTTGTTCCACTCTTCTGTTTTCATAATCTTTACTTGAGGTTTCTAGCTACACTGTGTTATCCTGTAGGTCTGATATTCCTTTTTCTGCTTCATCCATTCTGCTTCTGGGGCCTTTGCCCATCCTTTCCTGTTGATTGGATGAATGTTAAATTTCCTTTTTCATTTCATCCTGTGATTTCTTTAGATTTTTCCACTTCCAAGCATGTGCACCACTGTTTGTCCCTCTATCCACACACACAGTTCTTCTTTATGGTTCTAGCAATAGGTGGCAAATGCCCTGGGTGGGCAGCAAGCCTGCACACCAGACTCCCACCTGGCCCTGGCCGCTGAGTGTGTGCACACTGTCTGTCCCTCTATCCATGCACACAGTTCTTCTCTACGGTTCTAGTGGTGGGTTGCAGATGTCCTGGGTGGGCAGCAAGTCTCTGCACCTTGAATGTATTTTTTATTTTAAAGTCTTGTCTATGTGTGTGTGTGTCACATGTATCTGTTTATGTGTGCATTTGTGTGTTCACTACTTACTATAAATGATTCACAAACATGTATGTGATTCACAAAGGACTGAACAAATATAATTTAATTTATATATTTATTTTGTGCATGTACATGTGTGAGGATGCATATGGTGCTTGTAGAAGTCAGACAACAACTTGTGGGAGTTGGTTCTTTCCACCACGTGTCCCCCTCAGGTCCAATATAGGCATTAGGCTTATGGCAAGCACCTTTACAGGCTGAGCCCATCTCACTAGGACTAAAAGCTGCACAAATCTACATCCTACCTGCATGAGATCATAGTTCAAGTCCCTTTTGGTGCCTAATAGCACACATCTGATACAGAACAAAAGAGGAAAGAAAGAAATAAAAAGCAAACAAAACCAAAATGTATTTCTAACTCTCTACTTTTAGACAATTAAGTACTATGTTTCACAAGCAAATTCTTGTTTTTATAATTCCAATGTTATCAATATTTGTCATTGAGAAACTAATAATAAATGACAGTTTCCAAGGTAACTCTGTCTACTAATGAATGAAGTCTCTTGCAGGAAGCAGCTTCTCATAAGAACTATGGGTTCGGTTATCTGTATATTTCACTGACAAGCATCCTACTCAATTATGAACACAATTGCTTAGAAAAGCATAGGCTGAGGCCTCCCCTTCCTATTACTCAGGTGATTGAATCCATCTCTCAACTTTGCAGAGTTCCTGTACTTTGGGTCAAAAAAATGCCAATTGTGGCCAGGCATGGTGGCACACACATTTAATCCCAGCACTCAAGAGGCAGGTGAATTTGAGAACAATCAAGTCTACATAGCAAGTTCCAGGCTAGCCAGTACTATATATTAAGATGGGTCTCAATCAATCAATCAATCAATCAATCAATCAATCAGACCATTGTGTTGCCCAGGAACACACATTAAAAAGTAAAAAGTAGCTGGTGCTGACGGTGGAGTCTTGCTTGACTCAGGGAGACCCATATTTGCTTTATTGGTTTAGTGGCCTTTGGTAACACTCTTTGGCATTCCAGAGGCCATCTGTACACTTGCATGTGTGGTCTCAATACATCCCTCCCATGTTAACGTCAGGTCTTCGGCAGCAGGGTCTTATTGCCTCTCCTCCTGTAGGTATCCCAACTTAGAGGCAAGGAGCCCTTACCTTTTGTGGGGCCTTGGATCCCCTGGCCAACATCCACCTGGTAGAACAATCCATTGCTGATGTCAGAGCTCCTGTATTAATATATTTTGCCTGAGTGCATAGCCCTAGGACTTTAGTATTATATTTGGTTCTGAACAGAGAGTAATCCCTTCCACAGTTCCCATGTCTAGTAGTCAATTAAAGAAAGCAGTTTTACCGGTTTTATAAGAGATTACCTTTGAGTCAAGCAAGACTCCACCGTCAGCACCAGCTACACCTCACCTGCCTGGAAATACTGTGGCCAGCAGAGGCAGCCATGTGCCTGTATATCCCAAATCTAATTGGCTATTGGCTCTCCCTTGGAGAAATAACCCATGGCTGATGCCACAAGCTTACATCCTCTACAGGTTAGAGATGTTATAAAAGCCACAGTAAAGACCTGTATATTTAACAGGGGGGAAAACTGTAATTCATGGATTAACATATCCAAACATGTGTCTATGCTAAAGTAACCTACCATAACTATTAGTGCTGCTTAAATACCTATATATCTAATTGCTTGTTCTTCATTAGTAGGATCGAAAGGTTATTCCTGGACAAACTGTCAGCCCATGAAAGGAAACAGCCAGAATTGACCAGAGTCCAAATCAACAGCTCCAGAGAGAGTGGACTTTTTACCTCTCATCCACCTGTGCCCCTTTTCTAAGCCTAGGGAACAACCTGCGGAAGAAGGGGGCGTGGTAGAATGTAAGGGCTGCGATTGGGGTGAATGGTGAAACTACAGCAATGTAGTCTGGACACTCATTTGATCAACTTGATTGAACAAACAACCTGTCACCCCCACTGGATGGTGGGGCTGTAGGTGTTTGGCACAAACGCCTGCAAGATAGGTTTTACATGAAGAATGCTTGTACTCATGGATTATCACTTATAGCTAAAAATGAAAAAAAAAAAACTGAAGAGAAAGATGCAGGACACAGTATGGCAGAATGCATGATCTGGGATGGGGTGGGGGGGGGGGAGGGAAAGGTGAAATAAGCCTGAATTGAATTGGAAAAAATGTATGAAATGCACAAAGCATCAATAAAAACTAATTTAAAAAAAAAAAAGTAAAAAGTAAAAAAAAAAAAATGTCAGATGTGGGCAGATTGTTCAGTTGATAAAAGTGTTCCATGCAAAAGCAAAAGGACCTGAGTTCAGAGCTGTGTGTGGCTATTTGTCACCATGACCCCAACACTGGTGGGGGCAGAATCAAATATATCCCTGAAGTTCATTGTTCAGGCCAGAATCCATAAGCTCAGATACAGTCAGAGATCCTGTCTCAAAAAAAAAGGAGGAAAGACATCAGATATTAACTTCTAGCCTCCACAAGCTCAATAACACATGTGCATGCGCAGCCACACACAAATATACATTGTATGTACACCACACACATAATCACTAAATTATGTTTATTCCATATTCAGCATAATGAAACAATATAAGGGTCTTGATGCTTTAGGGAAGTGATAAGACTGTGAACAGTCTACTTTCATCCTGTGAAAATTTGCGAGACTATTAAATGGAGATCACACTAGTATATTTAATAGGAAATTGTAGTGACTTTTAAGTTGCAAATATGCTTATTACCCTGTAGGGGGAACTCCAAGTTCTTTCCCTTAATTTTCCTAGAGGAAAACAGAGGAGAGAAAGGTTCACCTTCCTGTGAGGGATGAATCTGAGTTGTCAGATTTCATGACATTATAAGGACTGTTTTGTAGGATGAGAGTTTTCGGGGGCATTAAGAGGTCAGCATAGCCACTATGGCTCACAGTCCCCATTCCTTCTGCGTGGCAACCAGACCTAATCATTGTGGTAGCAATCTCTCCCTCTCCCAGCACCTTCAAGCCTCTCTCTATCTCTCTGTCTCTGTCTCTCTCCTCTCTCTGTCTCTGTCTCTGTCTCTCACACACACATACACACACACACACACACACACACACACACACACATGCACCTTGCATTATCTGATTAGTATCTTTCCTTGGCTACCTTTGTCTATATTCTTGCATGTAAATACTGTACAAAAGGGCATCTGGCATGTCTGGTGCACTGGACATGATACTGTAACACAGACCAGCTTTTCTCTAAACTCTTATAGTATCCAGCATTATTATGAAGATTATTTGAAACCATCACAAGATACCCTTAACGAGCTTTGTGACTTTGCATCTCTTGTTCTCTGGCTCCCACTTTCCTCAGTAGATGGTTTCTAAAGTGCCTCTAACTACAAAACTCTGTGCATTTTATCTTGCCAATGAAATTTCTTTCTAAATGGAATTGTATTCAATAACTCTTAGCGTTCAGAGTCATTCCTCCACTGTGTGATTTAATTGGCACATAACACTCAAGGTCACAGAACAAAGCCTAAACCATTCAGTAAGCATATGAGAACTCAAGAAAGAGCATATGCTCTGTCAGCTGCAGAGACCTGGAAGCTAACAGCCCAAACCACCTGAGTAGACAATCTGACCAGCAAAGTCACATATCCCTAAATATAATCTAGTGTATTGAGCACCATTTGTGATGTGCTTTCCTAGAGTCATGGGACTTGGGCTCAGCAAATGTGCACATAAATTCTTACACATCCAAATTTAAAAGATGCACAAGCACCTTTCATAAATAATTGATTGTCCTGTCTGAGCCTGCTGCATTTCTTCTAGAACTGTGTGGCAGTTCAAGCACAGGTTGGATGGCACAGCCCATCTATATGCAGGAAGAACAGGACTTTCATGAGACAGGCAGAAAGGATGATTCGTGTCCCTCCCTTGCATGTGGGGAGTCTTCAACCATTTCCATTTTGTACTGGGGTGTGTGCATACATGTGTGCAGGAACACCCTCCTATATGGCTATGCATACACATACACAGAGGTGCACGTGAAGCCACAGCACTTAGAGTATGATTGTTCAGGAGCATTCCACCTTGTCTTTGGAGATGAATATTCTCATCAGCCTGGAGCTTGCAATGAGGCTGGACTGTCCAGCCAGCAATCTCCACGCATCTACTAGTCTGTCTCCTGACTCCTGGGATTATAAGCATGCTAGATTTTCCACTCGGGTTCCTGGGATCAGTTCGTATAGGCTACGAAGTATAGGATGGGGATGGGGGGAGATGGCTCACTAGTAAAGTACATGGATTTCAAGTATGAGACCATGTACTAGTGAGCCACTCCCTACCTCCATTCTGTATGTTTTTGTGTATCTAGGGTAGTCAAGAAATAAACTAACCAGAGCATTGTAGGTAAAGGACAGAGAGGAATAAAAAAATCATGAATAACAATTCTTCAAAAGAATTTACCTGAATAAGAATGAGCATTAAAAGGAAGAGTGGCCCAACCCTTCATTTACATCAGCTTTATCTGGGGCTTACCCCAGACATTGCTGTGTTACTTTCCATGTGGGCATAAGGGAAATTCCACTTTTGACCACAATACATTTGAGGGAATCTTGAAATGTGATTTATGTGCCCATTATCTATTTCTAAACATTTAATTAATTAATTAATTAATGTGTGTGTGTGGGAAGATTATCTACTTCTAAACTCATTTATTTATTTATGATTGATTGACTGATTGATTGATTTACTGTGTGGGCAGGTGTATGCCACGATATGTGTGTGGAGGTCAGAGGACAACCCAGGGAATGGGTTCTTTCCTCTTTCCATCATGTGGGTCCTGGAGATCGAACTCAGGTTTGTCAGGCTTGGAAGTCACAGCTTTTTCCATCCCAGTGGCCCTAGTTAACCTACATAACAAAGTTACTCTGCAGTTATCGTCTTAATGATGGCGTATTATTCCTCATGCTACTGTGAACTGATCAGGCAGTTCTGTTTGTATAGTCAGGCTCATTCATGGGGCTCAATGAGTTAGTGGCTAGAATAGGGCCAATGACAGGATAGTTGCAATAGCTGGGCCGTGTGGGACTCGCTGCCTTTGCAGTCTTTCATCTGAGGTTTTTAATATGATGCTGGAAGTCTTCCAAGTGGGGCAAAGGTCAAATCCGGAGTGCCTCTTTAATTAGAGCCTCGGAAGCTGCCATATATCACTTCTGTTGTATTTTCCTCATGAAAGCACATCAGAGAGAAAGAACAATCCAAAACCTGAGGAATCAGCCTGCACCCCTCTATGGGAGCTGCAAGGGGTTTTCAGCAACATCTGATCAAACACATAAAAACAAAAAGTACTTAGGAGGTAAGATGAGATATAAGACCCTTCCGTGGATAGAATGTGTACTTAAGGACAGATGAGACACCACAGGACAGTGATTCATTGCCCAGGTTATTATTTTGAATAGAAGCCGTGCCAATGATATGTTTGTATACCCCATAAATGATATTCAGTAAATCTTCACTCTATTAACAATGGTGATAGATATAAGGTCTAGAATGTCTCACAGAAAGTAGAGTATATCTGGTCAACTTTTTTATTAAGCACACATTCTTATCTACTATGACAAGTCATGACCTTCACAGATGTGGAAAGCAATTACTCTTGCAAAGAGAATTGTTACATAACAACACAAAGGAGACTCAGAAGGTACTGGTTTCTGGAAGACTAACATTCAAAGCAGGCAGTGTTTAATCACACAAACTTTGTGAAGCAATTCAGCTTCTCAGAGCATGAGGCTAATGAAGTCAAAGCTTTGATCGCCAGATAGACCAATTAATTTCACAGGGAGGAATCCTTTTGTACATAAGAATAGCCTTGATCACTTCTCTCCCTGTTCAGCTCTTTCTTCACCTTGAGAAAAATGGACAGTAGGATTCAATATGATGCATCTATTTCTGTGAATGCCACGTACTGGGGTAGATGCTAATAGGGTGACAAAAATATGACCTACTGTTCCAAAATTTTTCAGGTAGGTAAGGGAAGTAAAAAGGCAACTCAGTTAACAGGGATGTTCAAACTGTGGCTTTGGCCAATGGGTCCCGTGTGTGATAGGATAACTGTGACCTTGACCAGACACATTTATACAGAATATCACAGTGCCAAAAGGCCAGATTCTCCTCTTTAGATTGCATAGCATGACTAGTGAAAGAGAGATGGCTCAGAAATATACTGTTCAAAGAAGGGTAACTATGGAATCATAGATATTTACATATATGTGGTATCTCACCAAAAACATAGAGCCAATGTTGAATGGGTAAAGAGGAAGAAGCAAATCTAGATTACCAAAAAGAGGAGAGAAGAGAAGGTAAAATAAAAATTTAAAAAATCTGTGAGAATGTAAGATCTAAAAATAGAATAAGCCTGATAATGTAGATTGCAGCCAGGTTAAAAAAAAATTAGAACTGGGAGAGATAGCACATGACTGTGCTCCCAGAACCTGAGAGGAGCAGGGTAGAGGGAGGTCAGCCTGGGCTATGAAACCTGTCCTAAAAGTAAAACAAAAAGATGGAAAAGAAGGGAGAAAATTGGGATGAGGAACAGGACAAGAAAGGAAGAGAGAAAAAGAGAAAGAGAAGAAAAAACAGATCTTGTTTTAGATGGTAATCGAGAACAACTAAGTTTGGACAGTGGAAGAAAATAACCAGAGTAGTATTTTAGGAAGCTTATCCTAGTGACAGTGAATATGGTTGAGTGCAGAGGAAAAGAGTGGTCAGGAAGGAGGGGGGATAGGCATCTGCTGCAGTAAAGCACATGCATACACTAAAGGCACAACTTGTGAAGAGAAGACCCAGAGCACCAGGGGATGAGTCTTGCTTTGAAGGTGGTGTGCGATCTGCCTTGTCAGAAGAGAGTTGAGTGGTACAGTTTTATAGAAGGGAAGAAAGTGTGGGGAAAATATTGATAACCTCAACCTTCTCCATCATCTAGAGTTTCAAGTGTGAGAAAATTATACCTATTTAGCCTTTACCTTCAGATCTTGGCACAGAAAGAACCCTAACCCCTTGTACCTTCCTGAGAGAGGATTCTGAGTACATCATTGGTCCTTGGTATCAGTTCATGACAGCTCCTATTACGTTGGAACTTCCTGGAAATGACTAACGTATTTTTATTGAGGACTTCTCAGTGGGTTTCTGAATGAGAACTGGTCACCAGAAAGACCAAGTAGTGATTAAGAGCTTAGCACCTGGAGCTCCTCGGCCCTGTAATCTTCAATAAGCTCTACTAAAAACTCACAAATTACCAGTTCAGAGGGCTTCCGGTTGGTAAATATATACCCAGGATCAGCGGCAGATGTACCTTAACTCCACTAGGATGGAAGCTCTTATATCCAGAACCCTTCCAGACCTCATACTTTATAGATTTTCCTCCATCTGTACATTTTTTACCCTCTAGCATTGTTTTTGTAGTGGCAATATTAATAATAGCAATAAGTCAACTGTTGCTGGATTCTGTGAGCTAGTTTGGATGTTTTGGGAGCCTCTGATTCATAACAACCTTGGGCAGAAGCTGTAGTTAACCTGGGGTCTCAACCGTACCTCAGATGCCTTTGTGACTGACATTTGACACAGAGGATTGAGTGTGGAACTGAGTCTTTCAATTTTGAGGTGTGAACTAACCTTATCCTGGTTATTGTAAGAACTAAAATACTGATCCCTAACTGGTGTCCAGTGAAAGTCAGATAATTTCCTGGAGAAGAAAAGCCATATATTTGGTCACAGCAAAATTGTGTGTGAGTGCAGCAAAGACAAATGCAAATCAGGGGCTGGAATAGAGTTCAGTGGCTGAGCACTAGCCTAGCATGGGCTGAGCTCTAGCCTAGCATGGGCAAAGGCCTTTGTTTGTTCCAACATAAGATAAACAATACAGTGTGCTCCTACATTCACACAATACTCATTGCTCTTATGGGGCACTCATACTTCCCTCTTCTGCCCAGAGAACCCTCAAAAATAATGGGAGTCCTGGGTATTGGGAAGTAACACCTTCCTTTAGAATACCTTCATATCCATAACCACACTATCTTGTTTTCTTTTTTTTTTTTTTTTTTTTTTTTTTTTTTTTTTTTTTTGTCTTTTCGAGACAGGGTCTCCCTGTAGCCCCAGCTGTCCTGGAACTCACTCTGTAGACCAGGCTGGCCTTGAACTCACAAAGATCCTCCTGCCTCTGCCTCCCAAGTGCTAGGATTAAAGGCGTGCGCCACCACGCCCGGCTTGTTTTCTTTTTTTAAATTAACTTATTTACTATTTTTTATGTGTATGAATGTACTGTCTGCATGTAGGTTGGTGCACCTGTGTCATGCAATGCCACAGAGGTCAGAAGAGGGCATTGTATTCCCCTGAAACTTGAGTTAAAGATAGTTCTTAGGGGCTGTAGAGATGGCCTAGTGGTTAAGAGCACTGACTGCTCTTGCAGAAGACCCGGGTTCGATCCCCAGCACCCACATGGTGGCTGAGAGCCGTCTGTATCTCCAGTTCCAGGGGAATCCGACACCCTCTTCTGACCTCCGCTGCATTGCATGACACGGGTGCACAAACTGACATGCAGACAGTACATTCATACACATAAATAAATAAATAAAATTTAAAAAAAGATGGTTCTTAGCCACCATGTGGGTGCTGGGAATCAAACCCGGGTCCTCTGCAAGAGCAGTCAGCACTCTTAACAGCTGAGCCATATCTCCAGCCCTTATCTTGTTTTTTTAATTGGATGATATTTACAGTCCTTTTTGGCATTAATGTTTTTTTGATTTGGTACTTTTCTCTATAGTACATCTTTTCTGTATAACAAATCTTATTTGTCTGTAATAACTCCCTAATTTCTGAAGTAAGTTGCCATATTTCCAAGCATATAGGCCATTACTTATAATGACAAAACATGATATAATAAGAACTTAGTTTTTATCTCATTATGAACATTGAAATCAGCTCTGCCTGTAAGGAACAATGAGCTTAAGGAAACATGTTGAGAATTCTGTGTGTTTATCTGTGGATTTGAGAAAGGGTCTCACTATGTAGCCCAGGCTGATGTAAAGCTGAAGATGTTTATAAATCAGCCTCCTGAATGGTGCTGTCACAATCTGCCTTTGCGTGTCTTTTCTTGATCCCACTTCTCTTCCTCCAGTTTCAAAAGTATCAGTTACCTAAATTTAGTTTCTATTACCACTGTGAATATTTTATATTTCTTCTTAAGAATGTTTGGCAATTTCACACATGTTTAGGTCGTACCATTTGGTCCATTCTCCCATCCGATCCTTCTCACTCTCTCTTCAGGCCCTCTTAACTTCATCACCTCTTGCTTGATTAATATGTTTATACATACATACACACACAAGGTACTGAGTCCATTTAATGATGCCAACATGCACATATGCTTATGGCTGACCATTTGGGATTGGATAACAACCAGAGAACTTATTCCTAGAGTAAAATGATTCTCCTTCCCCCAATTAGTGATTGCCAATATGTAGTGCTTCATCTAGAGATGGGACCTGATGAACTGTCTTCCATCACCCATCTTATCATGATAACTGGTGTCGGCATTATGCAGATCCTACTCAGGCAACCATATTGTTGAGATTTCATGAGAGCAGCTTCTGTCATGTCTAGAACAGACCTTCCAACCACAGCCGTCCTAATCCTCTGGCTCTTGAAGTCTTTCTTCTGCTACTTTCTGTATGTTTCCTTTATTGACGTTTTAGTTGTGGCATCGCACCCCACAGTTGGTTATTGACCAGTTGTGGAGCTTCATAATAGTCTCCACCTCTTGCAAAATGAAGCTTCTTTGACCAAGTGGAGACCCTGTTGTTGAAGGAAGTTATCACACACTATGGATGCAGGAATTGGAAAATTTGAATTGAAACTGACTTGGCAGTTGCGGCATCCACCTGCGCGTCTGCCACACCCACTCCAGTGTCGCTTGTGTAAAGTAATATGAGAAATCATATTCAAGACAGGCGGGGGAGATATGTCCTGTGGGGCTGGACCCCCTGGAGGTCCCTGGCAAAATACCCGGCTAAGATCACCCCGAGATTAAGATGCTTTCCTAGAATATTACGTTTTTCTGGTGTTGGACTTAACATAACACTAAGCACAATAAAGATCTTTTCTTAGGGCCAGCTTATAGATACAAAACAAACTGTTTAAATGTGCCAGTAACTGGCAATTAAAATGCTTCTCTTGGGCACAGGGCTTTTTCCTGGCAGCAAAAATGGTCTGTAAGTCTTGAGTCAAAAATAGACTTAAAAATAGACTTCTCTCACAATATACATTACAATACAAAAACCTGTGACAAATTAAAAAACAAAACAATTATATAGTGGTAATGGTTCTATAACTGTCTCTAAAAAAAAAAACAAGTTCCAGTGATATGTGTAATAAAAACAAAATATCATATCATTTAAAATAAAGTAAAAACTCCTACTTAACAATTAAAATAAAAAAACTCTTCAACCCCATTTCCCTATTTAAGTAAAAAAACAGGTTAAACAGTTTTCCTAGTTCTATGCAGCCACTGAATGCCTGAGTCCTGACACTCCCAGCAAGGTTAGGCAAAAGATAAATTACTTTACACCAGCCAATTGTTTTACAAAAACAAAACTGTTAGTTGGAGCAAGCAGTAAAACGGCTCTTAGTTTTCAGCAAAGATTAAAACTTTAGATTAGTAGTAAAAGTTAAAAAAAACTAATAAAAAGTTTTAGGATGCCATAGAAATAAGGTCTTTACTTTAATAAAAACTTAAAAAAAAAACTATTAACCTTAGGATATTAAGATATATTTACTCTAGATTTAAAATAGAGATATAAAGCCAATATCTACTGCCAAAAAACTTCTACTGTAACATAACTATTACTACTCAGTGTCCTGTAACTTTTCAATTATGACTTGTAATTAAAAACTAACAAGTAAAAACTAATTAATCATGTTAAAAACTATGGATGCTCCTTTTTTCTTAAATGTTATTTCCTCGGTAAAGGTTATCTTAAAATTTCTACATTTTACTTCAAAAAAAAATTCATTTCCTAACTAAACTTTGTAATGTTTTGGTTTCCTGCTCTGCATGCCCCGTATCTCGTCAATCATAAAATAGATAATAAGTTCTGGTTAATGTATGAGTTTTGACCTATTAATAACATATGTAATTGTAAAGCTCCACCCAATCCTTTGTTCTGCCTTCTCCTAAAACTGCTATATAAGCACTGCCCCTGTTCAATAAAGTCACTGTGGATTTGGAAAATTTTTTTCTCTGTCTCTCATTTCTACAAGCCATCAACTTCCTCGTGTTCTACTGCCAAAAAAACTCCATCAAAAAAACTCACGACCCCAGGAGGACTGGCTGGTCTCAGTTACCGGCAACAGCAGTCGGCAACAGGCAGTCTCCCTGAAGACTAGCTCTTACAGTATCTTAGAGTATTTTATGCACACTGGCAAGGGAGACAACCAAGAGCCATCCCAGATGCAAACCCTATGAACCATAACAATGCCTGGCCCAGCAAAATAACTGGTACAATAGTGGCATTTTTGTCTTGAGGATAACCAATGGCTGTCCAATTGATACCAATTTGTAGATGAATGAACCTATATCCCTATTTCTCACCTTGTACAAAAGTCAATTCATAATGGATCTAAGAGGCTGGAGAGATAGTAGACCTGAGTTTGATTCCCACCATCCACATGGAGGCTAACCACTTTCTGTAACTCTAGTTCTAGGGGGGTCTTATTCCCTCTTTTGATCTTTGCAAGTGTTGCATATATTGGTGCACTTAAGTACATGCCGGCAAAACAGTCATACACAGAATGCAAAAGTCATAAATAAATAAATAAATAAATAAATAAATAAATAAATAAATCATAAATAAAATTTACTGAAGACCATCATGTAAAATATGAAACTTCAAAACTTCTGGAAAAATATATAAGGAAAACACTTTAAGGTACAAGAAGGGTAAGGACTTTCTGAAAAGAACAGATGAGATTACATGAAATTGAAGAATTTCTAGAGCAAAGGAATCAAAAGAATAAAGATACAGCATACAGGATAAGGGGAAAAATCCAGTTTTATATATATATGGCAATGAATTAAATCTCAAGAGTATGTAAAGACCTCAAGAAAATTGCATACAAACCAAATATCTGTTCTTCCATAATGAGAAAATCTCCTGAAAATTTATACTAACACAGACAATGCTGCAATGAAATTCTAGGAGACCAATGCCAATATAGTCCTAACATTTGGAAAAATATTTAAAATCCAGATGCCCAGGCCTAAATCCATACATACCACTTTGAATTTACAAGGTAGACGAGGAAGGCAATATCTATAAGACATACTGAGACAAAGAAACGAAGTTACGGATTTTAGGAGAGCAGCCCCTCCTGCAACATCAGGCATACTAAGAAATGATAAATCAAATATCAACAGGTTGAAATATCACCAATTTCTAGCACAGTTATGTGGTGGAAATAGTGGACCAACTGCTATTTCTAGAGCAAGAATTCCCAAATATAGCTGCATATTAGAATTTGTTGGTGAGGTTTAAAATATCTGCTATACACAGGGTGTGTAAAACTAATATATTCACAAGATCAAGACATGAGTGCTCCTTAGACTTTTGCAATTGATAGCAACACACACCCAAGATTGAGAAAAATACCTTCATCTCCAAGGCTCCTAGCTATGAGAACCAGCTGGAGCAATTGTTGCAAACGTGTATCTTCAGTTTCCCAATCTTTACTGTTCAGGCTGAGAGAATGTACACTTAAACAATGCCTAATACATAGTAGCAAAATTTCTGTGTCTCAAATGAACAGTGCTCAGAAGGATGCTTTAAAGCCACTTGAAAGTCCTTATTTCTGGAAACAATTAGAGAAAGTAATCTTGCCTGTCCAGATAACATCCACATCTAAGTGACCATTTTCACCTTCTTACTGCCCTGAACAGTCTGGCTGGAATTGAGAAAAATCAGTCAGAAACTATCAGAAAAAGACTTTCAGAAAGGCATCCTGTGATGGCAGTTGCTTGGGGTTGTCACATCCTAGTCCATGCAATTATCTTCTATTTGACTTGAAAATGCCCTCTGATAGTATAGCCTAAAAAGTCTCTTATCCTTCTTCAGAAGGCAGTAAAGAACACTGGTGGGAAACAGGCTGTGGAGCAAAGCTTTAAGGGAATCCTTGACCCACAAAAGCTAGGCATGCAACCTTGAGCTAGTCATTCAATGGTACCATGCCCTGGCTTCCTGTTTCCTCCTTTGTAAAGTCTTGTAAAATCATGTTGTTTTCAAAACAATAGGTAGAAAAATAAGTATGTAAGATTTTAGTCCAAGTGCTTGATAAAGATGGTAATGTGCAGTTTATACTAGAATAATTATTAGCATAGCACTTCTCCCCTTATCAGGACATATTTGGTTTTTGAGACAATGTCTCCCTGTAGCCCCAGCTAGCCTGGAATAACTATGTTAACCAGACTTGCCTCAATTTCGCAGATATCAGATAGCCTCTTCTGCTGCAGTGGAGGGTATAAAGCCTGCACCACTGTGCCTGCCTTTGTGTTTTTGTTATCGAGAAATCCTCTCGTTTTCAGCCCTAAGATTCCTCCTTTTTATTCTTGACTGCAGCAAAGGAAAAAAAACTTAATATTCTACTGAAAAATTTATGAATTCTATTCAAAAACACATATGAAATACCTTTTATATTTATTTCTATCACCATCAACAAATAATAATAAAGATACTAATTTAAAGGGGCACATGTGTATGTGTATATAAGTATTATAGTTTAATACTGTATGTTATTTTAATTCAGTTTTTCTCAAGAGTCTTGGGATCTTGGTGTTCCATAACTTATTTCAATAACTTGTTATTGAGTTAAAATAATCCTTTCAGTATGAAATTTTATTTCATATCAAAGTGTATTTGGTCATGCTGATCTTTAATCCCATTTTTCTCTAATTTTGTTTTTTTGCATCCATTTAAAAAAAAAGAAAGTGGAAAATATTATTACATAATAAGAACATCAAAAGAACCCCAAGTCTAGAGACTATACTGGAATGTTGCAATATGTCTCCCTTTTAGTTAACTCTTATATGTAAGAGTAGTTTTTTAAAGGTTTCTAAGGAAAATTCTATATGAGGTTCTTTAAACCACAAAATAGACCATGAAATCAGGATCCCGGAAACATGTATGTGAATTCTGACCCTCTAAGAACATCCATATAAGAATAATGCACATAGGTCCAGTAACTGTGAAAAAAATTCCACTGTCTAGAAGAGATCCAGCCTAGCAGGTCTGAAAGAAGGGTCAAGTTATAAAACTTGTTGAGTACTGTATCTTATCCCTGATAAGCAGCTGACCATCTAAAACCATCTAGTTTGTTTACTAGATAAAATGACGTCATGGTGAAAGTATTTCAAAGTCATCACTATAGAAGCAAGTATATTCAAATCCAGGAAAATGTACAAAAATGTCATCTGAAAACATGCTTCAGAAATTCACATTCCTTGGGGCTTCTTTATATTGCAACGCCAACTGTAGTTATGATACACTGAAAATAATTAATGCTAAAATCTCTCTCTAGGCTGGGAAGAATTTAGGTCATTCCGAGGATAAGATAATGTCTATGTTAATTCAGCAAATCCCACAGGATCCAGGTCAGAGACCTACACAGTACAGGAAAGAAGAGCATAATTTTAGATAAAGTTTGAAGGAAATCTTCCACAGTGTTTAACAATCTATTGTCAGCACCTTCCCTGTAGGATTTTTCACCAAGGGCAAACATTTATACAACACACCCACGTATCTACCTGCTGATAGTTAGTATGCATGGGCAAGGTTTTCTCCACTGTTGACATTTTGATGCTTCCCACTAAGTGAGCAACTATCTGCTAAATCCACTGTCTCCAAAGATAGGCGTAGTCTAACCCCCTCATGACATTCTCCTGGTCACATACTGATGGAGCTACACTGCCATGGAGCCTGTATCCCACAGAGCAATCGGTGTGATTATGAAATAGTACAAAAGAGGATGGAGACTGGGGCAATGATTCAGTGGTTAAAAACACTTGTTCCTCTTGCAGAGGGCTAGGGTTTGGGTCCCAGAACCCACACAGCAGTTCATAAGCACTGGTAATGTCAGTTGCTGGGGATCTAATGCCATCTTCTGACCTCTGCGGACCTCAGGCAGGCACTGCACATGCAGGTAAAAAGCTCCCACACATAATAGAAATAAGCAAATCTTTAAAAATAAGTGTATAGCCAGACGTGGTGGTGCACGCCTTTAATCCTAGCACTTGGGAGGCAGAGGCAGGTGGATCTTTGTAAGTTCAAGGCCAGCCTGGTCTACAGAGCGAGTTCCAGGACAGCTGGGCTACAGGGAGACCCTGCCTCAAAAAGACCAAAAACATAAAAAATAAAAAATAAAAATAAGTGTATAAATGAGGTTGCTATGCCTTATCCATAAATAAAACCAGTCAGGAGCTTTCCAAGCAAAATAAAACTGAATAAAAATATCCTTAATATCCTGTGTGGGCTGGACCTATCTATGACCTTAGCATAATCTCTAATGCCATGCAGATTAGCCTTGCTAAATGGGTCAGACACTGATATTTGCCCACCCTGTGTCAACTTGGCTCTTGTCCCTTAGTGCCATTACTGCAGCTCTGTCAGAATTTGCAATTTTCCCCTTTTTCCTTATGCTCAAGGTTCACCACCTCATTGTCAGGGAAAGGGTATGAATTAGATTCCCAACTGCTGCTCTGCCTCATGGAATCCCACTCTTCATAATACTAGTTACAGTGTGTAAATTATATAACGTGTTTAAAGTTTTGTCTGTGTCTTCCGAATGGACTCCTCTCTAAATTGTGTACTCACGACTTCCTTATTTTTAGGTATTGTCACCTCTCACAGTTGTAATATTAGATAAATACTTTTAAGCAAGAGAAAGAATAAAATAATTTATTATTTTTTATTTCTTTTTTATTGAAGTATTGTACATTTCATACATCACATCTTAATCAAAGTTAGATTCCTTCCCCCTTCCTTCCCCCTGCCCACCAGAGCTGATGTACTCTGACATACATCTCTTTCATCTTTTTCTCAGCCGTTTTCTTTTTCTTTTTCTCAGTAAAAATTGTTTTGATTCAGAAGATTACTGTTTTAGGCAGAAGTTTACTGTTTTAGTCAGTTCTTTGACCCAGTCTATTTTGTTGTTGTTGTTCCTTCCAATTTGTATCACTCTAAAATATGCATATATACACACCACACATATACCAAAATTAAGATATCTGACAATAAAATACTGGTTAATTCCAAAACATGTTTAGGAATTCAGATATGCAGGTAAAGAGAAGGAGATTGAAGAAGACACCAGAAAATGGAAAGACCTCCCATATTCATGACTTGGAAAAATTAATATAGTAAAAATGTTCATTCTACCCAAATTAATATACAGATTAAATGCAATCATGATTAAAATTGCCATGAGACTTGGAAAAAGACATCCTTAAGTTCATACAAAAAAACAGATAACCAAAACAACCCTGAGCAAAAAGAACAATACAGGGGGAGTTACCATACCCAGACTTCAAACTATATTACAGGGCTTTAGTCATAAGATAATTTATTTTATAAAACTTAACCATAAATTATGTAATAAATCTATCCCATCAAGGAACCTTTGTTACATATTTGTAATTGAAGTCATCAGACTTTATGATGTAAGAGATATACCCATAAATACTACATGGCTCAGGCCCTTAAGAATGACACCGCACTCTGCAAAGAATATTGGAGGGACATACACAACCAAGATGGTGTCATAAGCATTTCACAGAAGCAGTAAGAGGTCAGAAGAAAAGGTGATTCCTGTTGATGAGTACTGTGAAAAGAACTGCCACCTAAGCTGAGGATACTCAGTGTTATTCTGATGAAGGTGGAAGATAAGGCTGAGCCAGTGAAAAGGAAAAGTCTCTCAGGACACTGGAAAGGAATTCCCAGGGTCAAGCATGATGGTGTGCTCCTTTAATCCCAGCATTCAAAGAGGCAGAGGTGGGTGGATCTCTGTGAGATTGAGGCCAGCCAGGTCTACATAGTGAGTTCCAGGCTACCTGGTACTATAAGGAGTCTCCACAAAAAAGATACTTCTAAAAAGTTCTGGTTGCATGTGGGAATAAAGAATAGCCTATTAACTATAAAAATATGCAAATATTCCTCTCCTGTGTGCTCACTCCCTGTCACTCCTCACCTTGGCCTTCCTCAAGATGGCCCAGTGTGGCTGAAGGACTAAGAGTACTTGGTCTTTGGGCTGCCAAGATGGCTCAGCAGATAAAAGCACTTGTTGCCAACCCTGAAAATCTTTCATGGTGTGGGGCCTGATAAATCCATTATGACTGAGTTGTAAGGGAGCTGGCTTAATAACCTAGAAGGTTGGAAGGAGATAGGACCCACTCATCATTTGGATACCAGGTGCCTGCAGTCCCACCCACCTCCCTGAGGGGGTGTAGATTGAAATATAGCATTCCTAAACTTATCCTTCCTGAGGCATGTCCACCCCGATCTCAGGAGGCATATGACATAAGCCATAAAGCTCATCTATGGGGGCTGTATATAGGCTTCCCCCCCTATCCCACCCACCTCCTGGTCAAAGACGGTGCAAAGCTGCTATATAAGACCCTAAACTCCTGCAACAAATGAGTTTGCTCACTGACACTGCTCCAGGATCCTATCTTTGATCTGTTTGAATCATCACCGTGCCAGGGGTCATCTCTACTCCCTCCTGCTCCTGCCCATTGCGCCCCAGCCAGTCATGCCATGGTAAGCCACAGCTGCCATACAGAAGAGCCAGGGCAGGTGACCAGGGAGGCAGGAGCCTCCTGGCTGAGGAAACTAACATGTTTGATGTCCAGAACCCACTTGGTGAAAGAAGAAAATTTTACTGTAATGCATAATTGTGCTCTACTGAAGATAACCTTGGAAAGCTTTCCTCAGAGATGGAAGTGGTGGGCATAGAGGATATGGTGTCCTGCACAAATTCTATCAAGATTTATACAGGGTGTGGAATTAATATTATTTAAAAGTATATACCTCTAAGGGCTGGAGAGATGGCCTAGCAGTTAAGTGCGCCGACCGCTCTTACAGAGGTCCCGGGTTCGATCCCCAGCACCCACATGGCAGCCGAGAGCCATCTGAAACTCCAATTCCAGGAGAACTCCAGCTCCAGGGGAATCCGAGACCCTCTTCTGACCTCCGCAGCATTGCACGACACGGGTGCACAGACCTGCATGCAGACAGTACATTGATACACATACAGAAATAAAAAAAAGTATATACCTCTAAATCTGTGAACTCATAAAGAAGAGAATGCATTTAGTCTAAAAGTATAGACAGAATTTTCTGTTCAATAGAAAGCTTAAAAAAAAAAGAAAAGGAAGTATAGCTTATAGAATTTTGGATGGATAAAAGTAATTTATCTGTGCGATCCTGTGATCTCCTTGTAGTTTTTCTATATTTTAAATGACTCTTGTAGTTCAAATGCCATCACCAGAGGCAAATGTGATGTTTGAATGAGAAGTGGTCACATAGGCTCAAGTACTTGCACACTTGATCAGGTGGTGGCACTGTTTGGGGAGAGTCATGGAAGTCCAAGGCCTGATGGCCATACTGAAGAAAGCATATCAGTAGGGGGAGACTTCAAGAGTTCACAACCCCACTTCTAACTTATTCCATTTTCTGTGACTTCTTGAAGATGTGCTCAGCTTTCTGCTCTAGCTGCTGCCTGCCATCCCTCCCCTGCCATGATGGACTCTGAACTCTCTGGAACCATAAGCCCTTTAAATTATTCCTTCTATAAGCTGCCTTGATTATGGTGTCTTGTCACAGCAACAGAAAAAGTAACAATACAACAGGGTTCAGAAAAAGATGGACATAAAAATCATGTTTCCATTTTCCGTTATAGTAATACACAATATATAAAAATGAGTGTGCAAAGCAAATTTTCAAATGATAAAGAATTATAAGAACTGAATATTCCATATGTGTATGAATTTAAGAATTAAAAAATTTCAAGATTGTCCCTCCAGATGGATCAGCCAATTAACATAACAACAGGGTATACATGTATGTACATGAAGAAACAGATATAAGGAGATGTTATAAATTAGATATAGTTCCGGGCATGGTGGCCACGCCTTTAATCCTAGCACTTGGGAGGCAGAGGCAGGCAGATCTTTGTGAGTTCGAGGCCAGCCTGGCCTACAGAGTGAGTTCCAGGACAGCTGGGGCTACAGGGAGACCCTGTCTCCAAAAGACCAAAAAAAATTAGATACAGGCCCATGTGCTAAAGACTTAATCCTTAGAGTGACAATATTAGGAGGTGGTAGAACCTTTAACACTTGGGCTTCTACAAGATACACTTAGTTAATGGAGGTGGGTCCTTGAAAAGTATTGTCAAAACTGAGTCAATTACATCTCTCTTGGCTTCCTGGTTTATTTTATGAACAGTTTACTCCAAATATGTCCCCTTTTTCCCCACTGCTGCCTACCACTGCTATGTAGTGCTTTGAACAGAAGTCCCAAGCAATAGGGCCACCAATCTTGAATCTCTAGAATCATAAGCTACAAAGTTTTCTGGTTTAAAAGCCAATGGCCTCAGCCGTTCTGCTGTAGGAATGCGAAGCTGACTGAGTACTTAAGATCCATGCAGATATTTGCTCAGATATATTTCAAAATGTTCACACATCTCATAGACTTATTTTACCCCTTGTGTTTTTTGACTATCTCAATGCCTCTGGGAGTTGAATACTACTACTTTGCTATACATTTTTAAGATATGGAAGTAAGCATAGAGAAATGGTACTACTTGTTTAAAGAAATAGTCTGTACCCTAAGTGAAAGAGAACCAAGATATCAACGACTTCAGTGATCCATCTGTTACATTTAAAGCAGCACAAAGACATCTCTCATATCAGCTCAAAGAAGGACTGAGGAAGTGTCTCATATATAATGTTGCCCTAGATTTAGACATCACATTCCTTCTAGGGGTTTTCTGATAGTATCTCATTTGTCTTCTGACATGCCTGAAAGATAAGTAGGAGCAGGTGGGTTCATCTGCATTCCCCAGGATAGAGCACTGAAGGCAGGAACGTGTGAGCTGCAATGATATGCTGAACTCAGGCAGCCATGAGACCTGAACGGAGGCCTCTGCTTCTATCCTTGGGCTCTTCCTGCTGATCTGGGTATCAGAATGTCTGAATGAGGCAGTGGATGGTTTAGGAAAGAAAGATGGTCTCATAGGACTGCCATACTTTCTAACATCTTTCTATGATGTTTCTGCCCATCAGAATATGGGGGGGAAAAGTAACTGAACCTTAAATTTGACTTTTCCCTGTGTTGTGAATTGTAGGTTAATGCTAAGAACAGAAAAAATAGCAGTATCCCAAGTTCTTAATAGAACTATAATCGAAACAAAAGGGGCTATTTATCTGGCAAGCTTCTACTGACATCTAAAGTAGACTTTAAGTCACCTTAGCCTTCAGATTCTCTTAACTATATAAAAGAGGAGAGGAGACACAGAAGAGGTCACCGAGGCCCTTATTTTATTGCCATAAATCATTGCATTAATGGGAAGTAAACCTACTTTTACCCAGCATGTTAAATAAGAGGGCTCTAAGAGAATATCTAATGGATCTGGGGTCCCTGACATCTTGTTAGTTTCTATTCATGTAGGATATTCCTGATTTTCCCCTGTGCGGATCTGAAAACCAATTGGAAAAAGAAGACAAAAAAGTGATGATCCCAACATTATGGCTTGAAGTTCCAGTATTTGTGTCTGATGATGAAGTAGGCATCTAAGAAGAAAGCTGGATAGGATCTCTATTACCATACCCCACAGCAGTGGGCTACCTGTCAGGTAACATGTCCCCATAACAGGCAGCCACAGTATGTTCATAGGATCTGATCAGGAGGCTGCAAAAGGGAAGCCTCCCACCTCCCTCCCACATATACACCCTAAACCCTCTAACAAACTCTTCTGTCTCTAGCAGAGACATAGCTACCTCCCTAGCAAGGGGTAGCCTGGAAAGCAAAAGCAATCTATACAAACGTCCACAGCACAAGTTTCATAAAAGAAAACTCGTTTGCTATCTTCCGACCTCTCCATACATGAAAAAGGAAAAGGAGGAAGATATCCAAAGAGCAGCTAATGAGGCTGCCCCTCCAGTGAAGAAGTAGATAAGCAAGCCAAGACAGAGCTACCTCTGGAATCAAAGAAGGCAAGTTTAGCCTGAAGTATTGAAATTCTACACAAGAAATAAAACTAGAGTTTTCCACTAGACAGAATGTAAGTAATGGGAAATGGCTTGAAAGTTGTCAAAGCTGCCTAGGATGTTGCTAAGGGATCTGCTACCCAGCTGGGGAGAAGAATTTGACACAACACAAAAGAGAAGCAAGGACTGGTGAAAAATAAAACCATTTCATGTTTGTTCTCCCACTGAGCCAAGCCTTCTCAATAAACCAGACACACGCAGATACAGAAATCAACAGAGACCATAGGGGAGGAAGGGCGGGCATTAGCAGGGAATGAAGGGTATTATTTATGCTTCTCCACAGAAATGATTTACTACGATGAAAACAACCCATAGCACTAGGTGGAAGAAACACAAAGAAATTAACTGCTCTTCCAGCAATGCCTGCCGTTTTCAGATTCTTTCTTTTCTGTTTAGATTTGGGCAGTGCACATTGAAAAATCTAGAGAGGTTCACACTTGACACCTCAAGAACATTTATTTCAGGCTTGTTTGCTACACCAATTAAATGCGATGTGTATTCGCAACATCAGTCATTTCACACAGCAGCCAAGTTTCAACAAGGCATAAGCCCACAGATATCATTATACATCATATACCATTAATTTTTTGTTTTTCATTTTTTATTGTTGATAAACTTTTTCCATAAGTCATACATCATTTCTCAATCGAATCTAGAGTCGCTTCCTCCTCCATGTAAAATTTTCAGTGGTTTACATTTTCATTTTTTCATTTTTTTAATAATGTTTTTATTGATGTTTTATTTCAGATGTTAGTTCTCAGTTCAGCTTAGACATATTCCCCTTTCCCTTCCCCCCACCCCACGCCAGATCATGCATTCTGTCATAACTGTCCTGCATCTGTCTCTCAGTCTTTTTTTATGTTTAGGAATTCACATTTTCCTCCTTTAATTTTATATTACTCTAAAATATGAATACATATGTCCCACTCCTATACAGTAATTACAGAGTCTGAAAGTAAGTGGTGGATCAATTCTAGAGCCCATTAAGAGATTTACATTATAACAACATAGTTGCTTTCAGACAGACAGAAATATAACAATAATGTTCAGCTTGCCTTTCAATTGGGGATTTGGTGCTAGCATACACAAATGGGGGAGACTATTTGCTGCTTGTTTTTCTGGGACTGTGTTACTTCACTTAGCATAATGGCTTCGAGTTCCATCCATTTACCTGCAAAGTTCATGATGTCATCTTTCTTTACTGCTGAGTAGTACTCCATTGTGTAGATATACCACATTTTTATCATCCACTCATCAGTTGAGGGGCATTTGGGTTGGTTCCAGCTCTATGCTATTGTGAAGAGAGCTACTATAAACATGGATATGAATGTATCTTTGCAGTAGGATGAGTCTTGTGGGTATATACCCAGGAGTGGTATGGGTGGGTCAGGTGGTAGGCTCATTTTGAGTCTTTTAAGGGTTCTCCACACTGCTTTCCATAATGGTTGTACAAGTTTACATTCCCACCAGCAGTGGATGAGTGTTCTCCTTTCCCCACAACCTCTCCAGCATTTGGTGTCTTTTGTTTTCTTGATCTTAGCCAGTCTTATCAGAGTGAGATGATACCTGAGAGTGGTTTTAATTTGCACTTCCTTAATTATTAATGACATTGAACACTTTATAAGATGTTTCTCAGCCATCTTTAATTCCTCACTGGTGAAGTCTCTGTTTAGCTCTTTACTCCATCTTTTGAGTAGGTCATTTGTTTTCTTATTTCTTTGTTTTTTGAGTAGTCTATATATTCTTTTTTGGGGGGGGGGTTCTTTTTGAGACAGGGTCTCCCTGGAGCCCCAGCTGTCCTGGAATTCCCTCTGTAGGCCAGGCTGGCCTTGAACTCACAAAGATCCGCTGGCCTCTGCCTCCCAAGTGCTAGGATTAAAGGCGTGCACCACCATGCCTTGCTAGGCTATATATTCCTGACATTAATGCTTTGTCAGATGAATCACTGGTGAAGATTTCCTCCAACTCTGTGGGTTTTCTCTTCACTTCACTGATTGTTTCTTTCCCTGTACAGAAGCTTTTGAGTTTGATGAGATCCCATATGTCAACTGTTGACCTTATTTCCTGTGCAGCTTCTGTCTGATTTAGAAAGTCTTTTCCTACATCTATATCTTGTAGGTTGTTACCAACTTTTTTCTTCTATCGCTTTCAGGGTTTCGGGTTTCACGTTGAGATCTTTGATCCACTTGCAGTTGATTTTTGTACAGGGTGAGAGGTAGGGGTTTAATTTTGTTCTTCTACAAATTGTGATCCAGTTTTGCCAGCACCATTTGCTGAAGATGCTATCCTTCCTCCATTGAGGTTTTTTTGCCCCTTTGTCAAATATGAGGTGGCTGAAATTGTATGAGCTCAAGTTTGGTTCTTCGATTTTGTTCCATTGGTCAATGGGTCTGTTTTTGTGCTAGTATCAGGCTGCCTTTATGACTATGGCCCTATAATATAGCTTGAAATCTGGTAGAGCAACCCCCCTGTATTGCATTTTTCACTCAGGGTTGCTTTAACTATTCAAGGTCTTTTGTTTTTTCCATATGAATTTAAAGATTTTTTTTTCCAAGTCTATGAAGAAGCTCATAGGGATTTTGATTGGAATTGCACTGAATCTGTATATCAATTTGGGTAAAATGGACATTTTTACTATATTAATTTTTCTAATCCATGAGCATGGGAGATTGTTCCATCTTTTGATGTCATTTTCAATCTCCTTCTTCAGGGGTTTAAAATTTTCGTTATAGAGATCATTGGTATCTTTGGTTAGGTTTGTTCCCAGGTATTTTATTATTTTTGAAGTTATTTTGAGTGGGAAGTTCTTTTTATATTCCTTCTCCACTTGTTTATTGTTGGTGTAAAAGAAAAGCTACTGATTTTTCCAGGCTAATTTTGTATCCTGTCACTTTACTGAAACTCTTAATTGTTTTTACAAGGTTTTGGTGGAGTTTTTAGCATCTCTTAGGTAAACTATCATATCATTTGCAAAAAGGGATAGCTTAACTTCTTTTCCAATTAGTGCTCCTTTAATTTCCTTCTCTTGTCTTATTGCCCTAGCAAGTGTTTCAAGCACTATGTTAAAAAGGAGGGGTGAGAAGGGGAAGCCTTGCCAAGTTTCTTCCTTTAAGGGAAATGGTTCTAATTTTTCTCCATTTAGGATGATGTTGACAGTGGGTTTGCTATATATGGCTTTGATCAGGTTGAGGTACATTCCCTTCAGTCCAATTTCCTCTAGGACTTTAAGCATGAAGGGATGCTGGATCTTGTCAAAGGCTTTTTCTGCATCAATTGAGATGATCATGTGGTTTTTATCTTTCAGTCCATTTATGTGTTTTATGATATTTATTGATTTACGTATGTTGAACCATCCCTACATCTCTGGAATGAATCCAATTTGGTCACAATGGATGATCTTTTTGATGTGGGTCTGTCTGTGATTTGCAAGTATTTTGTTGAGAATTTTTGCATCTATGTTCATTAATGAGATGGGTCTAGAGCTTTCTTTTTTGGTTGTATGGTTGCCCAAAATACCCAATTGTATTTCTTCACTCAGAGTAACTTTCATTTGACTTTCCATCCTGATTATACAAAAGTTGAACCTACAATTATCTTAATTCAACAATAATTTTAAAAAGGGTTTTCTTACCACTCTAAAGATAACAAATTTCCCATAAAATATTTAAAAAACTAAATGGCTATAACAAAATATTACTAGGCACAGTTATTTCTAATTTAAAAGTCTCATTAATTCTGTTTTAGCATGAGGACAGCTAAAACAAGCCATGTAGGTGTGAAAGAGGGAATAATGTGAAATCTAATTATATAACTGACTGTTTTAGTTTATGTAAGCAAATTGTCACTTAGTAATATGTGTGCAGTTTAACATACATACTGCTTATTACAATGAAAATAAGAGAATTCAGTGTTTATTCAAATCAGTTCCATTAAACAAAGAACTCTTTGAAGTACAATTTCATAAATGTTATGAATGAGTCAATAGTCTCCAGTGACAACAGACACAATAGAAAGATCGTATGGCAGAGTACAGGGACTCGGGTGGGGTGGGGGGCATGGAAAGGCTGAGAACCATCTTTAACTCCAGTTCCAGGGGAATCCGACGCCCTCTTCTGACCTCCACGGCATTGCATGACATGGGTGCACAGACCTACATGCAGACAGTACATTCATACACATAATAAATAAAATAAAATAAAATACAGGATTCAAGTCATGGTGGCTTTTCAAACATTTCAAAAATGCCAAAAAAATTTAAAAGTAAAATAAAATATGTGTTTCAGAAGGAACCTTAGTATCTACCAGTCATTACCTAGGGGCCTCAATTCTTGCCACATTCCTGTAATGAAAGATGCTGTCTTTCAAACCATGTTGTTTGGACAGTACTCACAGAGTAGTTATAATTCCTAATGCAAATTTAACAAGTTTTTCCAGAGGCATGAATGGAAGAAGAGTGATTAAATTTTAAAACAAATTTTAATAATTTTAGTATTTGTTGACAGAATATATACATGCTACATCTTTCAGGGAAAATGCTGATTGGATAGCTAATAACCGTTCTAAACCAAGCTTTTCTTATAAATCGGTATAAATGAAGTCTACCTATACAATCCTTTTGTTTTACTTTGTTATGTTTTGTTTTGTTTTGTTTTTGGCCTTTTTCAAGATAGGGTCTCCCTGTAGCCCCAGCTGTCCTGAAACTCACTCTGTAGATCAGGCTGGCCTTGAACTCACAAAGATCCACTTGCCTCTGCCTCCCAAGTGCTAGGATGTGGGCCACCACATCCTGCTGTTGTTTTGTTAAAGAAAGGCTCATTATGTAGCCCTGGTTGGCCTGAAACTTGCTGTGTAGACTGGGCTGGTCTCAAACTCACAGAGATTCACATGCCTCTGATCTAGAGTGCTGGGGTTAAAGACTGTGTTCCTTTGGCTAAGGCCTCTGGCCTTCACTCCCATATGTTCTATTTGTTTCTTATTTTTAATGCTACAAAATGCAAATGCAAGTTTAGCATTTTTTTGCCTTCTCTTTTACATTATGAAATGGAATTATCAGTATTTGGAATGTTTCTAATTTTCTACACCACGATGAATGTCTTATACCAATAATTGATTACCATTAATTTTAGGGTTTTTTTTTACACATGTATATGCATGTATGTGAACACAAAAGAGTAGGTGTGTGTGTGTGTGTGTTTACATGAGTATGGTTTGTACATGTGTGTGTTTGAGTAGAGAAATCTTATTTGACTTCATGAAATAAATAGAATATAGAAAAATAGATTTTCTTAAAGATACAATGCCATGTAAGTTCTCTTTCATTCTCTAACCTAGTTTTTACATACTTTACAATTTCTTAAAGATATGGGCTGGAGAGATGGCCTAGCAGTTAAGAGCACCGACTGCTCTTGCAGAGGACCCAGGTTCGATCCCCAGCACCCACATGGTGGCCAAGAACTGTCTGTAACTCCAATTCCAGGAGAACTCCAATTCCAGGGGAATCCGACACCCTCTTCTGACCTCCGCGACATTGCACGACACAGGTGCACAGACCTACACTCAGACAGTACATTCATACACATAAATAAAATTAAAATAAAATAAAATAAAAGGTATTATAAGATGTCGGAAAAGATAAATACAGATGGTTACATGTACGGAACTCTTGGTATGTCAGAAACACTGCCTGGGGCTCCACGTGGTTACTTACTATTTTTTACTCACAGTGGATAAGGAGCATCCTATTTCGGTCTCTATTTCAAAGAAGAGAAAACTGAAACCCTAGTGTGATGAATTTGCCCAAGGTCACAGAGTAAGAATTCTGGAGCCGAGGCTCAAAGATAGATTTGTTTCCCTCAACATTATACTAAAAGTGTCTCAAATTAACATGTAAGTGACAAATTGCACTGAGCTGCATTAGGGTGCTAGACTCAAAGCGGAGGATATGACCTGTGGTTCTGGCTCTCTCACTACGACCTCTTGAAAGACAACCCTGCTATGACATTGTATACAGTGTGTGAATCTGGTGAGGTTCCAGTCTATTCTCTGAAGTACCAGGATTATGATTTCTCTTATGAACTTAATTTTGTGCTAAAGACAGTAAACTGTTGGAAAAGAAGGCTAGAAGTATTATTTTATTTTAATTTTTTTTATTAATTTTATTTATTTCCGTATGTGTATGAATGTACTGTCTGCATGCAGGTCTGTGCACCCGTGTCATGCAATGCCGCGGAGGTCAGAAGAGGGTGTCGGATTCCCCTGGAACTGGAGTTCTCCTGGAATTGGAGTTTTGGACGGTTCTTGGCCACCATGTGGGTGCTGGGGATCGAACCCGGGTCCTCTGTAAGAGCGGTCGGCGCTCTTAACCGCTAGGCCATCTCTCCAGCCCTAGAAGTATTATTTTAAACTGTGCAGGTGAACAAATAAGAAGCCCCCTATACAGTGCACTTATTGCCTCACAAGTTTAAAAGCTCGCTGTTGACTGAAATGAATTCTGTGCAGCCTTTGTAGCCACCTAAGCTCTCCAGGCTCAAACTCCCCTAAACAAAAGTCCATGTTCTCTTTACTAGAATGAAAACAGCTTACTCTTTTCTAGATATGTCTTCTAATGCATAATCTCAAGTAAAGTTATAATTATAAGTGGTTGGATATCAAGTAATAACTCTTCTCTAATGGTCGTCAAAAGCTAAGTTAAAAATCTCTCATGTTTACAGTTTTATCCTGAGTAGAAACATCCAAGTATCAAGCTAAATATGACAAATATATGTGATTTTTCCTATCAGCTAAAATTAAAGTATAAACCAATGCAGATAACTTTAAAAAATATGACCATAAATCCAGCATCTTCAAAAAATGGTATAATTTGTTTCATTTCTAATATTCAACATTTTGGCCAGTAGTAACCCGTGTCCGTTAGCACAAAAAATCAGCGGTAAAAATTTCCCTCATGATCTGTGTAATAACCGAAGTCTGTACAGCAAGTAACCATTCACAGTAAAATTAATTGAACAGATTTTTTTTTCTTTTTGAAACAGAGTCTCCCTGTAGCTCCAGCTATCCTGGAACTCACTATGTAGACCAGGGTGGCCTGGAGTGAGCGCTGGGATTAAAGGCATGTGCCACCATCGCTGGCTTTGAGTAGACTATTTGTTCCTCCTAAATACATATAATATGAAGGTCATTGAAGCCACAGAGCAGAAAAACACGCCAAGATGCAACGGCATCTCCTATACATAGGACTGGATACAAAGAAAGAGAATTGTCAGCTATTCAACAGGAAATTGTGCAAATTGTATAGGATTAGAGAAAATATGGCCGAAAGGGACATCAGGATATACTTTCCAGATGGGATGTATGGGAAACAGCAGGCAAGCAGGTACGGATGAAAAGAGAATTAGTAAAAAACAGTGACTAGAAAGCCAGGCATGGTGGCCTGCGCCTTTAATCCCAGCACTCGGGAGGCAGAGGCAGGTGGATCTCTGTGAGTTCAAGGCCAGCCTGGTTTACATAGTGTGTCTCAGGCCAGCTGGGGTTATAGGGAAACCCTGTCTCAAAAAGACCAAAAAACAGTGGCTAGCAAAGAAGAGAGACATAATATCAGTGCATCTGGGGAAAGTGAGCCCTTGTGGGGAATGCGGACTAGAGGGGAGTAAGAGGAGGTTGGTGGGCAAACCAGGGCCACTTCAGGAAGAGACATCAGTTCTCCAAAGGCAATGGTGAGAGGAGAGGAGGTTTGTGGGAGGGGCTGTCAAAAGGAAGGAGGGACTGACAGGAGGGAAAGCAAGACAACGGAATGAAAAGAACATAACAAAAAAGTAAAGAAACTCGGAATTTGGTTGTACACATAAAGTAAGCACAGTAGCCCACGTCTGGTAACCTGAGATTCTGGCACCTAAATAGCAGATGAATTCTTTTCTTTGTTTGTCTTCTTGGATTTTTTTCTCAAACAATCAATGAGAATTTCATTTTATATCCCAAGGAAATGTTTTTGCCAGTAGGGGGGAAAAATTCCTTCCTTTGTTCAAGATAAATTCTCATTGGTCCATATTAGGTCACGCGCCTAGGAACTCAGGATAGAATATTGTGAAACGGCAGTGGTATATACAAATTTTCATCACTGAAGTAAAGAGAAGTTAAAGGCTTAAGATCACAGGCAGACAAAAGTTACTGGAACGTGTCTGTTAATGCTGTTTTTATCTTCCAGAAGTGAATAAATGCCTTCCTAACAGTTCCTTGCTGGCCCGGGACCATGTGTAGCATCAGTTTTCTTTGAAAAAGTGCCCACTGTTCTGAGACACTGCACTGAGTACCACAGAGTGTGCCCAAAGTTCTAAAAGTTTTCTGGTATTTTCCTTTAAAATAAACTATTCTGGGGCAGTGCATGCTTTTAATCCTAGCACTGGGGAGGCAGAGGCAGATGGATCTCTGTGAGATCCAGACCAGTCTGGTCTACATAGTTCATTCTAGGCCAGCTGGGCAACAAGGGAGATCCTGTCTCAAAATAAATAAATAAATAAATAAATAAATAAATAAATAAATAAATAAACAAACTAGTGAACAAACAGAAAACAATAAAACTATGCTAATAACAAAAAGTAGTTCAGATTCCATGTGACTTCCTGAAATCATACATCTACAAAATATGATGCTATTTATTGAAAAAGGGGACAGTAACAGAAAATATTTCCCACACTAGAAAATTAAATGAGAAGTATGGGAAACAGGTGAGGGCCAGGCATGCTCACCTTACCAGGTCCTATCTGCCTCTCCGTGTGGGTTCTGACTGCTGGTAGGAATGCTTGCTTTGGAAGGAGACCATTGTCAAGGACAATAGATAGATTGATACGAATCTCTCCATGGCGATTATGAAGAAAAGTGTTTCTTTTCAAGGGAGATTGAGCCAGGTCCTGGGTCTTGGAAGTGACTGGCCAGGTGTGTTCATTACGGGGATTCCTTTTCATGTCACCACACAGAATCTCACACAATTGCTTATTGGTATTTTACACTCTAAACCAAGAACTTAGCTTCTGCTCTGCCAAAAAATAAGCAAATGCAGACATACAAACACAGAAGGGCATCTGGACGTGGAATATAGAAGTTCTTATAATGAGTCATCTCTTTTCTTTGCCAGAACAGAAATCTGTCTCTAATAGCTGCAGGTTCTAATTACTGTTTTGAAAGTCTGACTCGGTGTGATGTGGCATAGTGGAAAGAGCCCGACTGAAGGGCCAAGGCCTGTGTGTGTCATACATTCTATTTTTGCATTTATATAAAACAGAATGGTGCCCTTTTCCATAAAGTAGAAAGTGTTTGAGAAGATGAATAGAGTTAAAAACACTTGACCTTTTAAGGTTCTGGAAACATAACATAGTAAATCTCAAAGACTTGAGAGAAAAAAATATTTTTTATGAAATTAGAACTACTCCCATTGAGACTTAAATATAAAAGTAAATATAGCCATGTGGAAAATGTAATAGATCTGCAGACAATGAATATAAACATAAGGGTTAAGAGCACAGACTCCGGAGCTAAGTGGTCTAGTTCAAACCTGCTTCAACTACACCTAGGGCATCATGATACTGGGACTAGTGCTTTCCTCCTGCCTTCCTCTCCTCATCTAGGAAATGAAGATTATCCAAAGTATCTATCTCCTAATAAGATATCACAAAAGTTAAATGACCAAATATGTAAAAGAGAACACTAAATGAGATGATATCCCATCATGCCCTTGTGTCCTAGTTCACATGTGACTGATGAAAAAAAAAATGGTGCAATGAAAATTTTGCTATTATGGTGATAAATTTAAGCATATTTACATATGTAAAATATAAATGACTGGCTCTAGAATTACCATACCACCTATTTTCAGACTTTGTAATCTTGGTTTATGGGTAGAGGGTATGTATGCATATTTTAGAGAAATATAAAAGAGAAAAATGTGAATCCTGAAATATTATATGGAAATAACATACAGTTTATTTTTAGATAGCATAATTTTAGTATAGGTGTGACATATACATATATATATATATATATATATATATATATACACACACACACACACATATATATGCATATGATGGAGCAGTCCAAATTGGAGGGAACAGCAGCAACAAAAGAGCTGAGACAAAGAACCAACTGAAACAGTAAAATTCTCCCCAAAACGATAATCCTCTGCATTGAAAAACTTCAAAAAGATTCAGAAAAAGATACAAGGTAGGTATGGCAAAAAGCATGAACTCGGGTTGGGTGGGGGCCATGGAAATGGAAATGGCTCTAAATTGGACTGAGAAATGATGTACAAAATGCACTAAACTTCAATAAAAATACTTTAAAATGAATAAAGAAGAAAATGTGATTATGGGACTAGAGTGTAGGTTTGTGGTGGAGTCTTACTGAGCAAGTAAGACCTTTGGGTCGATCCCCAATACTAAATAAAATAATTTTATAAGTCCCTTTATTTTGCATAATTAATAAACATTAATAAAATTTTATGTTTTCATACCTTGATCATAAAGCAACCAAGCTATAGCAAAAATGTAAACAGAACCAAACTTCAACTCAACAAAGCAGGCGGGAGTTTTATATCAGACATACAAGGGACAAAAGTAAACAATATATCCAGACCATGAGGATAAAACACAAAAAATATGAAAAACCAAAACAATATGTCCCCACCAAACACCACTAAACTTATAGAAGTGTTCTACAATGAAAGCTCTCTAGAGGAATGATATTCATTTTATAAATGCACCAAATTTTTGTTTATCAGTTGATGACCATCTAGGTTGCTTCCGTTTCCTGACTATTGCACAAAGGTCAGCAGCGAACATGGGTAGACAAGTATCTCCGTAGTAGGGGACAGAGTTGGGGGGTCTATGTCTAAGAGCCATCTGGCTGGATCTTATATCAATTTCTAACTTCTCTAGGAATCTCCACATTGATCTCTGCAGTGTTTGTACCGCTTTTCGCTCCCACTAGCTGTGGACAAGAGTCCCTTCTCCCTACATCCTCCAGCATCAGTTCTTGTTTGGATTTGGTACCTTAGAAATTTTGACCACGAAAAGATGAAATCTCAAAGTGCTTTTAATATGTGTTTCCCTGATGTCTAAAGATGTTGAACATTTTCTTAAATATTTCTCAGCCATTTGCATCTCATTATTTAAAATTTTTATTTGTTTATTTTTCTAAGGGATTCTACAATATAAGAGTACAGTTGTTTTCAGATCACATTAACGATGTTCAGTTTGCCATACAATTAGGTAACTGGTGTTAGCATCCACAGATGAAGGATACCATTTGTCCTTTATTCTGGGACTGTGTTACTTCACTCAGCATGATATCTTCTAGCTCCATCTATTTACCTGCAAAGTTCATGATGTCATCTTTCTTTACTGCTGCACAAAACTCCATTATGTAGATAGATGTACCATATTTTCTCTATCCACTCATCAGTTGAGGGGCACTTGGGTTGGTTCCAGATCTTTGCTATTGTGAAGAGACCTACAATAAACATGGCTGTGCAAGTATATCTACAGTAAGATGAGTCTTGTGGGTACATACCCAAGAGTGGTATGGCTGGGTCAGGTGGCAAGTCCATTTTGAGTCTTCCAAGGGTTCTCCACACTGCTTTCCATAGTGGCTGGATGAGTTTACATTCCCAACAGCAGTGGATGAGTGTTCCCCTTTCCCCACAACCTCTCCAGCACTTGGTATCAATTGTTTGCATGATCCTAGCCAGTCTTATTGGAGTGAGATGATATCTTAAAGTAGTTTTAATTTGCATTTCCTTAATTATTAGTGACATTGAACACTTTTTAAGATGTTTCTCAGCCATCTCTAATTCCTCACTTGTGAAGTCTCTGTTCAGCTCTTTGTTCCATCTTTTGAGTGATTCATTTGTTTTCTTTCTTTGCTTTTTGAGTATTTTATATATTCTGGAAATCAATACTTTGCCAAATGTATCTGTGGTGAAGGTTTTCTCCCACTCTCTGGGTTTTCTCTTCACTTCCTTAATTGTTTCTTTTGATGTACAGAAGTTTTTGAGTTTAATGAGGTCCTATTTGTCAATTGTGGACCTTAATTCTTGCACAGCTGCTGTCTGATTTAGGCAGGCTTTTCCTATGCCTATGTCTTGTAGTCTGCTGCCAACTTTTTCTTCTATCACCTTCAGAGGTTTGGGTTTCACATAGAAGTCTTTGATCCATCTGGAATTGACTTTTGTACAGGGCAAGAGGTAGGGGTTTAATTTCATTCTTCTACAAGTGGTGATCCAGTTTTGCCAACACCACTTGCTGAAGAGGCTGTCTTTCCTCCATTGTGTCTTCTTGGACCCCTTATCAAATATGAGGTGGCTGAAAATGTATGTGCTCAAGTTTGGATCTTCAGTTTTGTTCCATTGGTCAACAGGTCTGTTTTTGCGCCAGTACCAGGCTGTTTTTATGACTATAGCCCTGTAGTAAAGTTTGAAGTCTGGTATAGAGATCCCCCACCCCGTGCGGCTCTTTTTGCTCAGGGTTGCTTTAGCTATTTGGGGTCTTTTGTTTTTCCAAATGAAATTAAGGACCTTTTTTTCCAAGCCTGTGAAGAAACTCTTGGAGATTTTAATTGGGATTGCATTAAATCTGTATAAGAGTTTGGGTAGAATGGACATTTTCACTATATTAATTTTCCCAATTCATGAGCATGGGAGGTTTTCCATCTTCTGATGTCTTCTTCAATTTCCTTCTTCAGGGGTTTAAATTTTTTTTGTAGAGACCTTTGGTGTCTTTGGTTAGGTTTGTTCCTAGGTATTTTATTGTTTTTGAGGCTATTGTGAGTAGAAAGTTCTCCTCGTATTCCTTCAGTTGCTTGTTGTTGGTGTAGAGAAAGGCAACTGATTTTTCTAGGTTAATTTTGTATCCTGCCACTTTACTGAAGTTCTTAATCGTTTCTAGGAGTTTTCTGGTGGAGTTTTTAGCATCCCTTAAGTAAACAATCATATCATCAGCAAATAGGGATAGCTTGACTTCCTCTTTTCCAATTAGTACTCATTTAATTTCCTTTTCTTGCTTTATTGCCCTAGCAAGTGTTTCAAGCACTATATTCAAGAAGAGTGGTGATGGGGGCAGCCTTGCCAAGTTCCTACCTTTAAAGGGAATGCTTCTGTCATTTCCCCATTTAGGATGATATTGGCTGTGGGTTTCCTGTATATGGGTTTGATTACATTGAGGAATGATCCCTCCAATCCAATTCCCTCTAGGACTTTAAGCATGAAGGGATGCTGGATTTTGTCAAAGGTTTTTTCCATATCAATTGAGATGATCGAGTGGTTTTTGTCTTTCAGTCCATTTATATTCTTGATGATATTTATTGATTTTCGTATGTTGAACCATCCCTGCATCTCTGGTATGAATCCAACTTGGTCATGATGGATGATCTTCTTGATGTGGGTATGCATGCGGTTTGGAAGTATTTTGTTGAGAATTTTTGCATCTGTGTTCATTAATGAGATGGGTCTATAGTTCTCCTTTTTGGTTGTATCTTTGCCTGGTTTTGGTATTAGAGTGATCCTGGCTTCATAGCACGAATTTGGGAGAATTCCCTCTGTTTGTGTCCTTCTAAACAATTTCAGTAATAATGGTCGTAAGTATTTTTGAAATGTTTTATAGAATTCTGCTGTGAAACCGTCTGGGCCTGGGCTTTTTTTACTTGGGAGGTTTCTTATTCCATCTTCAATTTCTTCAAATATTATGGATCTGTTTAGGCTGTCAATCTCTTCTTGGTTGAACTTTGGTGATTCCCAGGATTTCAGATAGTCATCCATTTGTCCTAGGTTTTCAAACTTAGTAGCGTATAGGTTTTTGAAGTTTTCCTGTATGATTTTCTGGATCTTTTCATTGTCCGTTGTGATATTTCCTTTCATCATGGATTCTATTGATTTGGAGTTGTTCCTTCTTTCTTTTGGTTAACTGGGCTAGAGGTCTGTCTATCTTGTTTATTCTTTCAAAGAACCAACTTTTGGATTCATTGATTTTCTATATGGTTTTCTTTGTTTCTATTTCATTGATTTCTGCTCTGATTTTTGTTGTTTCTTCCTGTCTGTTGCATTTAGGGTTAATTTTTGTTGTCTCTCCAGTGTTTTTAGCTGCAGTGTTAGATCATTCACTTGTGCTCTTTCTGTTTTTCTAATGTAGGCACCCAGGGCTATAAACTTCCCTCTTAGGACTGCTTTTAAAGTATCCCATAGGTTTTGTTGTGTTGTATTATCATTGTCATTCAGTTCCAGGAAGGCTTTTATTTATCTCTTCCTTGACCCCTTCATTATTCAGGAGTGTGTTGTTTAGTCTCCATGTGTTGTTGTAGATAGTAGGGCTTATCCTAGTGTTGATATTGAGCTTTACTGCACTGTGGTCTTATAGAATGCATGAAATTATTTCAATCTTTTTGCATTTGTGGAGGTTTCTTCTGTGTCCCAGTATGTGGTCAATTTTGGAGAATGTTCCATGGGGTGCTGAGTAGAAAGTGTATTCATTGGTATTAGGATGGAATATTCGGTAGATGTCTGTGAGGTCTGTTTGGTGTATTGTATCATTCATTTCAGATGTATCTCTGTTTGTTCTTTGTCTGGTTGACCTGTACAAAGGGCTCAGTGGGATATTGAAGTCCCCTACTATGAATGTACTGGGGTTAATCTGTGCATTGAGGTCCTGGATAATTGTCTTTATAAAGTTCAGTCCACCAGAGTTTGGTGCATATATGTTCATGATTGTGAAATCTTCATGGTCAATTGTTCCTTTGATAAAAATGTAATGGCCTTCTTTGTCTCTTCTGATTTCTTTTACTTTGAAATCTATTTTGTCTGATATTAAAATAGCAACACCTGCTTTCTTTTTGGTACCATTTGTTTGAAATATTTTTTTCCATCCTTTCACTTTAAGGTGGTGTCTATCTTTGAAGGTAAGATGAGTTTCTTGTAGACAGCATATAGATGGGTTCTGTTTCCTAATCCAATATCCCAGTCTATGTCTTTTGATTGGGGAGTTTAGTCCATTAATATTTAAGGATATAACTGAAAGGTGTGTGCTGCTTCCTTTCACTGTATTATCCACTTGCATTTTTGGTCTAGGTTTCTACTTCTGCAGTTATGCTTTTATTAATTTCTCTTTCTAGGTGACTGGGGATAGTGCTCCTTTTTTCTGTCCTTTGAATTGTTTCAAGTATTCTCTGAAGGGTTGGTTTTCTGAACATGTATTCTATCATCTTGTTTATGTCATAGAATATTTTTCTTTCTCCTTCAACTATAATCAACATTTTTGCTGGGTATAGTAACCTGGGTTGGCATCTATAGTCCTTTAACACTGGGAAGGCTTTGCTCCACATTCTTATTGCTTTCATAGTTTGCACTGAGAAGTCAGTTGTAATCCTGATGGATTCCCCTTATATGTACCTTGCTGCTTTTCTCTTGTGGCTTTCAGAATTTTGTCTTCCTTTTGGGCATCTAGCGTTTTAACTATGATATGGTGTGGAGAGTTTCTTTTCTGATCTTGTCTGTTTGGAGTTCTATGTGCTTCTTGTATTGGTTTGTCTTTTTTTAGTTTGGGAAAATTTTCATTTATTATTCTGTTGAAGATCTGATCAATACCATTCTTGTGGGATTCTCCTTCCTCTATTCCTGTGATGCAGAGGTTTGATCTTTTCATAGTGTCCCACAATTCTTGGTTGTTCACTTTTGTGCATTTTTAAATTTTTCATAATCTTTACTTGAGGTTTTTAGTTGTTGTGTGCTCTCTTCCAGGTCTGATATTCTTTGTTCTGCTTCCTCCATTCTGCTTCTGAGGCTTTTCCCGTTCCTTTCCTCTTGATTGGATGAGTGTTTCATTTCCTTTTTCATTTCATCTTGTGATTTCTTTAATGTTTCTGCTCCCTTTTGGAGCTTCTCAATCTCTTCCTGTAGCTCCTTGCTTTATTTATTGGCTTCTTTTTTCATTGTTTCCACTTCCTATAGGTCTTTTTTTTAATTTTTTTTTCTCTCTTCTAAGTTCTCTGTCTTGTTCTTTATATTCGTTGATTTCTTTGGTTATCTCTGCAATTGTTCCTCTACGATCTGTGTCTTGGGCCATCCCCAGGGGAATCCCACTGTAGGACTCTCCCACAGGGTTGGTAAAGCTTGGTGTGGAATTATCCTGCACCTTTCCATGTTGTCCCTTCATCGTGTCCCTGGCAAGTGGGTTTGTCTTTGCCTATATTCCAATGTTAATCACAAATGCCTCTTCACTCTGTTAAAGGCTTGTTTTGCTTGCCTTCTTTGCCTATATTCCAATGTTAATCCCAAATGCCTCTTCACTCTGTTAAAGGCTTGCTTTTCTTGCCTTCTTTAGATACCTTCATTGTTTGTTTGATTTGTTTTTCTCCTGGTTTATGGAGTGCTGACTTGTCTAAGTTTTAGGCTTTCTATTGGAAGTCTAACTCACTCTTCCCTTTCTGTTCTGAATGTTCTCAAAAGAATCCACTTGGTCACTCCCTCAGCAATTCCAGTTGGGAGAGGAGGGGAGATATGCCTGTTTTGCCCATGCCCAGGTACTCTGTGCTTCAGGTGGTCCTGGGAAATCCTCAATCTAAGCTCTGTGCATTCAGGTCTCACAGTGACAACAGGCCCACCTTTTATACTAGATAGCAGGACAACTCAGCCCCTATAGCCACATAAGACAATGATTTATTCAAACCAATGAGAGGATTATCCAACAGGCCAGATAGGATTATCCAACATTCCACCTGGATGAAGTTCCTGGCTCCTGCCTGTGTTTCAGGTGGTCCTGGGAAATCCCTGATCTAAGCTCTGTGTAGTCCTGCATCTTATTTTTTAAGAACCCCATGTTCAGCTCTTTGCCCCATTTTTAACTGGGTTGTATACTTCTTTTTTTTTTTTTTTTTTAGTCTCCCTTTAGTCATAGCTGTCCTGAAACTCACTCTGTGGACCAGGCTGGCCTTGACTTCAGAGAGATCCACCTGCCTCTGCCTCCCAAGTGCTAGGATTAAAGGCATGTGCCACTATTCCCAGCAATATATTTCTTACTTTTAGGGTTTTTGTTTTTTAGTTCTTTGTATATTCTAAATATTAACCCTTGTCAGAGGTATATTTGGTAAAGATTTTTCCTGTTCTGTAAGTTTGTTTCTTCACTCAAATGAAGTTGTCCTTTGTGCTTCAACAACTCTACTGGCAAGATATGATTTCTTGTGCAATAGTTTCATTCACATTAAGGGAGTAACCATTCAGTTTCTAGTTAGATTTGAGATCTGATTCATATGATGGAACTTATTCCTGACATTCATATCAGGCCTAGGAACACTGGGCTAGAGAGATTACAGGCCAAGTGAGAAAAACCAATATTACTATTCTGTTAAACAAATTTAGTATTAAAGTAACTCCTAATGACTTACTGTTGTGTCAATAGATTAATGCTTTTCCTCTACCCTCACCAAGACTCTTCCTAATGCAGCAAATGATGATTAACACAAGAACCCCAAACTGCTCCATGTGCAGAAAGCAAGAGGCTGCAGACTGATTCTCCTGCACTGGGTACCTATATCAAGTTCTGCCTCAGAAGAACCAGGGATTATTGCAGAAGAGGAGGTGGAAGGACTGGAAGAGGCACAGGTGGCAGGTTACCACAAGGAAACAGCTTTCCAGAGACAGAAGAAGTCACTCATGAACTCAGAGCAACACTGACAACATGCACAAGAACCATGTACACTCAAACCAGACAAAACCCCAGCACAGCAGTGGGGAACAAAGAAATCTGAGGCCCACCTGAGGAACTATTAGAAACAGCTGGCTGGCTGCTGGGAAGAGCAGACTCAGACTCTTTTAAGGGTGTGACTCCAGACCATGAGGATAAAACACAAAAAATATGAAAAACCAAAACAATATGTCCCTACCAAACACCACTAAACTTAAAGAAGTGTTCTACAATGAGAGTTAACCAGGGTCCAGTGGTAAAACCCACACCGAAGGCCATTTGGGAACACAAAATTGACTTTGTAGACTTTAATGTGTGTGTGTGTGTGTGTGTGTGTGTGTGTGTGTGTGCGCGCGTGTGCAATGGATTATAAGAAATTGGGCAGGGGAGAATAAATCTAGTGCAGATAGAGAAGAGGATCTAATTACTATCAACATATTGTATGAAATTCACACAGAAATTCAATTGCAAAAGGAAAAAATAAAATGTAAAGTTGTCCAAGAACAATTCTTTTTTTTTTTTTTTTTTTTTTTTTTTTTTTTAATCTTTTTGAGACAGGGTCTCCCTGTATCTCTAGCTGTCCTGGAACTCACTATGTAGACCAGCCTGGCCTTGAACTCACAAAGATCCACCTGCCACTGCCTCCCAAGTGCTGGGATTAAAGGTGTGTGCCACCACGCCCTGCTGTAGAACTGTTCTTATTGCCAGAAGTTGTAGGAGCTGGCTTCCATTGCACAGGTGCTCAAGAGAAAAGTTTGCAACAATGATTCATTTTGTCCTTACAAAAATCTATTTGGACTATCTCTAATTTTATTGATATGTGAACTGAAATCCAGACATGTTAACTGCATACAGAATTTAGAAGTGGAGGGTGGATATAAATCCTGAAACACAGCTTAACTATAATTTCATAGAGCATTGTCCTAAGTTAAGATACATTTTTCTTCTGGTGTTAACTATTATGAATGGCCTGAATCTCTCACCAAATCTCATCAAAGTAAGCATTTTGATAGATGCAAAGTAAAGAAGCTGATTTTAACTAAAGGGGGAGCTTTCCATATCTCAGAACTGCTGAGCTGCTACAAGAAAGCAGCCCCTCTACCCTTACTGAAAGATATTGTTTCGCAGTCTTCCTTCTATTCGTCCATGTGCTTTTCTATGTTTATTTTGATTCTTCCCTTTGTCAAACTAGTAAAAATAGCTTTTGTGGGTTATGCTATAAATATTAAGGACCAAGTAGACAGCATTTATCTCCTCTGTGCCTAAGGAAGTCATATTAATGCTCTTCATACAGCACAATTTGTTTTTCCCAAGATTTCCTAAATGCAACATGAAAAGACATTCTTCTGCTTGTTATTCAAATGAGCCAGGCCCAAGGTAGGAATTCTATTATTTTTCATTTGGTAAAGGGATCCAAAGAAGTTATTGAAGCATAAATAATGTTGCAGAAGAAAGTTTGCAATTTAAAGTTTAGAAAGTGAAAACCAGGTAATTTGTCTAAAAAAAAATTACTAAGAAATTCCAGTCCTCTGTTCTGGAGTGCCCATGTTTCCACTATTCTAGGGTTTCTAGAAACTCAAGTCCATTTGCTTCAGAGGCCTAGAATACATGTAAAATGTGATCAAACACATTCCAAGGTAACCCAGCCGATCTGTGTTCTCCTCCATACCCTGCACTTTCAGATAGAGAGACAGAGAGATCTCTTTGATAGTCTCATTACCTCCCTCATTCCTACCGCTTCTCTTCACCTCAATGTTTTCTGAAAGGCCAGTGATATCTCAATCACTAAGTTCAATTTATTTCACTTCCTGATACCTCTATGGCAGCTTTGCTCTCTCTCTGTCTTAAAATTCTCCTGTAATTTGATTTTCTCCAGTTCTCTCTTCTAATTCCACTTCTTAAAAAAATGTATTTCATTATTTTCAATGGAAACTGATCATCTCCAGCTCTCTACATTCCAGTATTTACCAAGGTCTTATCTCGGATTCCTTTCTCTATTTTTCTTTGTTGGATATTTCATGTTCAAAGATGGCTTCATTATGGATGCCTTCCACATCTCTATTTCAAACCCTGTTACTTACTTAACTTAAAAATTATACACGGCTTGGGCTGGAGAGATGGCCTAGCAGTTAAGAGCACCAACTGCTCTTGTAGAGAACCCAGGTTCGATCCCCAGCACCCACATGGCGCTGAGAACTGTCTTTGACTCCAGTTCCAGGGGAATCGACACCCTCTTCCGACCTCCGTGGCATTGCACGACACAAGTGCACAAACCTACATGCGGACAGTACATTCATACACATACAAAATAAATAAAAATAAAAAAGTCATACACAGCTTGCTTTTGTTTTACACATCCCAGTACAAAGATTTAGGAAGAACAGACACGTGAGCCACAATCCTGGCTAAGGAAATTCATTCATAAAGGGATGGAAGAAACTTTATGTTCTCTAGTAAAAGGGATACAGTGAGAGACTCCTTTCCCTGTGACTTCCTAAGCTACAAAGTAAACACAAGGCCTTATAACTGCTCCATCTATTGTCTAACGATTCTGGGGTGGTCAAGAAGATCAGAAGAGTAAAGGGGAAAGTGACTCCTTGACCTCTGATGATATCATCACACATCTGAACCAGTATCACCAACTGCCACATCTGAACTTTTTGCTGTGTGAGAAAAAAATATAGAAGGCATAGTCATGAAAGCTACTGTTAGAAGTTTCTACAAAATATAAATATTGAGACCATCTCTTCATTGCATTCATCTACCTCCACACGACTGCTTAAAATTTCCCACATGGATATTCCCATCTGAATGTCATATTTGTCATAATGAAAATCAAATTACTATAAAGAATCTCTATCTGCAGTACCTACAAGCAGCATTTATTATGGAACAAATATAAGATTTGAATGAGCTTATAAATTGTGATACAGCTAAAGTGTAATGAAGTAAATAAAGTTACCAGGAAGTCCACTTAGAAAAAGTGGCTTTGAAATACATAGCTGTTCCCTCCCACTGTGCTGGTATCATCTTGACATTACCTTCCTCCTAGGATAAGATCTTTTGATCAGTGACAACCTGGCTGAGCTTCTTCCAGATGTTGCCCTGTTGGTCATCTATACCAGAGCTTCTGTCACTCGGCAAACAGAAGGCAGGCAGCAGTGATACTAATCTCTTATGATCATGGCTGCTTTACAGTCAAAAAAGGCAAGGTTATCATGGTTAAAGCGAATGGTCAAAAGGCAATTAGGCCATTTTAGCATGTGATTTACTAGCTTCTGGACAGGGCAGTATTATCCAAGGTAGGTAGGCCAAACCTCTACTGAGCTTTCAAATACTCAAGACACTTTCTCTCTTCAGCAGGTTCAACTTAGAGAGGAGGATCCTGCCCACCCATGCAAGGGTGGGTTTATCTTCAACAATGAACTGATTGAAAGTTTATAAAATTGAAAGAATCAGTCCAACTGGGCATACTTTGAAACTGTTGCTTAGAAACTTCATACTGTCCAGTTGATTCAGCATCAGAAAATCGGAATTCTGCCTACAATTAACCTGAGAGAATTAAATTCAATTTCCAGCTCCTTCTTCATTGTGAAACCTTGAGGATCCTATGGGAACCATATGTGATACTGTGAGTACTAGTCATTTGTAAGTTGTGAAGTTCAGTGTCAATTATTTGATCTTTATTTTTGTAGTCACTCAGAGAGAATTAGCTATTGAGAATGCTAATAAAGGGTGCTGTGGCATAAGCAGCTGGAAAGTTAGCTTACGTTCTCCTTTAACCTACATTCATTAACTATACCACGTGTACTTTAGTCCAATGTGTAATTAAATAATGACAGTATGTCTGCCTTTCAGTTCATCTTTGATGTCTCTGAGACTCTGACTGGTTACACCATACCAGTGGGGAAGTGGAAGGGGACAGACTTTATGAACATTTTTGAGGTGGTGATGTTCTCAGAAGTTAATTCAAACAATGTCATGTAGATAACCATTCATGAATTTCATGAGGTCATTTGAGAGAAGAAGCATTTGGCTGATTCTTTTTCCTGACAAACATCTTTACAGAAAGCAAAAGAAGGGGCTGGAGAGATGGGTCAGCAGTTAAGAGTACTGGCTGCTCTTGCAGAGGACCTAGGTTCAATTCCCAGCACCCACATGGCGGCTAACAACCATCAGTAGCTCCTGTTCCAGGGGATTTCGATGCCCTTTTCTGACCTCCGCAAGGACTGAATGGCATGGGTGCATTTACATATATGCAGGCAATACATTCACACATAAAATAAAAAATAATGAAATAATTTCTGAAAAAGAAAACAAAGATTTCACAAAGCATAGAAAATAATTTCTTACCCACTGCTCCTCCTTCCTGGTCCTGTCCAAGAATCACACAAAAGTCCTTCGATTTAGTGCTGTTTGGATGATACCTCAAATATAAGACTAAATGAGGCTAGGGTGGGAAAGGGACTGGCTGACTTGCTGGTCAGCACTAGATATAGGCAGGATTTGAAAAGTGGAACCCACAGAAGAGGATTTGTTTCTCTCTCTTACATGTGTGATTTCGGGAGACAGACACTTAGACACACTGTGATTAAAATAGGACAGGGATGAGAACGAAGTATCAAAATGACAGGGACAATGTAGCATGCAGTATGCCTGTGCTGTCAGCACACTCTGCAGTCCCTCTTCCTTTCAGAAGAAGGATACTCAGGAAATGAATGTCACAGTATCAGAAGACAGAGTGTCAGGGCAATGAAAAAATAAAAGCAGAAAGGTGGGTTCTTATCCATTGCTCTCACATGTGTCAGAATTACCCAGGACTGGTGCATCTGAGCAGACTCTGTACCAGCCACAAATCACCTGGCAATAACATAGATGAAATACCAGACTGATCAAAAGCCCTGGAATAGTGGAATCCAATACTGTCAAAACTCTTAGAAATTTAAAGATTCACTAAGAAAAGAGAACTGAGTACAACATTAATATCTGCAGGAGATGCTGCCAGTTGTTTTCTTTTTCTTTCTTTCGATTTATTTATTTTCAGTTTTTGTGTAAGAGTGTGTCCGCTGTACATATGTAAGTCCACCACATGCATGCAATGCTCACAGAGACCAGAGAGGGTAATTTGGATCCCCTGGAACTGGAGTTACAGATGGAAATTAGCTACCACCTGGGTGCTGAAAACCAAACCTGGTTCCTCTTCAAGATCTCCTAACTGCTGAACCATCTCTCCAGACCTTATTTTCCTTTGCAATTTTGCATGAGTTTCATATTTCCCTTCCAGCAGTGCATACAGCAGATATTAAAGTCCCCATTTCAGAAGAGTAGAAATTAAGAACCCCCCCCACATAGAGACTGTCTCTACAGTCTCTAGAAGATCTGAGGTTAGTGCTAGCGACTTTAGACACAATGTCCTCTGCTCTCAGTAAACCATCATGTTTGTAAAAATATATATGAGAGTAACAAAGCGTTGTATCCTTGATCCCAACCGTGAAATGTCCTCGGTTTTGTTGTTTCCACACTACAACATCCACTTCTCCCCATGAGAAACTCTCGTGTGCATATTCCTTGGGGAGCTTTCCAAATCTTTCTTATAATAGAATATTTATTTTATTTATTTCTGTATGTGTATGAATGTACTGTCTGCATGCAGGTTTGTGCACCCGTATCGTGCAATGCCGCGGAGGTCAGAAGAGGGTGTCGGATTTGCCTGGAACTGGAGTTTCAGACGGTTCTCAGCCGCCATGTGGGTGCTGGGGATCAAACCTGGGTCCTCTGTAAGAGCGGTCGGCGCTCTTAACCACTAGGCCATCTCTCCAGCCCCAATAGAATATTTATTTCCAGTCAGCATCATCTTTTCTCTGATACTTCCTTACCTTGTAAGTTCAATGTCAAAGAAACTCAAGCCAACAAAGAACAACTATTGCTCCATGTGTATGCTGGGGATGTCAGAAGGGGAAGGTAGGTAGTACTGCCCTATCTATAGTGTGTGTTCTACCAGTAGTCTACTCAAAAGGTTCTCTGTAGAGAAAGAACATTTTTTTGAATATTAGCACTGCCTTAAGGATAAGCTCCAGTTTCTTGTCAACTACAAATTAACTTGAGCCTAGGATTTAAAATTAAAAATTGTATCTAACACTCTTTCTTTCTCTCTCTCTCTCTCTCTCTCTCTCTCTCTCACATACACACATTTATGAATATTAATGCACAGGCTCATATTTTAAGGTGTGTGTATGTATGAACCATAACCACAGGCTAGAGTTTCAAAGATGAGCCCCCATGTTCTCCAATGTTCTGAAGGCTGAGTAAGCTGCAGTGTATCATAACTATGTCTCAGCTAAACTTAGAGAATGACAAGCATAGTAGTTACAACACACTTCAAGTTCTGAGTGGTGGAAGGGAAGGGGCCCTGGTGAGAATTATACTAACATTCTATCCAATCAATAGTTTCTTGGAAATTGCTTTCACAGATAGAAAATGTTAATATGAAATCAGTAGTTTCTTCAAAAAACTTAAAAATCAGTATGTTATATAAAATTTCACCTATCACTATAGGCCCATTACCTACTCAAGTAAATTTCTATGGTAACTTTCCAAAAATTGATGCCTTCATTGTGGTTCAAAATGATCATTACAGTTTGTAGGACAGACCAATATCATTGTAAACTCACACACTGAATTCCTTAGGACCGTACCACAAGAAACATCTGCCAACCCAGCATTTAGTTCTATCTCTAAGGACCGTACCTTAAAAGATGGCTTGACTCAGTTCCAAATACAACCATGATGAGCTTTTTTTTTTGAGCTACAAATGAATTTTAGCCTAAAATTGAAAATTTAAAGCTGTAGCTAATACACACACACACACACACACACACACACACAACCATGTTAATATAATGCACAAGACTTTGTGATACAGAAACTGATGTCCCTTAATACCCACCAGCAAAGGGCCCCACCTTCTGCTGGAGCACATGTGAGTTTTCAGTGAGTTTAAAAATAATTTTCACCTGAATATAAATACAGGCCCCGACCTGGTTGTAATTATCATTCCATTCAAATGACTCCAAAGTAAGCCCAGGTTTCTTCAGAATTGCCTTTTGTTCCCACTGTGCAGTATATAGAAACTTAGGGTAATTAAAAGCTATTCCTAGCCAAAGCAGACAAACCTTTGAATATCTAGCTACTCCTCCTTCAAAAGCAGAAGAAATATTTTGGCAATGTATCACACTTCAGTTTTACTAAACAAAGCATTAACAGGAATTCAAGACAAGACACATGTCCCCAGTGCCCACACTGGATGGGTTAAAGACTTGACTCCACCATGCGCCTGCACAGACAGCTGTGCCAAGAGAATTGCTGTGTAGACAGAGAGCACACTGCCAGCCAGGCAGACACTTAAAGGACTAAGTCACCAGGCAAATGGTGACAGCTGCAGAGAACTTGAACATGAAAGGAATGGGGCAAAGATTCCAGAGTCAAGGGAAAGAACATGAAACAGATACTAGCTCTCTCAGGTCAGGGCAGCAGCTTCACTCAAAATCCCAGACGTTGGTTAGTTATCAGATTATTTAATTAGCAGGTAAAGGGATAAATGCTCCAGATCAACGATGCTGAATCATGGATGAACTGTAGTTCAATGACTCACAGGTGGTGAGTTTCCACTTGCTACTGGACCTGACACACCTCTGGTGAATTCCCTCCTACCTACTCCAGGGAGTTTCCAGGGGCTGCAGGAAATAGCAGGGTGAATGCTGGTTTTTTTTTCCTCCTCCTCCTCCTCCTCCTCCTCCTCCGAGCTGACCCTCTTGGGGATATTTTCAATGGCAGGCTTCATTACTTAGGGACTGTCACAGGCAGGGTTTCCTCACATGCTAGGCCCATAGCTCTCAGTGAACTGCTATGTGCAGCTTGTCCAGAGCAGTGCCTCCTGAGGGGCTTTGGACAGGCCTTGTGTATGAAATCTGCAGAATGCAAAGATGACGCTCTCAAAGGACAATGGGCTCTGTGCAGAAAAATGGCAATGGCACTCGTCCTTTAGGTGACTTTTGTCACTTAAACTTTAACTCATTTTGTTTCATTGTATTTTAAATAGAGAAATCATTCAGGAACCCCATTAACATGTGGTTTTGTTCTATTATTTTATTTCATATTTTCTTATTGGTCTTCTTCTCTCTCTTCCTCCTCCTGTGCCTAGCCATTCCAACTAAGGTATGGATCTGCCCGCAGTTCTCTACATAATCATATACATCAAAAAGTTGTAAAGATTTTGTAAAGTGTTTTTAAGTGATATATTCCAATGAATATATTTCAGTTTGCAAAATGCCATTAATAATGTCCTTTCTATAAACATGGTTGGCAGAATTTTAAAAGGCACAGAAGAGGACTACTAATAAGATGTTTCAATTTTCAGTGAAGAGTACTAATGTATGCATCATGTATGGTTCATGAAGAAAGGCTGACAGAAGCACTCAGCAGTTCATGCACAACTTGAGCTATGTATGTACAACTTCTCTTCAGAGGTCCTGAGGCTTGAGAAGACACATTTTCCTAATCACATGCTTCATGTAAAATAGACTGTAAAGCTACGTATACGTTTGGTTTTGACTGTGAACCTGAATGTTTCAAAAACGTGAGGCAGTAAAACGAAAACACTACCAAAATACTTCAGAAACAAATCCCACCTGTATCCACTATTGCTTACCATTGTGAGATAAAATGTCCAATAAAATATAAAATGCAGCATATACAGTCATGTAATCTAGAAACTTTATGATAACATTGCAGATTGTACTTGACAGTTCACTAGAACAGTGGAAAGCTGACCCCTTGTTGGTTTGCTTAGTCCTTGGGCCCCAAACTGAAGTGGAAATCCAGTAGAACGGTCTGGATAAAAAGTCTGCCTGGTGCTGCGCTCCACTGCTAGCACCTCCCTCGGGGTGAGGACACTGCTTTGCTCTCTTCCTTTTGTGGGCCTCTCTTGCTCAGGCACGAGGCCCAGCAGCGCTGTGCTCTGCTTTCCTGGGAGAGTCTTGGAGGGACCTTCCCACTCCCACTCCACAGCTCGCTGAGCCTTCTTGATCTTGGTTGATTCTGCTGCTGACGCCAGAGCCTTGACTTTCACATACGAATGGATTCGCACCACACATCTTTGAACTGCCATTTGAAAAGTCGAGGTAACAACACTTTGAGTTTTTAACAAAGCCTCTTCACGTAGATTTCTCAGAGACCACCTATGTGTAAACACAGTGCTTTGCCATGTTAGTTTGTAGTTCCCAGAAAAAAAAAAAACAAAAAAGCCCCGCATTCTCCTTGGGCATGCTGTCAGCCACTCCGAAGGCCTGAAGACTCATCCGTTTCGGAGGCCGGTTTTGCTGCTCCTGGAGCTGCTGTAGTCTCCCGTGTAACATTTTGCAGCCTTGCCATCATACCCAGTTCTCCTTTCATCAAATGTCGGGAGAGCAGGCAAAGCTGAGTGGATGGCACTGGGGGTCGGCGTGGTCCGAAAGTAAGGCCAGGTAGACGTGCGATCCTGGGTGAGGTCCCTTCTATTTAATGGATCTGCTAAATCTGGTACTGGGAAATAATTCATCTTCTCTGCCCTACACATGAGCTCAGGGCTTCCCTGCCTGACACGGCACCAGAGCTGCACCCACATGGCAGACGACCTGCAGGCCCCCAGCCAAGGCCTCTCCAAACTCACCTGACTGAAGGAGCCCGGAGCTCACCATCACAGAACCTTCCAAAGGAGCTTAACCTGGGGAAACAGCAGTGCATTTAGGGTTATGGTCACAGTAATGATTTTTTTTTTTTTAACTATTTTGTTTATATCTTTTTGTCTTTTTGAGACAGGGTCTCCCTTTAGTCCTAGCTGTCCTGGAGCTTGCTCTGTAGACCAGGCTGCCCTTGAACTCACAGAGGTCCCTCTGCCTCTGCATCCTGAGTGCTGGGATTAAAGGCATGTACCATCTTTCTTTCAAAACTAAATGTTTTTACCATTGACCCATTCTATTTTGGCTAGTGTTACAAAGCACTAAACACTGTAGAAATATTTTTAACTTATTTTTATTTTAGTGTGTAAGTATATTGCCTATATTTGTGTAAGTGCACCCATGTCGCGTAGTACCTGAGCAGGTTAGAAGAAGGACCTGGAGACGGTTGTTAGCCACCATGTGGATGCTGGAAATCAAACCCAGGCCCTCTGCAAGGGGAGTCAGTGCTCCTAACCACTGAGCCATCTCTCCAGCCCCGAAGAGAATTTTTTGGAAGGCTATATGTAGTGTGTCTTTTCATAAACATAGATAAGCATCTGTTCATACAAATTGATCACAGAACATTGAATCTTTTTTTTTTTTTTTTNAGGCACTCTTTAACAAGTTACCTTTTTAATTTAAAAATATTTTATTATTTCCATTTTATGTATATGAATGTGATGCCCACAAGTGTGTAACTGCACCTATACCATGCAATGCCCACATAGGCCAGAAGAAGGCATCAATTTTCCCTAGAACCAAAGTTACAGACGGTCATAAGCCACAAGGTGGGTGCTGAGGATTGAATCTGGTCCTCTACAATTGCAGCCAGTGCTCTTAACTACTGAGCCATCTCTCCAGTTCCTATTCTTAGTTATTTTAATTCTACCCTGGTGTGTGGCTCACAGCCACATTAGCAACCTTAGCACTTGGCAAATGGAGGCAGAGGTGATCAGGAATTCAAGGATGACCTTACCTGAACAACACATCTGAGGACAGACTGGACTAGAGAATATGTCTGAAACAGTAATTGTTTTTAAACGAAGCTCTACAATGTTTCAGCAGCATCTTGTTTTTCTCTATTACATAACACTAGATGGGATTTTTCTCAGGTACGATTTTTGAGATCCAACTCATTCCATCCTTCTACATAAAGACTTCATATTCTGATGAGAGGATGCAGTGCAGTTTATTCCTCCATTTACATACTGGCACACCTTCACTCATGAGTTCTGACTGTGAGAAGCAATGCTCATTCCCTTGTTTGCACAAGCTCCTGGGTCTTAATGCTTTGCTTCTAAGGGGTTGAGAAGAAGGAATACTATTGTTGGATCAAAATATGCACCTATTTTTTTATTTTAAAAGATGTTTGTAGAATATTTTTCTAAATGCAAAACCTTATATTCAGTCAGAAGTAGATAATGAGTATCCTTTTGGTCACAATCCTAGACTTTAAAAGTTTTGCAGTTACATAATAACAAAATCACATTACTCTTGTAATTTATGTTTCTAGCAAGAGAGTAAGAACATTTTAAATGTTACTTTTCTCCGACTTGTCTGAATACTCTTTTTAATACTTTGCCCAATGTTTGACCACTTAATTCAAATAGTAATTTTATATGTTAAAGAGATTAGGCACTCACCTCTAAAGAGCAAATAATTGTCTCTCTTATTTATGCCAGATAATCCTCTGTAATAGTTTAGTTAGCCATGAGGTGACATATAATCGTGAATGCTTTCTCCTTGTCCTCTTTCCTCTATACAGTACACTGTCTCAGATGGTTTAGCTGTCCATACTTAATCTATTGAAATGTACTTCTTCACAGAATATGATAAGGGAACATTATTTTCTTCAAGATATACAGTGACTATTTCAGCACTTTTTGCTAAGTACTCCATCATTTACTGCAGTGCTAAAGCCCTCCAAACCACACACGTGTCCTGGGGTCTGCCTCTGTATCTACTATGCCTCACTTCTCTATTTGCATCTGTGGCAACATCATACCAACTTAACTATAGTCCTTTTATAGTATGGTTTGAACTTGAGCAGGTAAGTCTTACAAGTCCATTTAAAACTGCTCATGGCTGTTCTTAGATATTGAATTTTTCTCTATAAACTTTAAATTTTATCCAATATCCAATATTCCTTTCCATAAAAAGAAACTTTTGAGATTTGATTTAAAATTACATTCAATTTATAAATTGAACTGGGACAGTTTCTTTTTGGTTTTCTGTTCTGACGTAGTCAAGCGCTCCCATTTGTGAAGATGGTATTGTGAGAAATGGCATTGCATCTCCATGAGAGATACTTTTTTAAGTAATCAATACAATAAAAGACAAAGCTACTGATTTGTAAAGATTTATAAGTAATTATTCCCAACTTACAAAAAATCATAGTGATCTCTATTTATTAAATTTTCTTAATATGATCTCAATCTTATTAACAGAGAAGGTTATTTGCCCTACTTTCAGATTTTATATAATTTTCTCATTTTTTTCTACAGTTTGTAGGAAATGTTGAAAGATGCTGAAGGTAGTGATTAATTCAGTGATAAGTGAAATGATTTCCCTATTATTTAGATATATTTTTGAATATTTTTCTCACATAGGTGAACTATATTGAATACTGTTAAATTTATAATTTTGACCTATATGTTTAAATTGATATTTGATGATAGTTTTAAAAGATTCATTGGGTTTGGGTGTTTGGCTTATCTAGCAATCATAAATATTAATGAATATCATTTCTTCTATTGTGAGAGTCTAAAACAAAAACAAAAATAAAAACCAAATCTTTGAAGAGATAATGGAGAATGAGTTTTCTGCATATGATATGGAAGTCACAAGGAGAAAATGTGAATTGAGAGAGAAAGTGAAATAGTTGCATCACAGACTGAAGCAGAATATATTTGACACATTGACTGTAGAAAAAAAGATATAAAAGAGACAGATAAAAATATAGATGTAGCTGGGCATGGTGGTGCACATCTTTAATCTCAGCACTCTGGTGGCAGAGGCAGGCAGATTTCTGTGAAATCAAATGTAGCCTGGTCTACATAATGAGTTCCAGATTAGCTGGGGCTACAGGGAGACTGTGTCTCAAAAAGACAAAAAATATCCTGGTGTGTAGAGAAGTTAAGATATAACAGATGCACTGGGCGTGGTGGCACACGCCTTTAATCCTAGCACTTGGGAGGCAGGGGCAGGTGGATCTTTGTGAGTTCAAGGCCAGCTGGTCTACAGAGCGAGTTCCAGGACAGCTGGGGCTACAGAGAGACCCTGTCTCGAAAAAAGACAAANAAAAAAAAAAAAAAAAAAAAAAAAAAAAAAAAAAAGATATAACAGTTGCAAGAGACTGTCACCCATATGTGACACTAAGGAAGAAGTATCAAGAGTCATTTTCTTTCAGGGATGTGGCCTCTGAGTGGCTGCACTTACGCTCTAGTAGATGTTACTAAACCACACATTTATACCTGCCATTATGTGGACTCAGACTTTTAAAACAAGAATAATGACCAAAAAATACAGGAAAGAGATGGGGAGGAGAGGAACTGGAAGGGGAGGAACAACGGATGCTGTATTCAATCAAAACATAGTATATGTATGTATGAAACTGTCAATGTGTAAACATGTAAACTTTTTAACACTGAGTACATCATTTAGGAAATTATTAGGTCAAAGACTGAAAACAACTTGAAGCACTACATTCAATGAAAGCATTTGTAACCATAACATGTGAAGTACTCTCGGAAATCAATAGGGAGCTGGAGAGATGGCTCAGTGGTTGAGAGCACTGACTGCTCTTGCAGAGGGACCCAGGTTCAAATCCCAGCATTCACATGGTAGCTAACAATCAACCGTAACTCCAGTTCCAGGGGAATCTGATATCTTCTTCTGACTCTGTGGGCATGCATGCAAACAATACATTCATAAAAATAAAATTAATAAAATATTTTTTAAAAATCAATTCTAGAAGCCAACCATTTTTTTAAATGGTATGGCATAGGCTTGTCTTCTGCCTGGCAAGCTGTACTTGGCAAGCAAGAAGATAGATGCCTTCTTCCCAAGTTTGGTTTCACTTGCTTTTTCAGATCATTACAAACTTGACTGTTGATGTTCCAAGGGAAGGAAGGGGCAGAGAGAGTCAGTCACGCCTTTCGACCAACCAGTCGGCCTGAGTTGATATGGGCAGAGACTAAAGTTTGAGTAGAAGAAGGTGGAGAGAGGCCAGCACCTTCGCCCATTTGTGCAGCTGCCAGGAAGCCACAGGGTCCCTCCTGAGACAGGATTTGCTGTATGGCCTTAGTAGGGGAGCTGGACCCTCCCATCACCCCCCACCTCCACCACTCACACTTCTGTAAGTAACCCCCTCACCCATTACTCTGTTAGTAAGCCCAAATAAATTCACTTGGATTCTCCAAACGGTGGTTTGGGGAAATTGTACCTCGGTTGTCATTAGGGACTGAGGGAGGAGGGGGCCAGATGCCTCTTCTGCCTCTCAGGAGGAATTTTAGCAACAATTTGTGACTTTGAACAGGATAAGAAGAAACTGACAATGAGAAAGAGCAATGATGTTTCCTGTGATATGAGGTAGGAGAACAGCAACTGAAGAGAAGCTGGGTGAAAGGAGAGTGTGAGCCAGGACATTTTGGCACGGTGGGCTAGCCCCATAGTCCTGGTGGGGGTAGCAGCAGAGCCAGGGATTGTACAAGGGATTTTAAGATGCATAAATAAGGTGAAGTCACATCAGCATATGGTGTCTATGAGAGATAGCGATTCATTTCTAGGTGGTATAGAGTGGCATGCCACATGACTATGGTGGTGTTTTGAGACAAGCAGTAGGTCTAGAACAAACTTTGCAATCCCTGGAAGTAGCACACCAAGAGTAGAAATTGCATAAAGCATCTGCAGAGGCAGCCTGGTCACTGCTTTGTGTAGTAAGAGATCTGTCCCAGACAAAAGTGGTAGCCTGGAGGGAGACTGAAATTGTAAAAGAAGAATTAGAGTAAGAAAGGAATAAGAGGCTGGCCTCTTCAGTATTAGTCTCTGACCTTGCCAGTAAACTGCATAAAGAGAAGACCAAGCGATAAAGGTTAGCATGCTGTTTTTTTTTTACAGCTGTGGGGCCAGATGGGGATGAGAGCTGGTATCAGATCAATAATACAAGGCTCATCCCAGGACCCCCAAACCTAAGACCCATGGGAGAAGGGAAATAGTGATGAGGAAAGGAGCTACCTAGAAAAATCACAAGATGCCCCTTGGGTTCAACCTCTACTGCAAAGAAAGGAATAATCCATGTTTCAGCATGCAGATGAAGTCCGTAATAATGGTCCAGTGTGAGAAATTATAGCAATCAGAGAATACTCAGAACTGGAGCTGTTGGAATTAAAGAAGACTTTCAAACAAGCAGTGAAGGAGCCCCTCATCACCTGGCTTGTGAGTTCAAGGGCAAGGGAGCAGATGATATTACTTTCCATGCTAAAGAAGCATCAAAGCTCAACAATACATGGATGCATCCCTCCTTGAGAAACAGTGGGGATCTGTCCCTGTTAGGCTGACTTGTATGAGCCATTACTTGGTCATCCCCAGTGGAAGTTCCCACGGATATCAGGGGCCAGAGGACAATGTAGGAAGGGCAGGCACTACTAAGAGAATTGGGTATGAGGAAAACAATGCGTAGTGCACAGTCTACTGGACCAGATAAGACGGTGTTCACCAGAGACTTAAACAACTTGATTGAGCAAGGATCTCATGATTGGTATGGAGCATTAGTGGCTGTGCTGAGTCCCACAGTGAAGCAGAGTCTTTGTGAATTAGGAGAGCGTTTGATAGATCTTAGTGACTTAGATCACCAGGTAAAGTATGTCTGCAAGAAAGTAGATCAACCTAGAAGAGATATAAAAAAGACAAAGCAGAGAAAGAGGTCTCTTTGGGATACTTGAAGGCAAATGTGACAAGATTTGTGTCACACCTGATTTCCTAATAAAAACCTGACAAAAAAACAAATTTTGTACTAAAAAGTTTCTGGAAGGCTTTAAAGCACAAGGAACCATTCATGAAAGGAATACAGAAGATTAAAAACTGTGCCAGGGGTGGCTAATGACAACCCCCCCCCCAGATTAAAAAGGATACATTTCTCTCCTATGAAAGGTTATTTGAGGAGTGGAAACATTTTGCCCAGCTAAGGCCTCCACCAGCATCAAGGTGGGGTCAATGGAGAGATAACAGGTACCATTACAGCCAGGAGTCAGACCCAAGGCCTGTGGAGCCCCAGGAACCAACAAGCGCAACAGTGACAAGAGGGGTCCTCTTCCTCCTTGGCCTTGTGCAAGATCAGGCAGCTTAAGGAAACCCTAATGAGCCTATGAAGGATACAGAAATATGGGGAGGCTCCATGTAAGAACTCCACTATACCAAATGGTTTCAAGAAAATGATTAAAGGTAAAGAACTACCTAAATTAATTAATGTGTCCTATCCATACTATTGTACCCAACATGGATATGTTGAGAACACAATTGGTACACATGGATAAAATCTTTCCATGCTATGTTAGACCTTGTTTATGTTTGATTTAATATATAATGTTAATCTTTGAGTGATTTACAGATGTCGAACCCATTTGAGAGGTATTAAGTACACCTGATGAAACAAAAATGAAAAATTAATTTGCAAAGTGTACAAAGGCCGGGGTTTAGCTGTAAAATTCTTGGGAGCTTTATGGGCCAGTAAAGCACAAGTGATATCCATCAAGATTATTGAGAAAAGTCCACAACAGCCTGGGCCTATAGATGCCAAAGAGTGAATAGATATCTTATAAAAATAAAAAATAGAAATTCCCCCCAAGTTGTACAAATGCTAAGTAAAAATTCCAGTCCCAGAGGTGGGTTGCACCTTAGGAGCTGTTGGGCAGGGAAGCTCTTGAGGTCTCAAAGCAATGAAGGCTATTGCCACTAAAGTCAGTTGATGCCAGAAGCAAATGGTAAGACAGTAAAACACTATCGCTGAAGACAGGGTATGATGTGGGATCTTCCTATCCAGCTGGGACCAAGCTGGAAGCTCACCATTGCTGGACACCTGGCCTTCATAATGCAAGCAGGCACTATGCAGATCAATAGCAGAGAACAGTCCCATAATTTCTGCTTAATGACAGACTCTACGTTCTGCACTATCAGCAGCCAAACAAGATGTTCCTGCTGGTGCAATAGTGGCTCCTCTAGCATATGTGTAACCAGCAAATTTCCAGTTGGATTTAAGGTCCACTCCTTGGGGAGGAACACATATCCTGTAAGCCAGGTCGACCCCCAGTGGCAGGGCAAGTTATAGGCCTTGGTTGGTAAGCCACTGCAACTGTTTTAGTTAGACAGATATCTATCATATGATACACCTGCTAAGGTACCATCCAAGCACTGGTGTTTATGCCCATAGGTTAGGTTATTATAGCAGTCAGTGTTTGCTCAGATGTTCCTGCTTCTTTTTGTTTGTGTTTTTATATTAGGAGGAATACCAGTGAAATGGGCTAACAGTCCATTAAAAACAGCCAAAAAAAAAAAAAGACCTGAGAGAGTTCAATGTCCAGCCACAATGAGAGAAAGATCATCCATCACCTGTCACCCCCTCCAAGGTTCAAGGACTCTTGCAGAAGAGGATGGTGGAAAGAATGTAAGAGCTGGAGGAAGAGGTGGAGTGTGGTGTAGACTTGCCCTCTGCCAGGCAAGCTGTACTGGCAGACTATGGACAAACGCCTCCTTCCCAAGTTTGGTTGTACCTGTTTGTTCAGATCATCACAAATTTGACTGTGGATGCTCTGCAGGAAGGAAGGGGCAAGGAGAGTCTGTCATGCCTTTCAAATTAGCAGTCGGCCTGAGCTGTACATAGAGGAGGACCAAGGGTCTGAGAAGAAGCTGGAGAGAAGCTAGCACATTCACATTTTGTGCAGCTCCCAGAAGGTCACAGGGTCACTGCTAGGGTGTAGATTTTGTTATATGGTCTTAGTAGGGGAGCAGCCCTGCCAGCTTCTGTAATTAACCCCCTCCCCCATTACTCTGTTTAGGAAGCCCAAATAAACTTTCTACAATTTCCCAAATTGTGGTTTGGGGAGATTGTACTTGGTTTTATCATTAGGGATAAAGGGAGGAGGGTCTGGATGCTACTCAGAAGTCATTTTAGCAACAAATAGGCAAAATTCTTGGATATGTCACTAAACAAAGTAGTCCAACAAGCATAAAGATGCTAAACCTAATTAGTGATCAGGAATCACAAATCATCATGAGGGCTTGCTAAATGAAAAAGATGGCCAATTTCAGGTATCAAGGATCAACTGTACTATTCTCAACTACTACCTGGAGTGGGGACATAAAGTAATTTAACAAACATATGAAATAATTGGACAGCTTTTAGGAAAAGTTAAGATGAATTTATCCTATTACACTCTAGTATTTATCCAAGAAAACAAAAACACAGATATCTGTACACAGATATAATGTTTCATTCCTCGTTGTTAGAACTAGGAGCAATCTCAATGACTGTTAATAAGAAAATTAATAAACAAATCACAGCATGTCACAACAGAGTGCAATTCATCAATGGAAAGAAACAAGCTCTTGATGAATGCAGCAAACAAATCAATCTAAACAGCATGTTGGACTAAAGTTACCACCTACAAGATCACGTATACAATGATTTCACTCATAAATTTCAAAACTAAGGAAAAGATATCTATGATAAAGTACTTTCTTGGATTTGTGTGGTTTATTCGTTGGACTGGAAAAGGTACATGGGAACTTTCTGGAATGAATGAAATGGTCTATATCACATCCTGGGCAGAGGTTCCATGGTCCTATGTGGCTGCTAAGTTCATCACTGTGATCACGAAATACCTGTGTGTGCTATTGTATGTAAATCATGCGTCAATTAAAGAAATAAGCATTCCCTTTCTAAATGTACATGGACTTTCCATCAGGCAAAAAGGAGGTGAATTTAGGAAGGAAAGCAAACACTGAAGAATGCTAAGCTCTTTCTGTCAGGATACTAGCTTCCATCATTGACTATGCCATAACATAGTCCAGAGCCTTCACTAAACAAAGGCCAAAGGAAATAATAGATTAAAAGAAGCACAGAGAACATACAAAAACCAGGAAAACAAGGCTAGAGGAAAAGTAGAAGACAGAGCCGTATACAGGAATTCAGAAAGAAAGGGTTTTAAGCCAGGTATGGTGACGTAGGCCTTGATTCCCAGCATACACAAAGCAGAGGCAGGTGGATCTCTGCGAGATTCAGGCCAACTGGGAAAGCCTGTCTCAAAACACACACGCAAACAAAAGGTTTTAATCACTACTTTTCCCTTTATGGGTAATTAACACCTGCCCATAGGGGCTAATATCCTTCAATTTAAAATATATTTGGACATATGTAATTAGTTATATATGCCTAAGTTTAAGTGCTAAAAATTTGGAATACTGATTTTTCCCTACATGTGAACACTGATTTTTTTTCTAAATCAGTCAACTTTTAAGCTATGAAGAGTATTCTTAAAATATCAACTGAAATGAAAATACTGTCGATGGGCAGGACACTTCAGGAAAACCTATCAACAAGGCGTCCACCACAGCACGGCAGCATGTCCTAGAGAAATAAAGGATCCCCAAGCGCCAGCCACTTGATATGTAAGGTGGACAAAACAGCACTCTTAATGGATCATAGTTAAGATCAAAGAAGAAACCACATATAATAGTGTTTACTGTGTACTTATTGATCAGTAATCTCAATTGCTTTTCTCCCCTCTGCATTGTAACTTTCACTGCTAACAGAATTTATACCATAACAATTATACTAAGATTGAAGGGATTTAAAAATCCAATTCAGGAAATCAAATGATCTGAGAGAGAGAGAGAAAGAGAGAGAGAGAGAGAGAGAGAGAGAGAGAGAGAGAAACACAGAAACACACAATGCAAAATGTTTTTCTTTTCTATGGAAATTACATACAAAGTAAACTGGATACTTCTATCTAGGGACTAAGCTACACTAATACCAACCACCCTGTGTACAGAACACACAAAGAGCTAAACTTACCACCAGTTTTGATAAGCTCTCTTTTCTGTAAGATTCCAATGGGATATTAGAGTAACTAGTAGATTTAAGAGGTATCTCAGATGTAGGTCCTCAACTGAGGAATGTCCAGTGTACTACAAGCCAGTGTCTATGCTATGAACTAATTCAGTGGAGAATAGAACGAACATTATTTACCCCTAGAGCAAAAAGGAGATAAATTGTGTGCTTCTACAAAATAGAGCATAATTTCAAATTTCCACCACAGACAGAAACAATACTGAGACCTAATCAGACATTTGCAGATGGAACGTTCTCCTTAGCCAGGCTGAAAGAACCTCGAACCTCGTTGAGCACCTTCCAATGCCCTGAGGGGAAAGGGAAGGAGGAGAAGACAGACAAGTTTTGATACTGACATTCTTTACTATGTAGGTTTCTAATTGCTCAGAAGTTACCACTGTAATGTGAAGACTCAAATTCCAAACTTGACTCCCTAAGATGGAATACTGAAAGTAACTTCCGAAAACATGTTTCATGTTCCAGAAGACTTAAAATGGAGCATACAGTCAGAACATATTGCCACCATATCAACTGTTCTAGTAGAACTTGATCTCTCTTCTCTTAATCATGGGCTTTAGTTTCAGGCTTTAAGTCTGCATGAAGCAGCTGGGTATTACAGCCCATTCTGAAATATAATTTCCTCGTAATGAGAGAAGAAACAAAGTGTTATGAAATGCTAATAATCCTCACACTCGTTTATATCCCCCAAACACACAGCCCAACAATATCTATCCATGTGCCTCAGAGAAGGACACCACACAGGCCTGGGAAAGATGAAGGATGTGACAGATTGGAAAGCAACTGTTAGGTTTCTCTCCTTTGTTATGAAGATTAACTGCATTTCTGGTAAAGTCACTAACACAACTGATCTTAGGTCCCCTTGTATAGAAGAGTATAAAAACAACAGCTAGTTAGCATTGTAGGAACTGCATCAAAGACATAGATAAGATGTCATGGCTTCTCTAAAAACGCCTAATACAACTATGTCTGAAGTGAATACAAAGTGTTAAACTAACACATTGATCTCTCTGGTTAACTCCATGCTAAGATAAGCTCAACAGGAAGAAACAAGCAGCTGAATCATCTGTCTTAACCAGTTAATGTTCAACCAATAAGGTCTGATCACTCTGGCTTAATCTAATATGATCTTGCTGGAATCAAACAGTTAAACTAGTTTTAAGTGTATGCATATAATTAATTGATTTTTTCCAAAACATATACAAATGCGGCCTCAATCCTTATGCCTTAAATAATTATGAGCTGTACTTTAAGACACCTGTTTACACTCCCCACCCCAAAGAGAAATTCCAGAGATGAGATGAAAAGATGGGAGACCATGCGGGTCCAAGGGAGCTATTAGCATATTAATGAACTGTGTTTCTATTTACACTTCCATCATCAGAGCTAATTGTTAGCTATTTTAAGGAAGGGGTTATGCTTTAATTAGCAGCATTGGGTAAATGAAAGCTGTTGCATTTTTTGAGTATGTTCAAGTTTCCAGATTTTTATTTTACAGCAAAGGTTCCAATTCACCCAATATTTAATATGATAACACTACCACTCAAGGAAGTCTTTAAAAGACTCTAGCACTTGGGAGGCAGAGGCAGGCGGATCTTTGTGAGTTCAAGGCCAGCCTGGTCTACAGAGTGAGTTCCAGGACAGCTGGAGCTACAGGGAGACCCTGTCTCTAAAAGACAAAAAAAAAAAAAAAAAAAAAAAAAAAAACCTCTGAATAATCCATTTCCAGAGCTACATTCAACAAAAGCATATTTAAGGAGTAAGTAAACCATTTACCTGTGGAGTATTAGTAAACATGGAATTTTAAATGAAGGGGATTGTAGGAAATTAAAATACCTTTTTTTTTAAGACAGGATTTCCCCATGTGTAGCCCCAGCTGGCCTGAAACTCAATGTGTAGACCAGATCCACCTGCCTCTGCCTGCCCAAGTGCTGGGATTAAAGTTGTGTGCCACTATGTCCAGCCCTAAAACATCTTTTTGTACTTAAAATTATGTTTTGGTTTCATGTATGAAAAGTCCCTCATGGGCTTATGAACTAAAGAATACTGATTCTGTAGTTCATGCTGTGGTTCTGGAAGGCTGTGGAACGTTTTGGATATGGGTACTATCCAGTTGGCATGGGTCTCAGGGGTTATGGTTCAGCCCTGCTTCAAGAGCTTAGCCTCTCTGTCTCTGTCTCTCATTCTGACATATAGAATGAGAGACAGAGACAGAGAGGCTAAGCTCTCTGTCTCTCACTTTGTGTGTCTCTCTGTCTCTGTTTCTCTCTGTCATCCTCCCACCTTCCCCTTTCACTCTCTCTCTCTCTTTCTCTGATTCCTGATCTCCCAGACCTGAAAGAGCCTTGATGCAACTGTCCCTCTCTGCATGGACCCAGCTGTCCCTGTGGCTGTGCCTTCCTTAACACAATGGACAGTACAGCTCAACACTGAGCCCAAACAAGCCTCCCATTACTTAAGTTGCTTCAGTGGGGTATCTGGTCATCAAGATGACAAAAGAAGCTAATACTCATTTCAGATATTTCTAAATGCTCAAAAAGCACATGCATTTAAGGGGGTTTCTGAAGCCTAGTGTTCCTATAACTCTGTAGGTGTTCAACTTCTCTGTTCTAGCTACCTGAACCTTTGGAGTACTAAGAACTGACTCAGTCACTTGTGTACAGAACATAGGAACCCATTGCTTTTCCTTCTCCCTCATCGCCCTCTGCTCCGTCACTTCTCTCTGCAGTCACGTCATCATCTCCCTCCACTGCACATTTGAATCAGATCTCCCTCCTTCCCCCTGCCTGATTTCCTTCCAACTCTCTCTCTACTCTGATGGAAGTTTGTGAGGAAAACTGCTAGTGGGGGCTTTGTACATAATCCATCAAGCCTGGTCCAACCTCAGACCTCTCTCACATCTCCTTTTCTTCACATTACAGCTCAAATCAAGAAAATAGAAATCAAAAAAAAAAAAAAATGCAGCCCTCCCCAAACTGCTTTTTTTTTTCCAGTTGAAGTTTCAACCTAAATTCCTGTCTGTAACAAAATAGAAACCATGCTATTAAATATAGAAAAACATTTTATCAATCCTTTATCAGATTTTTCTAGTTACAAGGAGTTCAAATGCAGCCTCCAAATAAGTTAACAACAGTAATAGCAAGTTGTACCTGCTCCTGCCTCAGACCAGCTAAAGTTTACATCCAGTTACTCATTTAATCCTTATAACAAGCCCAAGAGGTAAATGTATAAAGGTTAAACAGAGGATAGAAAAATAAACTCTGAGTTATGAAGCTTGTACATAAATCCAGAGCACCAGGTTATAGAACTTCCTTTCATTTTTTGTCTTTCTTTTCTTTTTGTTTTTTGAGACAAGGTCTTCCTATAGCCTCAGCTGGCCTGGAACTCACTATGTAGATCCACCTCCCTCTGCCTCTGGAGAGCTGGGATTAAAGGAATGTGTCACCAATCCTGGTGAATTTCCCTTCTTAATCATCATATGAGATGGCCATGACTGTTTCTATTCCATGCATATGCTGTGCATTTATCAAGGCATTTGTTTCACAGTTTCAGAAAAATCAACCTTTCTTATTCTAAGGTGGGCAGAGAGCCCTTCAATATCATTGTTTTTTTCTCTACTAAATATGCCCACCTTTGGACCGAATGTCTAAATTCCCTCTACCTGTGCTATAGGAGAAACAGTTACCAGGAGCAAAACAGAAACTTCTAAGAGCAGAACTCAGAGCTATACGTTTTCCTATCTAAGCCACTGTGTAGGTCTCCAGGCCCACCGGCTTCCTTGGTTTTAACCGTGATTCTCCTGGAGCCTCCTGGTCTACCTGTCTTCATAGCTCTTCCCTGCCCTGAGCATCACATTTGATTATTACAGTTCCCATCCTTCTGCTGCATTGGAAACAGACAAACCTCTGTGCTAATGTAAAGCCTTGAAGGAGAGGACTGGGCTACCTTCTTAGTGTCTTCCCAGACAGCACTGCATCTGTTCAAGAATTATGACAGACACCTCTAAGAGGGAGAGTGTCAAGACACCTGTGAGCCTAACTAGGAGAGATGCCTCATTTGAAAAGAAATTCAAACTAGGTGGGAAGACTGAAGTATCTAGGACAAAAAAAATGGGGACTTTTCAAGGCCAATTAAAGCTTCAGCCCAGTGCATCTATTAACTTCTCTGTTGGCTCTGGTGACAGTAATTCCAGGAAAATGTAGTTTCTCTAGTAGACACAGCATGCAAAAGAATAATCAGAAGAGTAGAGCACTGTCTTGTCTCCTGGTTTTAGAAGAATTACAAGATCTAAAAAATTCTGACCTAATCTGTTTCCTTGGCTTTCACCCATATTATCCCAATCATCTGAAGACAGCGGCAAAAAATGGAGACCAAGGGATCAGATCGGCCTCCTACAAAAGGGAAAGGTCTATTTTACACGCTTTCGTTCTGAGCCAAGCCACTCTGGTAACAAGCCAAATGAATTTGAACACCATGGAGCAAAGTATAATCATAAGACAAGCATAAACTCTGTACAAGCAATCCTCTTGAAAAAATGCCAGTGGTATAAAAAACCCAAGAGACTAGAAAAACCATAAATCCCTCTATTCCCAAAGAAAGACATGCAAGTACTTACAGTATCATAAGACTTATTATCCTTGACATCATAGACTGTCAGTTTTATTTGGGTCTCTTCATAGATGGGGTACTCAGATGGGAATGTGACACCGGTCAAAAACAGTGGGTCTTTTGTTCCCTGAAACAGTATAAGCAGACAACTTGGATTCAATAAGGCAGCAACTGTAGCTGGCAGCATGCGGTGATACATGACAAAGCACGGAGTGTGTCTGAGCCTGTTTTTTCTAGGAAACAGTTCTATTAGAAGAGAGCACTGAGGTGCCAAGTGTTACCCTGGGCCACCAGGACTCATTTTATTGAGGCAGCGATTGAGTAGACGGACTTGCTTCTTCTAAGAAGGTCTTAAGCAACTAAAATTATACATAGAACCTTTCTTTAGAGTCAGTTGTCAGTCTATTTGAAATATATTCAGTAATTACAGCCTATAATTTAGACAAATCATCCAAGATACTAACTGATCAAATTAGAATGAAGCTATTTTCTTAAACATAAATGTTTGGTAGTCTTATGGCGTCCATTTTTCTTTCTTCTTTCCTTCTTTTTTATTTTTTTGTTTCTTTCTCTGCTGCAGTTAAAAGTCATCCTCAGAGAGTGCTTGATTATTTTTAAATGTTAAGCAGTGAATTTTTATTCCCCAGACCAATTTGAAAACTAATGAGAGGAGCTCTAAATATGCTGAATTGGGAAGATGAAATTCTTGCTCAAGAGTAGTGCCTAGGCCATTCAGTGCCTCAAAATTCATTGATGGAAAGCTGGTATCCAACATCAAATATTAGACATACACCTAGACACACGCACACAAACACACACACACACACACACACACACACACACACACACATATGCACAGGCTCATAGGAATGTTTCCAAGAGTTCAATAGGTCACTTGTCTTTGAAGGTTCCCAAAAGCCCATGTTATTCATTCTTTCTTTTAATCTATTCCTTCATTCTTTCCTTTGTTAAAAAGCCAAATGTTCTTTGCTTGGTACTAGATCAGATATTTGGAGACAAGCAGTGAATAAAACAGCCCCCAATACTAATACACATCAAATATATAAAGCCAGCATGAATTATTTTTAAGGTTATGATAATAAATTTTAGGATATATGTGTTTTATTACAGGAAAGTAATGGGAATAAGAGAAAAAAATCACAAACACAGCTAAGTTACTTTAAAATTGGCAATGTTTTAAAAGGAAGTAAGTTGTACTATGCATGGTGGTACATGCCTTTAACCCAGCACTAAGAAGGCAGAGGTAGGCAGATCTCTGTGAGATCTAGTCCAACCTGGTCTACGGCAGTCTCAAAAACAAAACAAAACAAGCAACTAAAACTAAAACAAAAGCTACATTATAATAACACATGAAACTTCTTCATATAAAATGAATAATTTTACAGTTTTTTTTCAAGCTGTCTTTCTATGAGGAAGGCTATTTTTTATTAACAATACATTCCACCAGCAGGGCAAGCTGATAATGTGGGGGGAGTAGATTCAAGGCTACATGTAGGATCTGGGTCATTACTATAATAGACATGACTCCAGCATGCTCTGAATCATTTATTCCATCCATTGCATCAAAGCAGCCGGTGAGCCAAGCCAGCCAGGGCTAGGGCAAACTGCCTAAGTTCTTACAGAGAGACTCCTCATTCTAAACAGAGGCTGCTCACAAAGTCTAAGAAAAACAAGCAAATCCGAAGGAGCCTTGAGTACACTTTTTCCAGCCCCAGATGATCAAAGAAGTATCTCTCATTCACTAAGGTTGTGAAATGTATGATCAGAACAAAATAATCAAAAGGGAGACACTTCCCCTTTTGAATGCAATCCAACACAATAATGAATTTCCTCTGACACACGCTGAATGTTGTATGAGTAACAATAAATGTAAATAGGAAATATGTCACCTGATGAGCAACATTTACACCTTTTGCCTGGAAACACAACTTCGCAAGATAATCACTCATCTTTCTTTGGAAAACACTGTGCTTTGAAAACACATATACAGCATGGAATATAAAGTTTCCACGATCTGACTGAACACAGGAAACAACTTCAAAAAACAGTGAAAACACTTCACTTGTTTAGAACTCTGAGTCCTTCAGATCTTTTTTCCCTAATGTGCTCATTCCGTTTCATTTAAATACATATATTAACAGATTATATAGATGTATATTCTTCTCTTTGAGTATTCACAGTAGAGAGTTTTGTATCTATGGAAGAAAAAAAAAATCTTCCAATGAAAAGGCAAGGTTTTGACTTGTACATGTTCTGTGTTCTTAATAACATCAGATATGCGTGCCTTAATGACAGAAGAAAGGAGCTCACAACAGGGCTACAGAACACAGATTAGCTTTTATCAGCTGTTGAGAGGGGGAGAGAGAGAGAGAGAGAGAGAGAGAGAGAGAGAGAGAGAGAGAGAGAGAGAAAACAGCATGCAAGAAATAGAGAGACAGAAAAAAAGAGAGAGAGAAAAAAAGGATGCATGCTCACCTCCACAATTTCAGTGCTGGAGTATCTGGTCAGGTTCTGCTGCGCGGGGTGGATTACCGAGACTTGCACCACGGTATTCAGTTTCCGATCACACAAGGGAGCCACAAGATCCTTGCATGCTGGCAACCGCAGAGGGAAAAAAGAAATGAAAGTAACTCCATCTCTCGGGGAAAACTGTCCTGGGTTGAAAGTTAACTTTGTCTGAGTGCTGAAGGAAATCTCCCGATTCTCAGCGGGTTTTACAGAGGAAGTCTCTTGGAAGTACCTTACAGAAATAGGAAGTCACGTGCCGCTGAGCTGAATTCAGAGTTCATTTCCACTGACCACATTTGCAGCCCATGCAAGTCTTGACTGTGCTCAGATCCCGCTCCAGTGTGTAACTATGTAGCACACTGTTGAGGGACCTCAGGGATGTCAGTTATTAACCCCTAGGCTTGCAGTGACACTCCTTGAAGTAAGTTGCCTTGGGCCACAGACGGGAAACCAGGATGTCCTTTGTTGACACTGGTTGGATTAGTCTGGGAATGTCTGAATGAACTCTTTCTTGGTCTTTCCCTACCTGGTCTCTAGATCTCCTTCCTACAGTCCTTACACTGCGGAAGCAGGAAGCCTGATTAAGCTACCAGCTACCACGGTGGAGCTCAGCCAAAAGAGGAAGCAAGGACGGGTTAAAAAGCCCTAGGTCTGGAATTCAGGCCGAGCCTGGGAGACGGCAACTGGGATAAGGACTGGGTAATTGTGGCCCCAGGGCCACAAATGCGGAGAACTTTCCCTTAACACACCAGGCTCCTATTACAACTCCTGCTGCCATACCATATTTACTGGAATATTTTCTCCTCTCAATTAACATTCCTCCAATTTTGGAAAAGAAAAGTCAATGAGGAAAAAAAAAAATTACTCCTTTTCACCAAGTCTAATATCTTCTCTCCTCACTACATTTCTCCTCAAATTTTGAAACGGTATTTGTACTTCTTGAAATTTAGCTGTGAACTGTGATACGTGGTGCCCTCCCCCATCAGCAAGGGTTCAAGCTGTTGGTTTGCCACAGGTTGAAGCTAGGCTAGAAAACTGAGAAGTAGCCCTGGGACCTGGATTTCAAGGTGAGGGTTCAGGGTTTCCACCATGCCCACTGCACACACTGACCACAGCAGGCAGGCAGAGAAGGGGGTGCATTACACTCTTTAGTGGCACTGCAGAGCTTTGCAGGGGGCAAAGGTAATGCAGCTTAAATTTAAACTTCAAAGGAAAACAAATTACAGATGTAATTATCACCTTTCAATGGTTTACAGATCATGTTATTTATAGATGCAGAATGAGATGGAAAAAGCAGGAGCTTTGACATGAAACAGGACTGGTTTGAGTTCAGTTCTAATAATTAAGCAATGCTGGGGCAAATTATTTAACTTCATAATTTCCTCTTGCCAGACTTTGGGATCTTCTTATTCCTGCCTGGTATTTTGTTGGTAAGGTTTCTTTACTGAAAACACATACCTCAAGAAATACTGAGGAGCTCAGGGAAGCATGTATGGAAAAAGAACAGCCAGGTCTTATTTAGCCCTTGCTATTTTTGAGACACTCTGCTTATCGCCTATTCTTCGGAAGACATTAAATGTCACTAGTTCCATGCCTGTCTTTTGCATACCAGCTCAACTCCTGCATGATGGATCTGTCTTTGGAAGACGTATTGCCACAATAATTTATTGCTCAAACTAAGAAATACTGGTACCTAGTTTCACTAAAGTCAAGATATGACTGCAAATGAAAAGCAGAAAGGCTAGATTTAGCTTGTGTTGTTTTTCGGAGTGGAGATGTTGATCACTTCCTTGAACTGCCTTTTGAGTGTGTGTAATTCGATCACCCCTCTTGCTTTTCCATTCACAGTGATCATCTACTGATGTTGACATGTATCTTGTCTTTGGATTTGAAAGCTGGGGCCCTTGAGATTCAAACACATGCACGTCACCCACTTTCTGATGGCAGTCTTGCCTCTGTCTTGTGAGCCTGACACCTTTGCTCAAAATAAGTCTCTTCTTTTCTGACTTCTTATCGGGCTTGTTGTGGGCTGTGGTTATTCCCAGAAGTGAGCAGCTGTTTTGTTTCAGGGGAGAATCTCTGAGCTGCACTTCCCATAAGAACAGACAGCTTATTAAATGAAGGAGGACATGCAGCTCCTCAGATACCCAATACAAAGCAAGGGAGAAAAGTAACAATTTGTACTCTGTTATTATTTTTTAAACCTAGCATAGAAAGCAATAACAATGTAGTTATATTGTGGGCTGCACTCTCCTCTCTTTCCTTCTGAACAAACAATCCAGGGCTTTCACTGTTCCTTAAGACTAAAACAAGAAGAGACACAGAGAAACCCTGGGATCAAATAGAATTCCTGGAAAGAAGTCCCGGATTTCCTGCTTTCCAGTTCTTTGGCGCTGAGTAAATCACAAACTCTTGATGTTCTAGGGCCTCATCTGTCAAGGTGAAGGCAGGGAGGGACTTAGACCTTTATGAATGGACTTTTATATGTGAAACTCATGTTTACTATTACCATTATGCTAATACTAATATTTAGCAGTATTTCATGTTATAAATTATTATGTCTGGTATGTAAAATAATTTTTATTGACTCAGTCCTACTCAGATGACTCCTTAAATGCTGTTACCAGGCCATGCGTTTCCTTATAAATGCCAAACCAGTCCTTGATGCACTGTGTTTTATAACATAAAATCCATGAACATTCTGGACTGCATGGACTGAAATTGCAGCTCTCGGGGGATGTGGATGCTGAGCCAGTGGACTACTGCACGAAGCAGCTGCTCCTTTGAATCTACATGGGATTACTTATTAGTCAATAAAGAACCCTGAACATGTTTATACAAACCTTAAAATATTATATGTACCTTCTAAATATACTGAGCACTGCCTCTTACCACATTATACTTTCTTCCATGAGTGTCTTGAATAGATGGCCATTCTCAGCTTATAAGACTAGAGAACTGCAGTGTTTGGAGATTTTTGCTTCTGTTTTGTTTACTAAGAATTCTCACAAAAAGGAAGGAAGAAAGAAATGAAGAAAGAAAGAAGGAAGGAAGGAAGGAAGGAAGGAAGGAAGGAAGGAAAGAAAGAAAGAGAGAGAGAGAGAGACAAAGAAAGAAAGAAAGAAAGAAAGAAAGAAAGAAAGAAAGAAAGAAAGAAAGAAAGCTGGGCATTGTAGCCTTTAATCTTAACCTTCACTAGGCAGAGGAAGGTATATCTCTATGAGATAGAGGCTAGCCTGGTCTAATAGAGAGTTCCAGGTCAACTGGGGCTGCAGATATGCCCTATTTCACCCCATACTCCTTCTGGCATGCCATCCTGCCAGAATGGGCATGCTAGACTGTATCCTAGAACTGCAAAACCAAAACAAGCCCTTTCTACTTTAAGATGCTTTGCTTTCCTAAAGATATATTGTCACTGCAACAAGAGAAGTACCTAATACAGTACACACATACATACACACACACACATACACACACACACACACACACACACACCTCTGTGTGACCATGTCTGTGAACTAGGCATGTAAGAGTTTTAATTATCACAATCATTACTGACACTAAAACAAATATTTATATATTAAAACTAATTTACATATCTCACTTTTACACTAATTACAAACAATATAGTCTGGTTTAGTACCACTTTGGTGCAAGGTTATTCTTTTTCAATAAAAGCATTTATTAAGCATATATCCATGTATCTTTTTATTTTCTTATTCTGAAATGAATACTTTAAAAGTCCCTTTCTGGGATGGTGTGTTAATGTCAAAAACAGAGTTGTTGTTATTATTATGTTTCATTCTGTGAGTCCAAGTGAGCACCCTGATATATTTTTTATTTCACCTTTAAAGACGTACCTCCAAATGAAAGGATATTAGGAAGAAAAGATTTCTGTCTCCCAGTCTGTATGTTGCTAAAAATGGTTAATTTGGCTGTAATTAGGGATTGGCTGGGGTGGTTAGTTATCCCTTTACTCAGGGATGACGTTTCAGAGGGAACATTGTCTTAACAACTGAGATGCCCCAAGTTTGGCTTGGTCCTCTGCTCTGTGTACTCCCCTCCCTCTAAGAAGACTGTGAATGCTAGGAAACTTTTAAAATTCTCTCTCTCTCTCTCTCTCTCTCTCTCTCTCTCTCTCTCTCTCTCTCTCTCTCCCTCTCTGTGTACCACAGGTAGACCTCATTATCCTCTTACCTCCAGTCTCCTAAGAGCTGGGATTAAACACACATACCACCCCACCTAGCAAAACTTTTTAATCTTGCAATTAAAAGCAGAAAATATTCAGTCAGAATCCAGTGCACCCTGTTAGAAGTGTAGCTTTGATTCTGATAAGAGTATAATCCTGTTCCTTCTACTGAGTCTTTCTGGAGAAACCTGAAGAGATACATCCACACCTGTGAAGGCCAAGAGAAGCCTGAATACAGTGAGAGGAAGCACTCTATGTCAGAAGTGTGGCCTTACACATACAGGATTTTAGCAAAAGAACCACTGCCTTCCAGTCTCTCCAAATGAGACACAGGTCTTATCTTACCATCACTGTGAGAAGATTTAACCTCTTCTCTGGGAATTAGAGAAGAATTTTGCAGTCGAGTTTTTTCTTTTTTTATTGGTGTGTCTCATATTCTTAATGTTTGGTCAAGTTTCTCAAAAGTACCATGTATTTATTCTTTCTACTTGTCCTCCAGAAATTAGATTCCACTTCTCATCTGATAAGCCAATTTAGCTGATGCTTCCAGTCTGATAAATTATTGTACTGCATTATAGGGTTTCACAGTTACTGCTCTATGCAAGTGATTACATTTAGATTAAGTCAATTTACATCATACATGAGATGTATGGAGCACTTAAGAGCCTAACAGGCCCTCTCCTAATTACTTCACCAGTGTGTTATGCTGTCCTGTTTCAGTTTCCTCTGTCTGTTTTGTATGCTTTCTTTCCCTCAGGAAATTCAAGAAGACAGCAATTTTCTGAAGCTTGGGATGTCAGTCCCTATAGGGAAGATCTCTTGGGTAGATTTAGAAGACAATGCTGCCAAGTTCCCAGGCTCTGTGTTTCATGATAACACAATTGCTTGCAAGAAAATAGCAGAATGTACTATGTTTCTGCCTCACACCAACATCCAGACAAGGAGAGTTACACTAGCGGCTGGGACACTCTGGTCACTTTTGATGATTAACTTAAAGTTACTCCTTAGAATGTGACTTTCCATCACGCTCAGCTGACCAACATCCATCAACTCATGACTCCTCCAGGTCCATTCTGGAATATTCTCTGAAATCTTTAGGCATCTTTATTCATTGCATCTGTTTCCTAGGGGCTCTGCCTCTGCTCCTTTGGCTTAGTTTCTTCTTGAGTCAATCTGCTTTCTTTAAATTTTTTCACACACCATTATTATTCCTCTCTGTTCCGTTCTTCGCTTGCTCAAATTTCTTCTCTAACATCTGTTTCTCTCATCTCCCTGCAAGATGAGGTCACAGAAGCCACCCCTCATGCATTTGTAAGAAGACCTAGACTCTCAGGGTCAAGCACACCGTGCTTTAAACAAGTGACAGCATTTCCCTGCAGTTCACTAACCATTTTTAAAATCTTTGTAGAAATATAACAAAAATGTTTTATTTTGCCCTTAATTGCTGTGTGGGAGATTTTAATTAACAGACATTTCCCTAAAGACTATATGAATCATGTATAGCCACTGACATAAGTAATAGCTGCTAGAAAAATAAAAATAAGCACCCAGGCATGTAAAGGGGTAAAAAGATTCAAAAGCTGAATTTTCCCTTATTTTTTTTAATTTTTCAGTCTCTTTTTTAGTTACCAAGTTTTAATAAAATGGTGTCCTGAATTCAAAAGCACTTTCTTTCTAAGAAAGATATTACTCACATAACTTGAAATGATGGTATTTATTTCAGTTTTCTGGAAGGTTCCGAGAGAATGTATTAGTCATTGTTAAAGGTTGAAAAGGAAGAAATCAGCGCTTAAGCATGAACAGTTGAAGAAATGCAAACAAATACCTGAATTGATTTTGAAGCAAGAGTGTCTTAAGCATTCTAAAAGAGTCCTAGGCTTGTTCGCTTCTAAACTGCCACAATGGTAGGTGAATATCACATGTATTTTAAGATTATTCTCACTTAACATAATACATGAAACATGAAAATAAGGTGGGGTTAGTAGGGAAGTCAATGCATTAGTTACTGACTGTGTGTAAGCAATGTTTTGCTCAGACTTTTTGCTGGCACAAGCTAATTCCCAGTGCAAGTGTGCCTGCTGCCACGCAGAGCAACATCAGTTCCATATGCAAGTTTTCGATAGTCATTCAGTAGTTACTTGTAGATTGTTCTGTGTGACTGGATCAAGGATGGACACTATCTTCTCACCTTACCAGTGACTCAGTATTCAGAGTCTGTGTTAATTTTTCTCAGTTGCATTCTGAATAGCCTGATCTTCTGCCTGCTCAGTGGAGAATCAGCTTTGTCACTAGAATTTAAAGACTCTCCTCAATAATCAGGAGAATTGAGAGTGAACATGGTGAGAAATACAGCTAAAATTATAGGGGAATTTGTCTACAGCAATAGAGTTCTTAAGGAATAGAGGTCATCATTTACATATTTTAGAGCTTTTGTTTTAGAAATATTGCTCTAGAATTCTTGCTACACTGAAATAATGAGCACCCACTGCTCCCAAAGTCTATTAAAACAGATTCATTTTTCTATAAAACTGATTTCCTTCATGTAAAAGGCTAGGTAGATTCAAGTTGCTGGAAAATATTCCTTGAAATAAAAATATGTTACTTTGTCACATACACAACAATATAAAAATAAGTCACCATATTTTATATGTGTCTGTATTTGTGTTAAGTAGAAATCTGTCAGTCTATGAGAGAAAAAAATAATGGCTGAAAAGATGAAGCTTTCTTCTGTATTTGGGGAACATTATGGATGCTAAAGCACCCTTCACTCAGTACTAATTCTCAAAGCTCCACTGGATAGTCTAGAGGGAAAGAAAAGAAAATGTAATCTCTGCCTGGAAGAACGGTGCTCTCTAGAAGCACTCTTGAATTGTCTGTGCCTGGGGGCAAGATGCCAGCTGTAAAGCAGACAGCTTATTTGCATATAAAAAGAACAAATTTTGTTCAAATCAATCTTGTCGGGTGACTTCCAGTCTTGGACTCCTCCCCTTCCCCCTCAGCTCATCTCATGTCAGTCCTTAGAAAATCCAAATTTCAAATTGTTTTCACGAATATCACCTAGGTGGCTAAGAGTCCATCTTCCAGAAATTGAATTAAAAGGCAAACGTGTTTGCATCTCTGGATTTTGATATCTCGATGCTGTGTGAATTAACCCCAAACTGGCCTGGCATCTCCTAATGGTGCACACAGACTTGGCTCTGTCTGTGCATGCTGCAAACCCCACATTCCACTTTGGAGACGGTGCGTGCTCACAGCTCCCTGCTGTTCTTTTCAGCAGCAACATATGTGCTGCTTCAGAAGGAAGGACAATGTTATTCCAAGGAAGAAAACAGTTTCCACTGAATACTAAAAGAAATATTGGCATTCCATTAAGGGAAGTCTATAGTGGTAGAACTAGAAGAGAAGTGCTTCCCTTGAAGCACAAAGTCCTGACTTCAATCTCCAGAATGCACCCACAAAGCTGGGTGTGGCAGTATCATGCTTGTAATTCCAAAGCAAGAGAGACAGAGAAAGGCCTGAAGAATGGCACAGGAGGTTGACATCTAGCTGACAAACACACACACACACACACACTACACACACACACATACACACAATACACACACACACACGCACACACACACCCCACATATACTTGTATACAGGCATATGTACACAAGGAATGCTGTTTTCTGAGACTTTTACTCCCACTTCTCCAAGGGTGATGTTTGTCCAGAACAGTTGCTGTTAACATAGGAGCAGATAGGATCCTCACCTGGATAGGCATGAAACCTGCGCAGTGGATCCAGAAAGGCTAGTGGTTATTGGGGATGCCTTCTTCCTGATTTACCTCTGACTCAAAAGATGAGGTCATAGGGTTTGGTGACTAGGAAAGGAGCAGGCAAGGGCATCAGGACACTGGTTACTTCTGCTTTCAAAAAGGCTGAGGTCAGCATGCGCCAGGGTCACTGAACTCTAACTGAAGTCACACATTTGTTATTGTTGAGGAGTCTCGGAAATGATAAAGGAAACAAGGGTCTGGAACAACGCTGGCTTGAGGGCATGGCGGTCTCATGAGAGACTCTGAGGTACACTTGTCTGGGCAGGAAGAAGCAAAGCAAGGAACCCAGGAAGCAGGTGCTCAGCCCTGGGGAATCTCTCACCTGACATCAGTGAGTCAGTCATGCATCTGAGCTTCATAAATCCCGAATAAAGGGATTTTCAGAGAACTTTCTCAAAAAAAGATATTTCACAAAGCCATAGAAAAATGTAGATTAAGAAATAGTAAGAGTAAAAGAAAGCAATAAGAAAAAGTAAGATGATTCTAAGGGGTTCATTACCTTCTCATTTTGCCATTATCTCAACCTTTCTTTGCTGGACAACATATTTTGAAGACTTACTGAAAGACAACTCCTTTAACCTTATGGCTGGGGGGACATCACCCCTGCTAGCTATCCTAGGCTAACAAAATAAAACCTCAGTGCGAGTAATGGACTCCTCTAGAAGCCATAAGGATGCCACAGACTCCAAACACTAATGGCCATTGTGCCTACTCTTGGTTACCCACCAGAACTTAGTAGTGAGACCCTATTGCTGAAGATGCTATATTCATGAGTAATAGAAGAACAAGGAAAATCAACCTGGTGCTGATATCAGGGTCTCATCTCTACTGGTAACTTTCACAGTGCTGGACGGTGCTATCCATGCTACCAGAAGGGAAAAAAAAAATCATCAAACTTAGTTTGTGAAATGTGAACTTTAACAACCAGCCTGGCAAGAGATGCCCGCTGGTGCAACAGTAGCACAAATAGCATGGGAGTAACCAACCACTCTAATTGGATTTATAGAATGGAGCCCATACCTGACACTGAACCTGAGGCTAGACCAGACCCAGGGCATATGGAAGAGCCTAGTAGTAGTTTTCTACTAAATAGATATCATATTAAAATGCCCACGGATAAATGAATCTCTCAACTCTCACCACAGTAGATTCTTTATGCAGCAAATGATGACTAACACAGAAACCCACAATTGGCCAACAGAGAACAAGATGCTGCAGAGTACGTATGGCTGATTAGGGAACCTGTATCAAACTTCTGTCTTAGGCTCAGGGATCACTGGCAGAGAGGGGGCAGAAAGTCTGTAAGACCAGAGACTGTGGGTGACCACAAGCAAATACAGTTTTCCAGACTCTGCTTGGTTACTCGTGTGAACCCACAGCAATGGTGGCAGCAGGCCCAAGTCCCACGCCAGCTCAGAGCAGGCAAATCCCTAACATAGACGTGGGGATGTGAGCAAGAAACCCCTACCCAACTTAAGGGACTTTTGGTAACTGATGGTCGCTGAGGAGGGCAGGAAGAGTCTCTTCCAAAGATGGGACTCTTGGTATGTCAGCAAGGTTCAGTGAGGGACATTAGGAGACACAAATGAGACTCTATAGTCATATATATTTAATAGAATACATTAATTTGCACAGAGGACCATAAGGGGTAGCTCGGATAGGGTAGTAGATCTAAATACTATCAAACTATTTTATTTTATGAAAATCACAAATTTCAATAACTTTCTTAAAGATAACTTCATTTTCCTTGAGTATTCCAACCATGTGATTTTCATACAAAAAAAGAACATTCTTCATACAAGTGTTGAATGATGGAGCCTTGGGTTTGTCAATTGTTCTGTGGTAAGAAGCTGACTTACAGGAAATAGAAGATGATTCCTACAATAAGTTGAAGCTAGTAATAAATAGTGATGCAGGATACAAAAATGGCAGGAATGTGCAGGTGAGAATGTAAACATGGGCTGTTTTGAGGGCAGAACGTATGATTTTCTGAGGCCCCCCCCATACATCAACAGTCTATAGAAACTGGGATCAGACTATTTAAAAGCAAAAGCTTTTGAACATAGCAAATAATAATTTGGATCCCCAAGGATAATAGATCAGACCTTCACCTCAGCATGCTTGGAGCCCAGGTATGTAGGAAGTTTCCTAACAAAGGAGAAGTAGTTCACATTTATCTACATTACATAAGAAGGAATCTCCTTGGCTTTTCCACAATAAGCAGTAGCCTGGGTGAATGGAAAAGGGCTGGGTTAGGCATACTGGAACTCTGGAGGCTGAAGAAAGATGGCAGTTGAAGGCCAGCCTGGACTAAGTTTGTAAGAAAAGGAATTGTCTTCTATTTGAGGTTTTAAGCATTTTTCCTTTTATTACTTCTGCATTATAAAGAGTCAAAAGTTCAAGGTCATAGGTTCCTGTCCTAACTATTTGCTTTTAATTATTTTCATGATACTTCTTTATCGCCATCTGGAAATGGGAATAATTACATTTATTCTCACTGGATGCTTATAAAGTCCAATTAAATTAATGTGCAGAGAAAAGATTTGTGAAATTTCTAATAATAAATTAACAATGTACCTCTAACTTTACTACTTCTCTCAAGCATCCTGGAAAAATAGGAGCCACTATCCATAATTTACAGATAAAGAATTGGAGTGTCAGAGAGGTTAAAGGATTAACACAAAATAATGATTAGAATAATACCATGAAGCCATTCCTTAAACATCTAGCACCATTCTTGCTACTGTGGGAAAACTTTCTCATTTATTCTGTAAAATAACACAGAGAAAAAAAAATTCAAGGCCACACAGGTAGCCAGCAGCAGAGTCAGGCATTAAAGGCTCTTGGACAGGCAGCCCATTCAGCTTCTTCTCTCAAACACAGCCTTAGCAGAGCCTCCCTGTGTGACATGCTGCAGGCTCAAATGTAAGCTCAAATCTTCTGACCAGTTCCTTTCTATCATCTTAGTTACCTATGGTTTTTCTTGCTGCCATTCATATGTGTCTATTCTTAAGAACATCTCAGTGAGGGGATTGCTTGCTTCCCAATACTGTCAGAACACTGAGATCTCAGAGTGAAGGATTTTGAGCATCAAACTGGACCCAGGTAATTCAGATCTTCACTGTCAGATAAAGAACACGTTTGTGTAGCTCAGCCTATAACTAATTCTTGTCAGTTCTCTTCAGAAGAAGCCTAAAACCAAGATGCCTGTACCCTCTGGAAATGAACTGGTGAGCAATGAGATGGGAATGATTCAATGATTATGTTCATTCTGATATTTTTTAATTTAATTTTTATTGATGGTTTGTGCATTTCGTACATCATTTTCCAATTCAGATCAGGCATATTTCCCTTTCCCTTCCCCCCCCCCCCCCCCCCCCCCCAGACCATGTATTCTGCCATAACTGTCCTGCATCTTTCAGGTTTTTTTTTTTCATTTTTTAGCTATAAGTGATAATCCATGAGTATAAGCATCCTTCGTGCAAAACCAATCTACAGACTGTTGTGCCCAAACCCCCACAGTCCCACCATTCAGTGGGGCGGGTGACAGGTTTGTTCAATCAAGTTGATCAAATGAGTCTTCTGGAGACTCATGGGTTAAAAAAAAGGGGGGGGATACAGACAGACATAAAACCTTTTAGTCAAAAACCTTGCAATTCAAATCTTAAAACTAACTACGGGAAAAGATTTGTTTGTTCCAACAGGACAAAATGTCACCAACTTAACGGCTGAGAAAGAAAAGATACAGCTTTGCATTGAGTAGGATGTACCAAAAAGTGGCAACTGAAAGGTTGACCCGTCTGAACATTGAAAGGAAGAAAAGCCTCAGATTGCCATAAACATCGAACCCTTCTGTGGATCCTACATGTAACAACTATGTATAATGAGTCCTAATGAAACTTATACCTTCTAGGTGCAACAAAGGTTTTGATATGACTCTCTTGCCTTCCCCCCATAGAACAAGGAGAAATATGACGATGATGACGTCGTTCTCCAACTGTAAATTGGAGACAACTATTATAGAGGTAATCTCTTATAAAACTGGTAAAAATGCCTTCTTTGACTAATAGACATAAGAACTGTGAAAAGGATTATACTCTGTTCAGAACCAAATATAATACTAAAGTCCTTGGGCTATGCACTTAGGCAAAGTATATTAATGCAGGAGCTCTGACATCAGCAATGGATTGTTCTACCAGGGCGATGTTGACCAGGGGATCCAAGGCCCCACAAAAGGTAAGGGCTCCTTGCCTCTAAGTTGGGATACCTGCAGGAGGAGAGGCGATAAGACCCTGCTGCCGAAGACCTGACGTTAACATGGGAGGGATGTATTGAGACCTCACATGCAAGTGTACAGATGGCCTCTGGAATGCCAGAGAGTGTTACCAAAGGCCACTAAACCAATAAAGCAAATACGGGTCTCCCTGAGTCAAGCAAGACTCCACCATCAGCACCAGCTACACCTCACCTGCCTTGAAATACTGTGCAGCAGAGGCAGCCATGTGCCTGTATATCCCAAATCTAATTGGCTATTGGCTCTCTCTTTGGAGGAATGACTCATGGCTGATGCCACTCATTCTGATTTTTTAAGTGGTTTATTGTTATTTACAAATAATGTGTTATAGGTTATTAGAAACATTTTCAAGTGCATCTGTAAGTACTACTGTGTGAAGAAGTACACAAGCACTAGAGTCCATGTGCCCTGCATGAGTCTAGGTGATTTTCCCAGAAGTAAACAAAAAATCGAATTCTATATTTCATGGTCCTTATACTCTACTGGAAGAAGTTTTTAAAAAGAGTATGCAGGTATTCTAACCAAGTAATAAAACCAAGAGTTGGTAGACAGGAGTAGGACAGTCTTCTCTGAGGAGCTGACCTTTGGCTGTGACCTAGAACTTGCCAAGGAGCCACTTAAGAAGGAACAACCAATGCAGCCAATTCACAGCCTGTATAAGGATCAGAATAAAGGCCAAGTACCTGGTATGGAATGGGTAGATTAGTGCCAGGTGAGGTAAGTAAGAATGGCCTGCTTCCCTAAGAGCTACACAGAATATAAAAAGCTACTCAGTATTCTAAAATGCTGGATGCTGTTGAAGGATTATAACTTGGGAGTAACTAAAAATTATAATTTAAACATTTAAATTTAAAAAATTATTCTGGCTGTGTCTGGAAGGGACTGCGCAGGGACTAAAGCCACAACTGGCTGCCAAAGATCAAAGTGGTCTAGGTGGGAGCTCACCATGACTGGGTATTAAAGGACAGAGGTGATAAGAGAGAGAGAAGAGATAGCAGTTCCCAGATGCAGAGTATGCTTTCAACAATAGGTTTGGTGCAAGCTGGCAAATAAGAAGTGTCCTAATTGACAAATAAGAAGTGGCCTGTTGAAGCTATAATTTGGGCATTTCATTTACTGAGTGGATGGTGGTATATTTTACAGACATGAGTCCTAGATTAAACATTTTGGGGGACAAAAATGCAGATCAAGAAGTTAATTTTTAGCCATCTTAAGGTTAAAATGCCTCTTAAAGAGTGGACACATCTGTTAGCCATTTTAAACTGAGTAGAAAGCTCTGTGGTAATGTAGGGGCAAGAGCTGTATATTTTGGAAGGTCCAAAAATATTTTAAGGCTGTGGGTCTTCAGATTGCTTTGAGTTAGAGGATATTTAAGTTTTGCATTTAAAGAATACTTGCATTCTGAATTTGAATTAAATTTGACCTAGGAATCTTGTTTGTTGAAACTGATTTCTGCCACCTTATCAGAACAGTCTATATATTATATCATTAGTAGAGAGCCTGGGGCAGGAAAGGAAAGAACATTTAAGAATCTTCAGTCTTCTCCTTAGTGGGTACAACTTCAGGCAATTACTCAGCCTAACTGAGATCCCGTTTCTTCTATTAGAAAATGGGGATAGCATCACGTTTTTTGTTTTGTTTTGTTTTCAGTTGTAGAAGGCCAAGTCTGCACTGGGAAAAGAGTTCTGTACAGTGGAACTGCAGAGGCACATTTTCTTAATAGTCCCTTCCATCCTACTATGTTCTTCTTCTCCATGGCACGGGGCTCAGCTGGCCTGGGATATACTTGGATGCTCACCATGAAGGCTGATTGACAGGTTCAATCACAGATTGGGAGATCATGTACCCTACAACCTCAATCTCTTTAAATTTGAGATGAATAAAACTCTGAGGGAAAAACAGACACTGCAACTGTACCCTGTTCCAGTAACCAGAGCCCTCAGAAATTAGACAATGCAGTGAAGAAAATAATTAGGTAAATCACACAATAATGGAAAAAAAACTAATGCGAGGAGCATTGGTCACGAAAGAAAAACACAAATAAAACAGACAGGGAACATGTAGAAAAAACACTCTCATCAATAATTTACCCAATCTACGTGGAAAAATCAGTTTAAGTCTACAAAGTAAACTTGGTTTACTTTAATTAAATGCTACTACAACATATCTCACAGAAAGAAACATGAGAGGAGGAATATATGCCTCTCATGGCAACACAGATGACAAGTGAAACAGCCAAAGCCAGAGGCAGGAGAGAGGTTTGCTTTGTTATACCTGTGGCTCATTGGCTGACGTCATATATCTCAACATCCATAGACAGCACCAAGCTGGCATTTAGACCAGCGTCAGTGAGAAAAGGCCGGGATCCAAAAACAAAATGCATTAAATCTTGGATAGTGGGGACTCGTTATCACAGGACAGACTGGTTAAGTTACTCTAATTGGTCCACTTTCACTTCTTTCAATTAAATTTCTAATTATATCAGCAGTACCAAAACAATTATGCAAGTTTTAGACAACCTTTCATTGCTCTTCTCCTTGCTGTTCCTGTAGTTTTAGTGATCAACAGCAGAGATCATGGCCTTTGGAGTTAAAATCTAGACACCTCCACACCCTCACTCATGCCACTGTACAGAGGGCTGGCCTTGTCTGTGAGATATGAGCAGGGACAAGCAACCTTGGCACCCATTTTATTATCAGGAAGAAAACATAAAAAGCATGCAGCCTAATACTAGGGGCTTAGAAGTTGTTCAACAAATGATCACGAACATTATACACAAAAAAGGCAGAACCTACTCAAGGAAGCATTTATTGAGTATAATGAATAGATCCACTCAGGATAATGGTCATAATAATACAAAACCAATCTTGCAGTTTATGCCATATACAAATTTAACTGCTTCCTCTCTATATATGTATATGTACATTCATTTAATCCTCCTAAAGACCTTCTACAGTGGATACTAGAATACTTCTCATTTTATAGATGACATTCAGAGGCTCTGTGTAGTATTTCTATGGCCACTTAGCCAGGCACTTAGTGACTTACATAGGACTCAAAGGTGCAAATTAGTGTCAAGCCCAACCTCATAGGTGAGCTACTGACTTCTCCACTCAGGTTCAACTTTAGCCTAAAATGCAAATCCATTCCTATTGGCTAGATTTATTTTTGTTATTGTGTCTTTAGTAAATGAGTACTCAGAAACATATCTCCTTCAGTGTACTGCTATTGTAAAAAGTGAGAAAGTAAGAGAGTTCAAAGATTCCCTAGGATGATTCTTGCATGTGCAACACTAAACCAGTAGTCAATCATCAGGGCATAGCACGATTAGGGTCCTGGTTCATCTCAAAATGATCAGATCCCTTCTGAATTTTTTCTACCAGAGCTCTCAAGCCAGAAAGATTCACTTTGTCATGAGACCATAGCACAATTCACTAGCAGTAAAAACATTTAAAGACTGTTGACTTAGAATTTCAAAGCAAGGATTTAGTATACATAGAATGCAGTGAAAAATTGTGATTGGATTTCTGGAGATTTAATTTATTTAAATTAGGATTGTAAGAAACAATGGGGAGCTGTAAATGGGCCCTCTGCGCCTCACTTCACACGCAAAAGAAATTCTAGGAATTTGTGTTCCCAGAAGTTTTATACACTGTTCGTTTGAAATGCTACTCATGTTCCTTCTAAACCACCTGGGATCTTGCTCATCCTTCAGGACTTGGACCCAATGCCATTTCCTCAGAGATGCTGTTTCTGGGGCTAGAGTTATTTAATCAGTACTTCTGCAAAAAGCCCATAGTCCTTGGAGTATACCTTTGTAAGTCTCCTATCACAATGTACCTGGCTTTGCCTGCCCCATCTCCTGGAGACTCCTAGTAAGCAAGAACCACGAAGGAAAGGATCTGTATTTTGGTTAGAAGTAGGAGGTTCAGAATCAGGTGAAACTCTTCTTGGAGCATGACTGTATCATTGAATTTCCATAAAGGGTTTTGAAAGCTCAACTTTGGGAAGCTATGGTCTTTATCTATTGAGTAAAGACAGTGTAAGAGTGCATGTTCCAGCACCAACATTCCTCCGTTCAAACACAGGGCTCATCACTTCGCCTTGCCATGTCATTTTCCTTCCTATAAATGACAACAATAATAGACAAACTACTTGTATTTTGTGAAAATTACAATAATTAATCTGGGCTAGCCAGATGGCTCAGTTGTTAAAGGAACTTGTCCCCAAACCTGACTACCCTGACTTTAACTACCTGTGACTCACATGGCAGGGGAAAGAACTGACTACTGCAAGTCATCCTTTGATTTTTTTTTTCATGTGCACTGTGACATGCATGTGCCAACATGTATACACACACATACACACACACAAATAAATAAATATGCTATCTGGCACAACTTTGGTGATATACAGGACATTCTGTTTGTAAACAGCTAAGCATATAATAGAGGCTGCAGCTAGCCTATCTGATCCCTGGATCTTTCAAGACTTCACAGAGATTTAATCAGAATACAACATTTTATCTGTCATATATAATAATCAAGAAAATCATAATTGATTTATGATGAAGCACAAGATAGAGCATGTATAAATTTGTCTAATCCTTAGTAGTTGCTTCTAATATTGCCGTGAAGATTACCTTGTATCTAATAAAGTCAGGCAATAATTCTATCACTAAACAAAGTATAAAAGTACATTCCTGGGCCTGGAGAATTGGCTCAGTAGTTAAGAGCATTGACTGCTCTTGCATAGGACCCAGGTTCCATTCCCAGCACTAACAACTGTCCCTAACTTCAGATCCAAGGGAATCCTACTCTCTCTCTGACCTCTGTAGTCATTGCATGTTACACACAACATGCAGTCAATACACTTATACACACAAAATAAAAGAAACAAATAAAATATTAAAAAAATACATTTTAAAAGACCAAAACACTAAGAAGGACATACTATATTTTTTGCTTTCCCAATGGAGTTTTACAAACATCTGAACTTTCTAATCATTTATAGAAAAGCCAGAAAGAGGGCAGAAGAAAGAATATAGAAGAATACAATAAGTTGGATTTCATAAGAACTTCTTTAGAGAAGTATGAAACAATGCCTAATTTGTGACTGTTCTTTCAGCCATGAATAGTCTTGGCAGACTGTCAAAAAATTCAAAGTCCACATGCAAAGATACACATGCCAATCTTGCCTATAAATGTATAGGCATTGCTTCCTATTGATTTGGGATATAATATGTTTGATATGCATATAAAATAAGAAGAAATTATTATAGCAATTTACTGACTCTGGAAATAATAAATAAAGCTACATGATAATAAATATTTTAGGCATACTTGGGGGTAAATATAAAATATTTATATGCATTTCTGTTCTATCCTACTGAGACTCGATAGAATACAATTTTCTCTACACAATTTTCACAATGGTTTCAAGAAGAAAATATGCTCAAATTTGAAGAAACAACCCTTCTTTTTGAGTGCCAGCTTTGCTGAAAGAAAAACATTTTATTAAACCATAAACAAAATCAATGTTCTCTTGGGTTTTTGTGACTTTTTTGTTTGCTAAAATAAAGACTATCAGTCTGATTAAAGAAACAAGAAAAATACTGTGGTGGCAAAGTTGCAGCTGTAATAGTAAATTACTTAATTTAGATGCAGTCACCCATTAGAAATATGGTTAACACTGCACACGAGGTATTTTTCCAGAGCGTGCTTATCTAATACTATCAAGACATCTTTAGCCAATTAGCTTGCTCAATTGGCTAAACATCTCCTATCTCATTTACTTGAATAAAGATGTAGCAGGGAAATTTCAGCAAGATAAAATAATCTTAGGCAAACACAGAAATTAAAGAGAGATGCTTTCTCCTGTAAACTGACTTATGCAAAGCAGTGCAACACTTGGTTAAATCACCAATGCAACTGTTTCCTCACTCTATAAAGCAAGGGTCTCTTGGTATGTGAATCCAACTTTCTGTGTACTGATACAGCAAGAACCAAGTTTAATTACAAAGATTCCAATGTGCGTAATTTCGTGATTGTGAAAGTTGTGATTCCACTGATAACAGTGCAGTAGGACTTAGACAAGGACAGTCACTGAATAGATTTGTTACATTGATACACACTAGAAAAAGTGATTTTTAAAAAAAATTTTTGATTACAGCTAGGCAGGCACGGTGGTGTATGCCTTTAATCCTAGGACTTGGGAGGCAAAGGCAGGCGGATCTCTGTGAGTTCAAGGCCAGCCTGGTCTACATAAGTGAGTTCCAGGACAGCTGGAGCTACAGGGATACCCTGTCTCAAAAAGACCAAAAAAAATTTTTTTTATCAAAACTATATTAATTTAGATGCAGTCACCCACATAATAGTGCAATGGCACTATTATAGTGCTATTTGATATGTAAATTGTATTGAAATACATAAAATAAAGTATGGTTTTTAAAATAGCAAAATAAAACCAAGCCTTCAAAGTTTCTAATTTATTTGAAAACTTTGGGAAATAGTAGCAAATCAAATTTTAGAATTTGTTCTTGATTCTGGTAAAATATTATATATCTTTAAGCAATAACAATGGCATTTTACAAAACTTTTATTATCTTATTATGAAATGAAAAGAAGATAAATATGTGATCCAAAAATTTTTGGGAAAAATTTCCAAGGAGAATGCATGACAGAGGTACACACTGAAGCTTACCCATGAGGCTCTATCTGTGATATCCTTTATAGAAACTGTGAAGGTTTTCTAATAAATGAGGTAGTTGTGGGGTGTGTGGTACTCAGCTCTCAGGAGGCAGAGGCAGGTAGATTCCCATGAGATCAAGGATAGCCTGGTCTACATAGTCCCTGGCCAGAGGGTTCTACAGGGAAACTGTCTCAAAAAGACAAAAAATATAAATAAATAAATAAATAAATAAATAAATAAATAAATAGGAAATCTTTAACTGTTAAGCTAAGTATCTTGTTTTGGTAAATTTGTATTCACTCATCAGACATTTCTTGCTAACTAATAAAATAAAATTACCCACCAGGCCTGGTGGTGCACACCTTTAGTCCCAGCACTTGGAAGGCAGAGCAGGGGGATCTCTGTGAGTTCAAGACCAGCCAGGTCTACACAGTGAGTTCTAGGACTGCTGGGGCTACAAGGAGACACTGCCTCAAAAATAAAAATAAATAAATAAATAAATAAATAAATAAATAAATAAAATGAAATAAAATTACCCAAACTTTACTGTATTTTTAAAAATATGTATAGGAAGAAAGACAACTAAAGTTTCTTAGACTGGATTCAGGAAAGTATTATGAAGGAATTCTAATGCCTCTTGCAGGTGTATGGTTCAAACTCAGAATGTGACAGCAGAGCTATTACTGCTCTCACCAGAGTTATTACTAAACTTAACCAGGCTTGTGTAACAAATAGCACAGATACAGTTTTGAACAAAACTTATATTAATGAAAAGAAGGAGCAAGTATTTGCTCAAATAGGCTGTCTCTTGTAACCTGACAGCCATGTCTCCTTAGCCTTCTCCAATCTGAGGGCTCTGCCCACTCCAGATTTTCTTTTTCTCCTGCACAGTAAAAGAAGGCTGTGCTTATATTTGAAATAAGCCACACTGCTGTAGTTAATATGTTCTTTCCAGAAAGCCTAGTATAAAGATTTTAAAATATTAATTTCTCCTCTTAAAAATAGAAGGTAGATGAACTTTCACAAAGCAAGAGTATAGTTTATATGTCAGAGGTGTCCTTTGCCCCCAACTTCCTTTTAAATTTTTAATTTTTTGATTTTTTAAAAGAATGTTATGTGTAGAAGGGTTGTGCCTGCATGTAAGTATACCCATATCATGAGGTGCCTGCAGAGGACAAAAGAGGGCATCAGATCCCCTGAAATTGGTGTCTTGGATGGTTGTTAGTCACCATGTGTATGTGGGGAATCAAACCTGTGTCTTCTGTAAGAACAGCCAGTTCTCTTAAACACCAAGCCATCTCTCCAGCCCCAGCCTCAACTTCCTTTCTGAAAACTTCCTAAATCTGACACCATCTCAAAATTCAAAGAAGTATAGCTTTATTGATATTATCATGAATTTTCTTGAGATTTCACAGTTTTGCCTGTTTCTCAACACTTAAGAAAACCAAATTCGGAATTATTCTTTATAGCATCTTTGAACAATACTTGCAGCAAAAATAGAAAGTTCAAAATGTTCATTATGTGGAACTATTATCTTAGCAAGTCATGCTTCAAAATGGAATACTTTGGGCAAAGGGTATATATTTGCAACATAATTATGAACGTTTATGTGCCTAAAATAACATACTTAAAATTACTAAAATACAGTATAAAGCACCCATAGTTTTAAATTTGTACCTCAAATTTCAGAAAAATCTCTGCTGATGTATAAATTGTGTTTCATCTCTGAATATCAGTTTGAATATGCACATGTGTTAGCCCAAAAAGATTAGTTAAAAACAAAATATAAGCTATTTCTGCCCCCTTTATAATATTTCTGAACCATGGGAGGAAGAAGGAAAATGTTCACCTCTAAATATTTCACACGGATCTTTGTACCTTTGTTAAATATGTTACAGCAGTAATTTCCTAATGGTAGCTTTGATTCAAATAGGAAGCATTTCCCACCCGCTAATGAGAGGCAATCTCAGAAGGAGCATTTTGGATCCATGCTTGGAAAGAGTTACAACCTTAAACACGTAAGAGAACTTTAGAGTAGTTTACTCAAGTCAAGCTTAGATTTAACCTTAGATTCTCAATTGCCAAATATCCCTCCACAAAATCAATATGGAAGTGTGGGTAAGATGACAAAGGAGCAAGGAAACTGTATGAGACCACTCTCTAGTCCAGAGTAGAAAAGTAGAGTCTCAACAATGTTGATTGCCAACAAAATACACTCATTCCCTCAAATGAGTGCTGACATAGGATCTGTGTGTGGTCAGTGCATCTGCTGAGAGGCAAAATTCTATCACTAAGGAACACTACATCCCTGGACAACAAATGGATCTATACAGCAGCCCGGACTATTTACTTACTCATTCAAGTTGAAGAAAAATAATACTCACTTTATGAAAAGATTTTTTAAAAGGTAAATATTTATAAAAGTAAAATACAAGATGATACATAACATATCTACAATTTTTAAAATGCTATGCACATTATCCTTATTGATGTAGATGAGATAGAATTTCTTACCAAGAATGAATTCCAGCTGTGGTTCATTGGGGACCTTCTGAATGCCTATAAATAGTAAGGATGAATTTCGGTTATAGAAAGCTTCATTATAAAGAATATGATAAAATATACTGTTTAGCAGACCAGATGTATACATACATTATTTGGCAGAATGATTAAAATTGTTTATTAGTCATGAGATCTCAAGTGAGGACATAGTTTTTGCTGTAAACTAGGTGGAAAGAACTATCTTCCACCATCATAGAGAAACCAAGAAGTGGTCTCGTAACCAAGTCAAATATCAAACATATTTTGCAGCTATGTCTACTTCTAGATGTGTAGAGATAGAAGCTGTCCTTGCCTGTAAATACAGCCTCATTAATCAAGGAGATGTTTCCAACTGGGTTCTAATAGACCTGGTTATAGTGGTGGGTATTTTGATCATTTGTTGCTTACTTAAGCCAAAATTCTATGAGATGTTTTTATTCCTTATTGCTAGTGTTACTTTTAAAAAGCTAACATCATAGATAAATGATTTAAGATGAAGTAGGAGTGGGTGAGCCTGAGATGACATCTCACTCTTAGGAATTACAGTGATCAATAATCAAGTACAATGAGCTGTAGTTTCTAAGTATGGGAAGTAAAGGCTTTATGACCCCACATAGTTCAATGAATGGTTAAGAGTGTATGAGCAAGATACCATTTGTTACAATTCATGTGTAGCCAAAGAAACAGAAATAAAACAGAATATTAAGCCATTTGGCAATAAATATAAAAAATATTCTTTATTTTTCTAGTGTATTTCTCAGAAAGTAAATTTATCGGCATTTGGTTAATAACATTTTTAAAACCACCTCTGCATAAAAGTAATGCTTTTTTTTATTCACAGAGTTAACATTTTTTGGCACAGTAACCATTTTTTTCCCTCTACTGCTGACATTTAACAATGCTTCAGTTAACAATTTTAGAATTTCCAAGAGAGGTTAGAAAGACAATCATTATGTATGTCTTTGTGAAATTCAAACAGTCTGTGTCTGTTTTTTTTTTTTTTTTAAAGGTTACTAATAATTAACTCTACTGTAAGCTCTGACAACCACATTTCTTGGAACTGCATCCAACTAACACCATTCTCTAAAGATAATTTTTATTATGTAAATTAAACAAGAAGGTTAGGTATATATTTGCCAATGTTAAAATAACTGGGCAAAAGGAATCTACTCAAAGAAAAACACACAGTTCATATTTAAAAAAAAAAAACCGAAACCCTAGAATTTTATGCATAAGAAAAATCACAATCTTTCAATGATCTTAATTACCTGAGTAGTGCAAAAACTGATTCTAACGTTAAGATGAAAATCTTGCCCAAGTGCCTAAGCTTTCTGCTAATGTGAATTAGTGGTGTCTGGTAGAGCAGCAAGTGTAAGCTTCTGTATAACAATTTTCCACTAATTCTTTCAATTTAAATATCATTTGGTCTTAAAAATATCTAGGTTCCAAAATATAATTCCACATAAGAATATATACATGATGAATAGAAGGTGGTCTTAAGTGGGGTCGGCACCAGGAAAGTGCACTTATTAGTGTTTTAGCACACATTTGGAATCTTTGATTTCATATTTGATGCTTGAACTATGTCGTCTGTCTCATGCAAATTAAAAGATGAGAAACATATCACACTCTTACACCTAATGCACAGAAGAAACAACTTGTTAACCTCATGCTGTTGAACAGAGCCCAGGTCTGAACATCCATTTAGTCAACCTCAATCGCCTCTTCGGAGACCAACAAGGAGGACACATACATACTTACTTGTGAACTGTGTGTCCTCAGAGTCATTTGTCTGAGCTGTCGGAAGAAAGTGCTGGCCCTCTTCTGATGCTCCTTCCTCCTTGATTTCCATGATCAATTTACACAGCTGTCAATTTTCCAGTTTCCTTGTCCACCTTGCACCAGTCAATGGCTTCTGTTTTAATGTCTGTGTATCTTCACAGTCTCACTGTGAAATTCTGCACAGAGGAAATATTGAGAAGGAACATTATGGTTATTTTAGAGTCTGATACAAAGCTAAGACTTAATGGTAGGTGGAAAATACAACTATTTTGAGACTATCATCTTTGCTTACCTAGCCTTCTTACACTTACAGAGCAAGTCACACAGCTCAGTGCAAGCTCTGGGTTAAGACAGCATTTTCCAAGAAATCATTACAGGCCATATGAAGAACTTTTAACTCCTGAAAGGCTTGAATTGAAATCCCTTCAATTTAATTTTGCAAGGTATAAGTAGATCAATATAGTGCTGCTAACCTCACGTACAGCTAATAAAGTAGGTAGCAAGAACCAAGAACAAAGAACTCCATCAAGGCGTTCACCTGTTTTGCCAAGGTAACTGTTTCCTTCCTTCCATTAGAATTCTCCTTTATGACCATCCCCTGCTTCACCCTTGTTAAAAACATTTGTCATGGCCACATAAAGATAATGTGGTATGACACCTGTGCTGGTTAGAATAAAAATATTCTCCTTAGTTCCAAGTATTTGGACATTTTGTGCCCAGTTGGTGGCGCTGTTATGGGAGATCCTAGAAGGTGTAGCCATGTTGGAGGAAGTACATCATTGGGAGCGGACATAGAGAGTTCATAAAGCCTTGCCAATCTCCAGTCCCTCTCTGTTTCCTGTGCCTGCTTGAAGATCTCTGCTGCGTTCCCCAGAATCTCCTGCCACCATGCCTCCCTGTCGTGATGGACTCTAATTCTCCCAGAACCATGCAAGCTCAAATAAACTCTTCCGTTTATAAGTTCCCTTGGTGGTTCTCTCACAGCAACAGAAATGTGATGAATCCAGCACCCTTCTTCCAAGTTGGCCCAGAGACTGAACAGGGGTGTGTCCAGTCTCTTTCGTATCTATAAAGTCTCTTGCTGTTATAAGGGATAAAGGATTAATTGTTTAATGACTGGGATATGTAGTGAAAAGAATGAAGATAATTATCAAAAGCTAAAGCTCAAGGGAAAATGCAAGTAACTACAAGATGGAAGTCAGCACACGGAAAGGAAAACTCTTCCATAATTAATACCCTGTTACACAGACAGCCTCAAATAGTTACAAATGCACGTTGATATTTAGCTTGATGTACACGACCAGGAACGAACTGAAAAAAAAAAAAATCAATGTTGTTTTAAATAAAGTCGCCAGCTGAATTAAATTATGTGAAAATCTTTAAATGTCTACCCAGCCCTCTTTAATGAGATGGCTGCCAACGAGCTTGATTTGGAATACCGATATGGCCTCAAAACTCACAAGTCAACTCTTGCTTTCTGTTGTTAACAAATTGGCTTCATTTAATATTTAGCTCTAGTTCTCAGGAATCCTCTGGCAAAAACTACACACAGAAAGTATCTTGAATCTTTAGAAAATACTACAAAAAGTTGCAGATGTATATATGATATATATATATACATACACACACACACACAAACACACACACACACACACACACATAGGTACTTAATGATTTAAAAAGAACCAAATCTGAGGTAAAGGGGTATTTTGCTGTTAATTAACGCATACTCATTAATTTCAAAATAATTGTTTGAAGACAATGCTTTCTAATTTCTGTACTGACTGTTATATATATAATTATTTTCTGATGAACAGATACAACATCACTGCACCACATTACACCAAGGACTTGCAAATGCCTTTGTCACTTGGATTCTCAATCCTTAACCATGATCAGTCATCTTAAAAATGTGAAGGAAGACCTACAAAAGACACTGAATCCTTAAAAAATGTCAGCTCAGCACAGTAACTGTGAATAATTAGTAGAATAGGTGTTAACCATCTGGTATGTGTGTGCTCGTGAATTTGGGGTAAGGGAAGATGACTGATGTGAGATGGTCATGAACTCTCACTCCCGTGATCCTAATTTTAAGTCTGTCATTCACTCAAAACCAATTCAGTAAGTGAAAATAATATGCTAAAGAGAGATTAAGTGGCACTCTGTGTTCATCTTTTTGTTGCACTGAAGTATAATTTAAGATTTGATACTTGTTACCATGATATTTACCTCAGGATGCACCAGGGACAAAGCCCCAGAACACCAGCAAATTTCTAGCTAGAGGTAAATCACTGATCTACAGCATGGTTAGCTTCCTTTTCTGGTGTCTGCTTGGAAATTTTCTGGTTTGGTGAAGAGGCGCAAGAATAGACCATGGTTTCTGCATACCACACATATATTTAAGAGTCAGCTTTTAAGACTAGCAACGACTCAGTCCATTTCTCATTCCATTTGACCTGTTCAAAAGTGGGACAGGACTTGATTCCAGTGGATGAACTTGTACTGAGGGGTGCCTGGGTACACTGACTTGACTTGATAGCCTTTAACATATGCAATATAATGCATGGAATCTGGTGGGGCAGGTTATAGGGGAGTTCAGATGCGGGAGGGGGTATAAAGATGTGTAAGATGTTTTGTATGAAATACACAAAATTTCAATAAAATATACATTAAAAAGTGTGATGGACAAAATCTTCAGTTGTAATAGTCAGAAAATACTCTTGGTTCTTTCCTACCGCCCCCCCCCAAGAGTAATAATACAGTATTGGTAGCTATAATTTGAATTATCTCTAACTAAACAATATTTGTCATAAAGCACATATTGGGAATTTTTAAGTGTTTTGTGTACGTCACACTACAAAGGGAACTTCGTCACGTTCATAAAAGCCATGCAAAGGGATCATGCCTACTTAGGAGGAGATTGGCAACACTATTGGAAAAAAAAGGGGGCATTCGGAGGTAAAGGGGCAGCATAGCATTGCTCAGCTTTAGAAGCCTGCAGTGCGGCACTGGGCACTCTTTGGTGACAGACAGATAGAATGACATCTTCAGGTCAAGACAGAGTGCTGAAGACAAACATTATGTATGTAAGCTCTTAGGCATTTTGATGTGTTTCTACTGCAGTATCTTATGTTAACATAGCCCTACCTTATTTGAGAACCATCTAAAAAAATAAAGTTAAATGAAAAAAGAAAGGCCATGCAATTATAATAAAAATCACAAAGAGTAAAAGAGGAAAGAGGAATCAGATCTCTTAGAAATTACATTCAAAAGGTTACAATAAGGACAATCATTCAAAATACAATTTAGTTATTGAAAGCAGTACCTTCTACCTATAGAGATATAGACTATTTTTTTTTCCTTTCCTTTTTTTTTGGTATTTTTGAGGCAGGGTCTCCCTTTTAGTACCAGCTGTCCTTGAGCTCACTCTGTAGACCAGGCTGCCTTGAACTCACAGAGATCCACCCAACTCTGCCTCCTGAGTGCTGGGATTAAAGGTGTGCACCACCACACCCAGCTGAGATATAGACTATTTTAAGGAAAAGAAGTGCAAAACAATTGGGTTTGAGGCAATAAGATGTGTCAACTTTCCTTTTTTACTTTATGGTTGAGTGTACATGGCAAAGCAATCTCATTTCTTTAAAGCTGTAATCAAAAGTAGAATACAAGATGCTGAGAGACCAGATTAGGGGGCTGGGGAACTCCTCTTGCTCATGGCGGGGAGTGAATGACAAGCAGATGTCCTGCCTCCCATCAGAAATCTAGGGGAGCCACATTCAGGTCGCCCCTGTGCTAGCATGAAACTTTCTCTTGAACAAGGAAAAGGGTTTTATCTTCCTGGATAGACAGAGGGACAGGGCCTTGGAAGAAGCTCAAGATTCCTTCTGTCCCTCTCTTACCTGGATATTCCTGGGAAGAAACCACCCATCTCTTAGAGGGGCAGGTAAAAGGACTTAGGGCTAAGACCTAGCAAATCTACTTTGGGGTTCCTGAAAAAGAGACAAGATGATCCCACAGCAACGATCAGGCTGTTGGATTACAATCCCAAGAATTAGACAGAGGATGTGTCCAAAACTCATTGCACTTTCTCTTCCACCTAGAGCCCAGGGGAGGCCCAGTCAAAAAGTACTCACTAGACTAAGGGAAGACTGCAGGTGGGTGACTCCAACCAGATGGGCAAGCACTGACATTCATGATAGCCATACCTCAGTGAGCAGTAACAAGCATCCACTCATTAACAGCATGAGAGCAGTCAGTTTCCAAAGCCACATAGCCAGATGAGAGCCATTTCCTCTCAGGAGGAGAAGAAGCAAAAAGGGGAACCTGCTGAGATTCTTAAATAGACCCAGTGCTTGCCAACATGTTCTTCAGACTGTTTTATCAAACGTAGATGTAAATGGTAGTAGACTGAAAACTGAAAGCTTGTTTCATGAAAGTAAAACTTCACAAATTGAATTTTTATTTGTTAAAATTATGACTTATATGGAATTTTTTTGGGGGGTCTTTTTGAGACAGGGTCTCCCTTTAGTCCCAGCTGGCCTGGAACTCACTTTGTAGACCAAGATGGCTTTGAACTTTCAGAGACCCACCTGCCTCTGCCTCTCAAGTGCTGGGATTAAAGGCGTGCACTACCATGCCTGGATCTATATGGAATATTTTTTTAAAATCACAACACACTTCTCCCTAGAGAGATGGTTCAGTGGTTAAGAAAGAATACTTCCTTTGTTGAGATCCTGAGTTCTATTCTCAGAGCCCATAATGTGTGGATGACAACTGCATATAACTCCAGCTCAGGGGATCCTATGTATGGCTCTGGCCTTCTGGGGCTCTGCACTCACTTGTACACACACACACACACACACACACACACACACACACACACACAACCATGTCCCAAAAAATCAGTGAAAATTACAGGAGAGACACAGAAAGATTCTAAGAGCCAGAGGATCAGGATGTCTGCTGTTAGACAGTGTCCTCCAGACAGGGATGCTGCACTCAGGAAGTTTCAACAACATGGTTGCCTAAGCAAGACTTGCATAACGTCAGCACCAAATCCACATGCCAATGTGGATGCAGAAAATTTGACAAGTTTCCACCCCTAAATGAAGAGATACAGGAAATCAATGGCTGCTGCATAAAAGTCAACTCTAAATGGATCAAACACCTCAATGTGAAACCTGAAACTGAAAATGTTCGAAGAAAACATTGGCGATAACCTACAGCATATAGGTGTAGGAAAAGACTTTCTAAATCAGACAGGAGTTGCACAGGAAATAAAGTTAACAATCAATGAGCGGGACCTCATTAAACTAAAAAGCTTCTGTACAGCAAGAGAAACCAAGAAGAGAAGAGAAGACTCACAGAGTAGGAGGAAATCTTCACCAGGGACACATCTGACAGAGGTTTAGCAACCAGAGTATATAAAATACTCAAAGAAACAAAGGACCAAGAAAACAAATGACCCAATTAAGAGATCTGATCAGAGACTTCTCAAGAGAAGAAGTAAAGATGGCTGAGAAACAGCTTAAAAAGTGTTCAACATAATGATGTAATCCTTATGGAAAGCAGTGTGGAGAACTCTTAAAGAACTAAAACTGAACCTACCATTCAACCCAATCATACCACTTCTGGGTATATACCCAAAGGAGTCATCTGATTGAAAAGATATGTGCACAGCCATGTTTATTGCTGTTCTTTTCACAATAGTGGAGAGCTGGAAGCAACCCATGTGTTCCTCAACTGATGAGTGGATAAGGAAAATGTAGTACATTTATGCAGCAGTAAAAAAAAAGATGACATCGTGAAATATGCAGGTAAATGGATGGAACTAGAAGCTGTTATGCTAAGTGAAGTAACTCAGACTCAGAAAAATAAATAATGTATGTTGTCCCTCATTTGTGGATCCTAGCACCAAATCCTTATAAGTAAATGCAGGTAAAAGAATAGGAACCAGGAAGGTAAAGGGAAAGAGGGAACCTGAGACAGAAGGCTAGCAAGTGAAAGGTGTTACTAAGGGAGGCATAGATAAAACCAGGGTATCTAAATGGGAGGGGAGAGGAAGGGTTTAGATGGGGATAAAGGGAAAAAAGGAGCCCAGGAGAAGTGGGGCCACTGGAGACCGGAAGCATCAAGGGAGAAACAGAGAAATCTTAAATGGAGAAGACAGGAGAAGACATTAAGGGAGGGCTAGACAGCTAAAAGGCGAGAGGAGAATCATATTAGTCTAACAATCTATTAACAAATTACACATACAATACCTCTATGTGAGTCTATATGTGAAGATGAAGACTTCATAACAAGAAACAGTACCAGACAGTAGAAACCCTCCTTTGAGTCATTGGCCAAGGTGGTCCAGGAGACTCCCAAAATTACACAGGCTACTGTCACAGCCCTTGATGGCCAGAACCTGAAGGTGAGACCCTACTGTTGAAGCCAGGATACTTCAAGGACCAGGTCTTGAGCAATGGAGCTGGATCTGACCTGGAAGCCACCTGCCCTGAAGGCTAGCTCTCATAGCTGTGGGGTGCACTATGCAAGCTACTAAGGGAGAACATTAATCAATGTTCCAACATCAGCCTCAAGACCAAATGTCCACATCAATGACCCGCACAGCATATGACATCTGTTCAATAGTGGTACTTCTGTCTTGGGGGAAATCAATAGCTAACCAATTAGACCTAAAACCCACTCAGTAGGAGGAAACTCATGTGTGGTAATGTTAACATAGCCAGATGCTGCACACAACTGGAGAAGTCATAGATCTTGGAAAATTCCCCAAGGTTGACACACCCCCTAGCCTAAGGTAATGTTTTACTAATTACAAAAGAAATATCCTTATATTTACAGGCAAATATCCTAGATACCACTCAGAAAAGAAGCTTGTTTTGCACCAGTTGAGAATAGTACAGAGTCCCAGAAATGGACACACAGACATGGTCTGTGAATGGCTCATGCCTAGGCAACACATCTAAATGCAACCTTTACACATAAGCCCCAAACATCATAGCAAAAGGACCCAAGAAGACTCAAGAAGGCATTAACTACCTCTTAACTCTGATTAAGGAAGCTCCTCCATGCAACAGAAGACCAGGAAATAAAAGGGGCCTGAATGGCCAAACCATGAAGATTAGGACACTGCAAAGTGTGGTTCCATGGACAGGTCTCCTATATGGAGCTTCACCCAGGGCTCAGGGAACACTGCAGAAGAGGAGGCAGAAACATGTCAGGGAGTTGATGCAAGACCAAACCAAACGGAAATGAGTCCTACAAGCTCCTGGGACCTAGTTCATATGAACCTACAGCACTTGTTTTAACATACACAAGACCCATGTAAGCTCAGCTGGACAAAAACCCAGCACAGAACTATAGAAATGGGTAGCAGAACCCAACCTTGGCTGAAGAAATATTGGCAGCTGATGCCAGTTACATGACCAAGAACTGGCCTTCTCTAGGAAAAGGACTCCAGATAGGCTGACTAGAGCTCAGGGGAGGAGCTGGCACTGAGGAGTGAGCAGGGAGAGTAATTTGGCAGAATGGATTCTAGCACTAATGACAGAAGCTGTGAACTCCGGGGGGAAGGGAAGATCTGCTTGAGAGTCCCAAGGGAGGAGCAAGCATAAACTCGATGAAGACTGACTGAAAAATTCTGTATAAAACATAAAAAAATCCAATAAAAATTTTATTAAAAAAAAACCGGCATGGACCACTAAACATTTTCAGGGATAAAGAAGGCAAAATTTTAGTGAGGGCAATAAATTTATTTTAAAGCTTCTTGTTCTGAGAGGTAAGATACATAGAAATTATTTATACATAACTGGGTAAAAATTCTGAGGAGAGAGACTCAGGTTAGAATATAGGTATACACACCGGCAAAATAATGGTTAAATTAAAGGAATGTAAAAGTTCATTGACATAGTACATATAATGACAATAAAAGGCAGAGGAATGAATTGTAAGACACAAAGATATTTAAGATGATAAGTACAGATTTCTTGGAAAAAGCATACACAGAAATGAGAAACAGCAGATCAAAATATAGAAGCTGCCAATGGAATAGTATTCTCCATTGCCCAACTTAACTGGTTCTTCTAAAGTTGGCAGGAGTATTGGTAGAAAGATGGAGTTTTTGTGTGGAGACATGTGCATCTAATTAAAAGATGAAGGGACAAAGTATATAGAGAGAAACTGAAGATAAGGAGAAAGGGAGATCATTGGTGAGCCGGAAAGGCATAAAGGATACCATCCAATGTAAGGAGAGGAGTGGAGGGGAACTGAAAATGAGGCGGTGGACTGATAGGAAGCGGTGGAAACATGGGAATAGTTCCCCGATGACTCACTTAAATCCTTCATGGAAAACAGTCATAGTATAAGTTAAATATAAGGGGAAATTTCTAATCCACTTTCAAAAGCACAATCCATATAAAAATGAATAAATCCAATGACATTAAAATAAAAGTGGTTGGTGAGAAAATGATATAACAATGAGAAGAAAAAAACACATGTCTGGAAAATGGACTTAGGAATTTCAAGCTTCTCTTTGAGACGTGCAAAGATTTAAAGAGTACCATTCCTGAACTGACATCTGGAAGAACCTAAGGACGTGTATAGTCAAAGCTTTTCATTAACTAAAAAGGAAAACAAAGTCTCAGTGCAACGAAGGTTTAGATTTAGATTAGAAGCTGGGTGTGGTGGTGCACGCCTTTAATCCTAGCACTTGGGAGGCAGAGGCAGGCGGATCTTTGTGAGTTCAAGGCCAGCCTGGTCTACAGAGTGAGTTCCAGGACAGCTGGGACTACAGGGAGACCCAGTCTTGAAAAGACCAAAAAAAACAAAGATTTAGATTAGATTAGATTAGAATAGATTAGATTAAGATTAGATTAAATTTAGATTTAGATCTAGGGAACCACACCTGACTAAGGGACAAATCCTGAGAGGAAGACTGTCAAGCCACAAACAAGGTGATAATAAGAACTCAGTCAGAATACTTAATGAATTATTGACTGTCAGGTCTGTGCTAGCATCTGAGGCTCCTGAGAGTCAGGATTCAAGGGTGGTGTACATTAATTAATGGGTTCTTTGTCTTGGGCCTCACCCAGATGCTGATGAGAAAGACAGGGGTGCGTGGGTGTCTGGAAACTCCTTTGTGACACATGCCTGTGGGAGGGGAGAAGCTGCGTGCTTCCATCCTCCATACAAAGCAAAAGTGAAGGACCCCCATTTCTTCAAGGGCACAAGTACAGACTCCTTGCAACTGGTGGATGGAAAAGAGAGAGGTAGGAAATCTTTCTGAGACAGAACCAAAAAGGACGTTTAGGTCTTCCATTATTGTGCCTGATTCAGGTTCCAAGAAAGAAAGTAACAGAGAACAACCATAGCTCCTATCTCTCCTTCCACCCCCCAGAAAACAACAGAATGCAAGTGACAGCAAGGTCCTTGTGTACCACGTGAAGAGGCAAAATAGCGTGGAGTAGTAAACCTCTCTGCAGTAGAAACTCCCAGAAAAAAAAAAAAAAAAACCTGTAAAATTGAGAGCAGAGAATGAAATCTCTACCCACTCAGCTCTACCTTTAAGCAGGACTAACACTGGAGGAATGTGAAGCTGGTGTTAATCTGAAGGTTGTCATGGCAACCACAAACCCAAGCCCTGCTAATTTACTGACTGGATTGATTCCAGCTCCCCACCACACAAATTAAAGGCCTGGTATAAGAACAGGGATGGCTAACTCAATCATTGATGCTTTTTACCTCAGATTCACATGTTATAAATATCACAAAGATGAGTAAGAGGATAGGAAGGAAGAAGAGGAAGAGGAGGATACGCTAAAACAAAAAATGACTTTCAAGTGGAAATGTAAGAAAGCAATCAAAAAAAAAAAAAAAAGAAAGCAATCAAAAAAAGCTATATTCACATAGAATCCAGATGCTGGAATTGTCAGAGAACCAGAAAGAGAATGTTCTGAAGACTATCCTGGAAAAGGGGGCAACCCACAGAACCAGAACGGGGACTTAAGCAAAGAGAGAAACAGAATAAAACAAATACAAGAACTGTAAAACAGTTTAAAAGAATGAAAACTGTCTTTGACAGGCTTATCTATAAATTTGTCACGACTGAGGAAGTAGTGATTTGAATTTAGGCCACCAGAACTTACCCAACCAGAGACACAAAATGCAGTAAAAAGCAGGAGTCTATTCGAGATTTCTGTAACAGTACCAAACCATCTAGCGCATGGGCTGATTCTCAGAAGAAATAACAGATAAAGATATGAAGTGACACTAACTAAGAATTCTGAAAAAATATTGAAAGCTATCAAAACACAGATCCAAGAAACTCATGAAGCATCATGCAAAGTAACGACACCTATACACACCAAGACCCTACAAGCATACACACACACACACACACACACACACACACAGAGGCAGACACACACATATCCATTCTGCTTAAATCATGTCCAGATCATTCAAAAGCAATCACATGGAGGGGGCTGGAAAGATGGGTCAACGTTAAGAGCACTAGCTATTCCTGTAGAAGATCCAGGTTCAAATCCCACCACCCACATGGTGGCTAACAACCATCTGTTTATAACTCCAGTTCCAGGAGATCAGAAGCCCTCTCTGTCCTCTGCACAGCATGGGTGCACTTACATACATGCAGGAAATACATTCATGCACGTTAAGGAAAAATAAATAAATAAGGCAATCACATGGAGAAAATTCTGAAGCACTTGGAACAATAAAGAAGGTACATTAAGAATGTGAGAAACAACAACCTTCTGTCAGAAACGGTGCAATTCAGAAAAGAACAAAATGGCATCTTCAACGTTCTGAGAGAAGAAAACTTGTCAATCTAGAGTTCTACCCAAGGGGAAAACAATGGCTAGAACTAAAGAAAAATAAATGTTCTTTATACAGGAATAATGAATGACAAACTAATTACCAGCATTTCAAAAATGCTGAAAGAAGTTCTTTAAGCATAACAAAGAGAGACACTTGGTTCTGTAAGAGCACCAAGCAGCTCAGCAGATGTTATGAAGGAAAGTAAAGGTAGTTCTGGCTTCTCTCACTTTTAAAAGACAAAAGATAAGTGCCAAATGTAGAAGTAGTCAAACATTTCCTGTCGAGTACCAGAGAGTAAATGCATATTGTCCTGGATTTGATCTCCAGCACAGAAAAACAAAAGTAAAAGAAAAAGAAAAATATTTTGGGGTCATAATATTTGGGTTATCCATGTTTTGTTATATTCCCTCCCCTGGTTGTTGTGATGTAAAAGCCATTGATAACATGTAAACAAACATGGTGACCCTGACAAACTTAATATACAAAACTTACTGATAGTCTAGATTTGACTTCTAAGCTAGTTAACAAATATTAGTCTAGAATGGAAATAGTAAGAGTATATTTTGTTTATAGTGTCCAAAAGGATAATATATAACACCAAGTGCAGAAACAGCAAGTGGAGGCAGTGGGGAATATGGTGTTTCATTTTTATATTAAGAGCATGGTATGTAATTAGACACTGAAACATTTTGAGGTAGACCCTAATGAAGTAGAATGTGTACGCTAATCCCTAGGATCACAAAGAACAGCAGTTCACTAGCGATTTTTTAAAATTTATTTTTCTTTTACATGTTCAAGGGTTATGCCTGCATGTATGTAACTGTGCCCATGTAGAGCAGTACCAGCAGAGACCAGAAGAGGGTGAAAGAGCCCCTGGAACTGGAGTTACAAAGGATTGTTAGCCACCATGTGACTGTAGGGATTCAATCCTGGGTCTTCTGCTAGAGCACGCTAGCAGCCCCCACTAATGAGTTTTAAAAACATTTAATAACCTGATAATGAAGAGAGAATAGAATAAAAAATATGATTCATATATTATCAAAGAAAATCACAAAAATAGAATACATGGAAACTATTTAGCACAATGGTTTTAATTCAAATATATAAGTAATTATATCTCATACAATCTATGCCACACACATATACACATCTACATATACACTGATTTATAGAATTATTATTTTCTTGGATTAAGGAAAGCAAAATCTGGCCATTTTACAGCTATATTTAAATGAAATGGCACAGAGAAGTTATAAACAAGGGATGGAAAAATGTATACAGTGTAAATATTTGCTAGAAGAGAGGAGTGACTACATGAGTAACAGAAAAAAATATTTGACATCCATCAATATTAGAAGGATCATTATTAACTGTAAAATATGTACTCATCCAGAGGACATAATAATCCTAAATGTAAATGTATTTAACAAATCAACCAAAAAATAAGTAGATAAACTCACTGTACACCTGAAGATATCAATGTTTCCCTTTCAGTATAGGAACAGAACCAATTGGGAACAGAACACAAACAATCTTTCCAAGAAACTCACCTAATTAGCATTTATATACTTACTCGTCTGACAAAACAACACACCTTTTCTTTTCTTTTTTTGCTTTTTTATTGTTTTTTTTATTTTTTATTTTATTTCTGTATGTATATGAATGTACTGTCTGCATGCAAGTTTGTGCACCCGTGTCGTGCAATGCCGCGGAGGTCAGAAGAGGGCGTCGGATTCCCCTGGAACTGGAGTTCTCCTGGAACTGGAGTTCTCCTGGAACTGGAGTTTCAGACGGTTCTCGGCCGCCATGTGGGTGCTGGGGATCGAACCGCGGTCCTCTGCAAGAGTGGTCGGCGCTCTTAACTGCTAGGCCATCTCTCCAGCCCTATTGTTATTAAACTGTTTCCATAAGTCATACATCATTTCTCAATCAAATCCAGAGTCACTTCCCTTTCCATGTCCCCCATGCCACCCAAGTCTCTGCACTCTGTCCTAAATGTCCTGCATCTTTTTCAGAGTCTTTCCAGAGTTTTATTTTTCTTTCAGTTCTTTTGTTGTTCTCTCCAACTTGTATTGCTACAGTATATATATATATATATATATATAGGCAAGTATAAATAAGTATGTATATATATAGATAGAGACATACCCATGATCACTTGAATTGGAGGACTCTTTTTTTTTTTTTTCTTAATGTCATGTTTTCCTTAAGGAGGTGCTTGGAAGGTTCCTCCTTGCAACCCAAACAACCTCATTCCTGCACTTTTTGCTCACAGTGGGGGTCTTCTCTCCCATGGTCCCCAAATGAAGTCCAGCAGAGCACATCCTATCTTGATCCCCCTGACTCCTCCATGATACAGCCCAGGTAGTCCAACAATGGCAGTCCTATGTTCTTTTATTTTCTAATTGCTCATGGAGTATTCATGAAGATAGATTGTGTCCTGGGTCACAAAACAAACTTAATGAAATGAAGTCATAGTAAGCATACCTCTGACCACAATGAAATTAAGGGGTTCTTTGTCTTGGGCTCACCTAGATGCTCATGAGAAAGACGGAGCTGAGAATACTTAGCAAAAAATATTTAGAAACTGTCCCAAGTACTTGTAAATTAAATATTTCCTCCCCAAACCCCACGAATGAAAAAGGAAATTATAGGGAAATATTTATGTATTTGAAACAACAAAATCTGTATTAAACCATGCCTGGAGGAAAAGCTATAGCTTCAAATGTATTTGGGGGGAAAAGCTAAAAAGCTTATATTTTATGCCTAGAAAAATGAAAATTAAATTTTATAAAGCAGAATGAAGAAAGGACTACATTTAAAAAATATAAATAGTTATATCTCAAATAGTAAAATATAAATGAAATGGATAATAAAAGATAAAACAACCCCATCAGAAAATAACTTTCAAAATACTAAGAACCTTATCACAAATTTAAACCATGGGACTGGACGACGATGGCTAACGCTGTTACGAGCCGTCTGAGGGCTGGGACGATGGCCTCGCTGTTTGGAGCACCGCCGCTCTTACAGAGCGGCCCCGGTTCCCTCCCCAGCACCCCCCATGGCGGACCGCGAATCTCTGACTCCAATCCACGGAGCCCGTCCGTCCAGGGGGAATCCGAGCACCCTCTTCTGACCCTCCGCGGCCTTGCACGAACAACGACCAACGGTGTGCACCCGCCCTGCATGCACACAGTACAATGTCTACCCCATCCGATCCAAATAAAAATGAAAAAAAAAAAAAAAAGAGCACTGTCTGCTCTCGCAGACCCAGGTTTGATTCCCAGTGTCTCACATGGCTGCTAACAACCTTCCATAACTCCAGTTCAGGGGATCCAATTCTCTCCTCTGACCTCTGTGGGCATTGACATGGCACAACATGAATGAACCTGCAAGCAATATACTCATACACATAAAATAAAAATAATAAAATATTAGAAAAATACTAAGCATGAATTGCCAAAAAAATTAGATTTTCAATTTCACTAATGATCAAGCAAAACAAATGAGAGATAAGTGTACAGTCATTGATAAGTAACATTTTTTAGATGTCAAAACTCCAATATTGATGAGGATTTAGAGCATCTAAATATGTACCGATGGAGCTTCAACTACAGTAGAAAATAATTTAATAGTATCTGCTAAAATTGAAAAACATTTCCACTTCGGAGTATGCATTCTAGAGATACTTGAAAATGAACAAAATTGTGAAAATGTTCACAATGAATCAAGTTCCAATGATAAATGTTGAAAACAGGCTAAATGGCTATCAAAAGAAAATGCATAACTACGTTATAAATTACTCATTTTATGTAGCATTCAAGTTAATGGATTTTCATTTCATATGGCAAGATAGAGAAACTTCACAAAGTATGGAAAAAAGGAAAAGAGAAGGAAGACAGCGAGAGAGGTCATCATTTATGGGAAATTTAGAACTTGTAAGACAACACTAGTAATTCAAACATGCAAAACAGCACTCCATAGCTCTGTGTGGCCTGGGTACACAGGCATGAGGCACAATTACAGGGAAACATAAAACACTGAAATCAGAGACACTGTGAAGCTTGGGATCTAGGAGAGTCACTGGGGATACATGATTTTAGAGCGGAACATAGTAGTCTTCAATTACATTGGTAGACTCTTCTCAAGCTGAACAATAAAATAAATGTATACTCTTTTTCTTATTTTTATGATTTATAATGAGACAGCTATTTAAAGGAAACGATGTCATATACTGGCCTTCTCAATACCTGCAATTTTGCAAGGCTTGTGAGGATGAGAGAGATGCTAAAACAATGCCAAGATAAGAGCAGGAATGTGGTCCCAAGATGCAGCGCTGCCTTTGCCTGAACGGCTCCTTTGCATCCTGGGAAACAGCGGGCTTTTCTGAGGACTACCATGATTGTAGGGTATTCACATTCAATCTTCCACTCAAAACTTTGGATTCAATAACAGGGATGACTTCTGCCTTGACATCCTTCAAAAATGTTTTGGGGCAGAAGGTGTAGATCAGTTCATAGAGTTCTTGCCTAGGTGAAACCCTCAAACCTCGGATTATGTTCCCAGCACAATGTAACTGGATGTGATACATGGCATATGCCTGTGTCATCCCAGAATTTTGGAAGTTGAGGGAAGAACTTTAGAATTTCAATGTCATTTTGGGCAATATAGCAAGTTTAAGACTAGCCTGGGATACATGAGGACCTACTTCAAAAAATTTAAAAAAAGTTTTGTAAAAAAGATTATTTTGAGAAAAATGTTATAGATTACAAATTCCTATGTTTTACCTAAAAAGCAATCAATTACATATATAAAGATCAAAGGCACTCCCGGATTCTCATAGAAGCCCCTAACTAAATAAAGGATAACTCCTGTCAAACAAGTGGATGACTAGCATAGGGCAAAGTTTTTGGCCAGAAAAACCTGTGTATCAGAAAATGATCACTGAATTCTCCAGTTATAGTTTGAATAAATAACCACAAATGCTGCTTGGTTAAAGGTTTGGTTGAACTATTGGGTATAGGGAAGTCTTTAAAAGGTGGATTCTAGTGGGAGGTAGTTAGGTCCTTGGGTGTGTGGCATTGAAGGGGTTACTGGGACTGCCCCTCCCCAAACCCCAGTCACTATGTGCTCAGCAGTTTGTCACCTCATTCTCTGGCACTATGTACTTTTCTTCCATTAGAACAAAAGCATCAGGGCCAAGTGACCTTGGACCTACATGTCTGAAACAATGAACAGAACCAAAGCTTACTCTAAGAGAAGATGATGATCTTGAATATTTTATTACAGAAACACCAAGCTCACTAATAAAACATAAGTATGATTTTCTAGCAATATGAAATTTAGCAGAGACCTGAAAAATCAAAACAAAAGTTGTCTGGGCTTCAGTTTGATAGAGAACAAAACCAAACTTTGAACAAAGTAGTTGAACTATAGACGAACATGAAAACTATCAGTGATAGTCTATTAGTTTTCACTATGAGAAAGCTGTATTAACATGATACAGTCATAGAAGCCATAAGGATCAAGCAAGCCTAAACAGTAACAATCTTAAAATACTCGCCCACTCGAAACATGAGACCAAAAGTTGGGAGAAATAATTTCAAATCATAACGAGTAAAAATTATTCATGAAACAAGTCCAATTTGGACATCTAAAACAGGACAGCATCAAAGGAGTAATGGCAAGTCTCAGTTCACCAAGCATAAGAATTTGCATTTACAGTCTGTTACTTGGTCAAATGAAGATAAGAAATTTGCTCTATCCTATAAGTTGGTTTTTGATCCTCTCCAAATGCATCTACTGGGATGCTGTGCAACCTTTGAGATATGAGACCTTGCAGGAGGTTCAGGTCATTGGAAGTGTGTCTCCAAAGAGTACTATGGGGCTCTGGCCCGCTGTGAGGTGATCAGTTTTACAAGTTTACATTTGCCCAGTTATATAAGGGATTTGGAAATACTAATGGGAAGCTGGCTGAAATAGTTTCTGCTGTACACGGTGTAGAAGAGGAGCAGTCAAAAACTGATAAGCTCTTTTAATTCCAAAAAGTTAAAGAGCCTCAATCTGAATCAGTTGAAAGATTATCCAACCTTGAATTACAGTCCTAGGGGCCTGGGGATAAACTTTGGGAATTAAGCGATAATTCAGCAACCTGAACACTTCCACTTTGTTCTGTCTTTCCTTTCTTTTTTAAGCATCTTTTTTAATTTTTATTTTTGTATGTGTATGAATGTACTGTCTGCATGTAGGTTTGTGCACCCATGTCGCGCAATGCCGCAGAGGTCAGAAGAGGGTCTCGGATTCCCCTGGAACTGGAGTTCTCCTGGAATTGGAGTTACAGACTGTTCTTAGCCACCATGAGGGTGCTGGGGATCGAACCCGGGTCCTCTGCAAGAGCAGTCGGTGCTCTTAACCGCTAGGCTATCTCTCCAGCCCCCCCTTTTTTTCTAAAGAAAACATTTTATTGAATGTTTGTGGTTTTCATACAATTTGATACTTAGATGTGCTCCACTATCCACACTTCCCCTTACTGCCCCCACTCAGTTTAATGTACTGTGTTCATATGTACTATGAGCCCGAGAGTGTGATTTGTATCTCCGAATGTCCTTCATTGTGTGTCCATTCACTGCACTGAAGCCTGCTTGTCCTGCCCAGAGACCTAGTCTTACAAGACACTATCTCTCCCCTTTCCAGCAGTAACCAGTCACCAAAAGTTCTGTAGGCTGTCTGGGGCTTTCTTATCCACTTCCCCATGTCTATGCTGAGATTTTTTTTTCTGGTTTGAGCTTGCATTGGACTTGTATGTGCTGTCATAATTGGTGAGAGTTCATATGCATAACTGACCAACTATCTGAGACTATTTCCTCGGGGTCATCCACCACCACTAGCTCTTAAAATCTTTCTGCTCCTTCTTCCACAATGATCCCTGAGCCTTGGAGGCAGAAGTTTGACACACATGTCCTATTCAGGGATAAGCTCTCCTCAGCCTCTTGTTCTCTGCACATTGATCAGTTGTGAGCTTCTGTGTAAATCACCAATGGCTGCATAAGGAAACATCTCTGATGAGAGTTGAGAGATATGTTCATCTTATGTTTAGAGGTTGTATTGAAGTGTAACTTATGGCTAAGTGTCTTATATATACTTATTCTCTGTGCTTGATCACTTGATCCGTTGTATATAACTCTGTAATAGTCTCCATCTGTTGCAAAAAGAAGTTTTTTGATGAGTGGTGAGAGGGACACTTGTCTGTAAATATTAGGATATGTATTTAGAATAAAGTAAGAAATTGTTGATCTAGAAATGCGGCAAAAGTAGGTTCTTCGCTAGTATCTATGACCTCTCCAGCCATGTTCATTTGCCTCTGCTTACAGACCACTAGTAAGTTCCTCACATTGAACAGGCCTTAATTCCAGTTAGAGAGCTGTGGATTACTGCCCAAGATAAAGAGCCACTATCACACCAATAGCTATAGGTTCTGGGCCAGTCATTGTTGCTTACTGGGCTTTCCAGCTGGGTAGGACCACTGATTGCTTTTGTCCCTTGGTAGCTTGCATAGTATCCTCTGATATCATGAGAATTAGTCTTCAAGGAGGAGACTTCCAGGTCAGTTTCAGCTTGATTGCTCTAAATTTTGCTCCAGGGAATGTCACATCTTCAGCACTTGGATCTTGTCTTCCAGTTCTGGGAGGCAATCGAGGTTGCAGCAATAGCCTGTGTTGTTTTGGGACTATCCTGACCAACAGCTCAAAGGGAGGTTTCTCCTACCTGGTACTATTTTTTTTTTTTTTTTGGTCATAGTGCCTTCAGCTATACATATGTGCACACACACACACACACATTGTGTATTTTTTCAGTAGTACTTTGACTAATACATTTCCCTTGGGTATTTCACACCATCTAAGCATTATTTATTTCTCATTTCACTCCCCCTGCATAACCCACCTTCCTCCCTCTCCAGTTAAAGTACTCCATTTCTCCCATCTCCCCATTCTTAACACCTGTCTCCTTTCCCCCTCTTTTGAGCTCTTTCTTGCCCTTTACCATCATAATTATTTTGCATGATCCTGCCTCCTGGGGTTACATCAGGATATACACTCACATCTAAGGATTTGGAGCTAAGATCAAAAACAAGAGAGAACCACCCATGTCACTTGTTTCTCTGAGTCTGTGTTAGTTCACTTAATATGATAGTTTCTAGTTCCATCCATCTACCTGAAAAATTTCATTTTTGTTTACCACTGAGCAGAACACCATTGTGTAAATACACCACATTTCCATTATCCAATTATCAGCTATGGAACATTTAGTTTGTCTCCATTTCTTTTACAATAGCTTATTGTAAAAAAAAGAGCATCAACAAACATGGCTGTACAAATATCTCTGTAGTAGAATGAGTCCTTTGGGTATACACCAAGGAGTGGTATAACCACATAATATAGTAGGTTTAATTTTATATTTTACACAATTCTCCATACTTGTTCCCACATTGGTTGCACCAGTTTGCAGTCCTGTCAACAAGGGGCTATTCTTTGTTCTTTTAATCAGCATAAGTGAAAGCATCTTGAAGAATTTTGAGTACAAGATACATTTATATCCCAATCTTCTCTGTGAATAATTTGATGATATGTACACCTATTATTACTCTTGAAATATAAACAATAGAAGCTTGGAATGTAGTTCAGTGATAGAGTGCTTGTCTAGCATGCTAAGGCCCTAGGTTCAACAAAAGAATAGAACATTTCCGCATAACATACAATGCCAAACTCTTAGAGAAATTTGGGGTGATTATCTTCTAGGAGGTGCAGACACCACAACCTAGAAATGGACCAGAAATGAAAACCACTTTTAGCAGCCACACTGAGATCAAACCACAGGTCCTCATTCTGAGATGCGCCCTGTGCCCTCTCCTTCCTCACATGACACTTTTGGCTCTTCTCACTTGCCATCTAAAAAGCTGAGAACTTCCACTGAAGATTGCAAGAATGTCGTGAAATTTTATGCCTTTTTTTTTTCTGTAGTTGCTTCATGTGATACACAATTTTTGATTTCTTAGCAAAAATTCATAAAGCCTGGAATGTCAGACAGCTTTTGTTTATAACTGTTAACATACAGCAAAGCTTTTTTTGTTCTTCCTTTTTTTTTTCTTTTTTGAGATAGGATCTCAGGAATATCAGGCTGACCTCACACTTGCTAAGTTGCTAAGAATGGCCTTGAACCTTGGGATCCTCCTCTCTTCACCTCCTGAATCGTAGTATTACAAGTGTGCACCACCACATCCAATTAATTAGGTGCTAAGGATCAATCTTAGTGTTTCTTGTGTGTTAGACCAGCACTCCACCAAATTAGCAAAATGCCTAGTACCTTTGTTTTAAATTGAACTTGAAGGTTATATGGCAGTGACCTGGAAGCTCATAGATTGTCATCCCTCAACAAAACGACAACAAGACTGACAAACAACAAAATCCTAAGAGAACACTACAAGAGCTTATCTTCTATGATTAGAGGGCAAGTTTTTTTTTTTCCTGACATTCAAAACATTTCCTGATTATTCAAAACAATCTGTACATTCCAAACATATGGTTTCCAACAGCCCATCTCCAGCTTATAAGAAGCAGAGCTATACAGAGAAAATTAATATGCCTATGGGTTGTTCCTCATTTTGTATGCATTCAAGGAGACAGCTGAAGAAGTAGGGCCTGAGCAGCGTCAGACGTCTCAAAATGATTATGAGCACAGTCACATACATATACCCAAAACCATGTACTGGATTTCATGTACTGGAGCAAAATGAAAGTTGAAGCTTTGATGACATCCTCAGGGCATTTCTAATACAGACATCATCAAAGTTATTAATTCACAGAGCTGATTGAATTGCTTATGATGATACAGTTGAGGTTCAAATTAGTATTGACTAAATTATATGCCATTTCTGATGATGAATTACTCATTTTCTTTTGAAATTTAAAATTTCAAAGTAAGACAGATAATGAATTTAATTAAAACTTTATCTTCTGCTATTTTATGACAAGCAAGAATAAATGTATATGTGCGATTATTATAATTTTATTTTAGCTCTCTAGAGAAGTTCATCGAGTGCCTGAGGTTACCGACAAAGAACACACTATGCATAACTAAATCTTCTCATTCCTACTGCTGAATGCATTCATGTTAAGTTCTTTCATTATAAGGTTCCTTAACCCTCCAATATATATACAATCATATATCTTATCTTTATTTTTTTACTAAAACTACTCCCCACTGAAAACAAGAACAAACACTGTGTAATATTTAGAAAAGTGAATTTTAATTGCTAAACACAACAGGCAGAATATCTACAATGAGGAAAAAGGTAAAGAATAATTTTCAAAGATAACACATCTGAAAATTCAAGATGCAATTCTTGGGTACATATCATGACTTTCTTTAGTAAGAACCCGTGGTAATGCAGGTTATCTTCTGTGATCAGAAATGAAGGGCTAAAACTTGACATATTAGGGGGCTGTGTACCCAAACATGGTGTGAAAGTTTACCATTCAGTTATGCCTGATTCTGAATAAATCAACATAGAGTAAGAAGACAGAAGGGGAAGGAATACATCCCGATGTGTATTTGATCAAGCACCTACTACATATAAAGCATATAATAAAAAGCTACAAGTGTTTCCTGTTACAGTCTGTCTCTGCTAGAATACCATTTTCAATGGTTAATTAGCATAGTCTACATAATACCCAGAACTGCACTCTGTACCTCCACACCCCTAAACATTTTATCATGTTAATCTCCAGACTCCTTTTTTCCTTACATAATTACTCTGAGCATTTCTTCACTAGTCTGTGGGGTCGTTTTTGTCAAGGAAATAAGCTTGCTTTTGTTTGATTGTTTCTTGTTGCTGATCTGGGGTCTTTTGATATATTTCCTGATTTGATAGCCTGATGTGAATATTAGAGTTGCTCTCACATGGCACCTGTTGTAGTAGTTCAGTAGGAGAAACAGCAAGTGGTTAAAAAGCCACGGTATCAGCCCAGGTCACCAAGGACTTGAGCATTTTGTTCCTTAAGTACATCAATATGGACTGGGAAGGTGGCAGCTTGTATTTATTAAACTGTGGAGACAACTAACTATACTAATATGTGCTATGATTTTTGGTGTGCTCTTTTGAAACAGACTGCACTAAGGCAACTGAAGACTTTATCTCCCAATGACCAGGAACAACTGAGAAAGCTACTCAAGGCTGAAGACAACTAAAGCAATAAAGTTGTTGGACAGAATGAAAATTTAGAGACACCAACAATGTAAAGATGTATTTTCCACTTTTTTCCCCCTCTGTGTTTCTCATGGTTCTGTTCTAAGAAATGTTCCCAGGCATTGATATGGTCCATAGGCCAAATTACTCTGAATTTAGAAGAAGAGAAACTGAATAAAGAAAATAAAGATTGCTCCCAATCCATAACGGTATGAACCTAGAATTTATGGGAAAAAAGTAATTGTAAAATATGAATATTTGAGAACTTTCTACAAGCTATTAACTCAAAATTAAAGAGCACAGTATTTATAGGATCATGTAGAGTATTTATATTTGAAAATAAGACTCAAATAAATGAGTTAAGCTTCCACTTTGAAAACTAGAAAGAGATTACTAATCAAACAAACAAGAGGGGATAGAGAAATGCTCAGCAGTTAAGAAAGCTTGTTGGTCTTTCAAGGGACTGGGTATTGATTCCCAGGACCCAAATGTGTCTATGCAGTGTGCAGGGGAGGTTCATGATCACCTGTAACTCTAGCTCTAGAGGACCCAGCACATCTTCTGGCCTCCACAAGCACCTGCACACACTTGCACATATGCAGACACATATATATACACATAAATGAAAACATTTTAAAAATAGTGAAAAGCAGAGTAAAGAGACCAAGAATAGGCAAAACTGAGATCAATACGATTGGAAATTAAGCAACGATGAACATCAATTACATTTTTAATTCTTTGAAAATCCAAAGGAGGTTAATAAACCTATATGTTGATTTAAGTTGCCTTATCAGGAATGGATGAGGGCACACCAGTATAGATAGTGGACATTAATAGGACAAAATGAAATGTTATAGCAATATTAGGGAGATAACTAGGGTATTAATGCAGTGACATGAAGGAAGGAAGCAGAATAATGGAATCAGAAGAATTAAATGGGATGAGAATGAGAAAGCAGGGCAGACAGACTATAGGGAAATACAACTAATATGAAAATAGGTTATATGAAAATCTACTATTATAGAAGCTTCTTAAAATATATACATAAACATATAAAAAATTTTTAACTGACGAGATCGGGCGCGTTCAGGGTGGTATGGATTGGGGTGAATGGTGAAACTACAACAATATAGACTGGACACTTATTTGATCAACCTGATTGAACATACAAGCCCCCCCTGCTGGATGGTGGGACCCATGAGCTGTGTGGGTTTGGGCACAACTGCTCACAAATTGGTTTTACATGAAGGATGCTTGTACTCACAGATTATCACTTATTGTTAAAAAAAATGAAACAAAACAAAACAAAAAAACAGAGAAGGATGCAGAAAAGTTATGGCAGAATGCATGATCTGGGATGGGAAAGGGTAGGGTGGGGGGAAGGGAAGGGGATATATGCCTGAACTGAATTGGAAAATGATGTATGAAATACACAAAGCATCAATAAAAAAAATTTTTTTAACTGAAATGACACTACATGGAGGGAAGGGAACTATCCTACCAAACACCACAGGCTAGCAAATAAAAAGTTCAAACCCTATTGCTGGAGACATTACATGTGTGATTTATAGAATAACATGTAGAAATCAAGCTGGTACTGACCTTGAAACTTCATCTCTACTGGCTAGTTTTCATAGTGACGACCCAGCTGTGAACTCTGCAACTTAAAATAATGAATGCCCTGGCAAGATAGGCCTGCTTGTGCAGCAGTGGCACAGGTGTTACAGCAGTAACCAACTATTGTATGAATAGACTTAAGGCCCATAGTTGGCACTGCTATAAAGGCACAGAACTTGTGAACAGACAGATCGTAGATCATCAGGGCGACTAATATTATTCTGATGAGTAGACGTAATAGTAAACCAACTTCTAATAACATTTTTTCCCATAGATTAGTGCATCTCTCCAGTCTCACCAGAGAAGCTTCTTCTTGAAGCACATGATGATTAACACAGAAACTCTCTGCTTGTCAATGTGTGGAGAATAAGATTCTGTGGAGAGATCATCCTTAAATGGGCCACCCATGTCACCTCTTCTTCAAAAGCTCAGAGATTATTGATGAAATTGAGGAAAGATTGTGAGAGTCAAAGATGGTGGATGAAAACAAAGTGAACACAATAGTGCAGTTGACATATGAACACACAGCATTTGTAAAACCATGCTTCTGAACAATAATGCAGTTGACATATGAACGCACAGCATTTGTAATACCATGCTTCTGAACACAATAGTGCAGTTGACATATGAACACACAGCATTTGAAATACCATGCATCTGAACACAATAGTGCAGTTGATATATGAACACACAGCATTTGTAATACCATGCTTCTGAACACAATAGTGCAGTTGACGTATGAACACACAGCATTTGTAATACCATGCTTCTGAACACAATAGTGCAGTTGACATATGAACACACAGCATTTGTAACACCATGCTTCTGAACACAATAGTGCAGTTGACATATGAACACACAGCATTTGTAACACGATGCACAAGACTTGAACAAGCCCAAGCCTGACAAAATTCCAGCAGAGACAGGGGAGTTGGGCAAGAAGCTCTAGCCCTGACCAAGGATCTATTGGCAATTGATAGCTCCTGAGAGAGGGGGAGCCAGTTTTCTTTAGGGGTGTGATGTCTGGAGGCTGACCATAACCCAGAAGATGGGTCCATATCCAAAAGCATTTGGAGCGTACTTGATAAACCTTAAAAAAACAACAGCGGGCATGAAATGACATGTGGTAGGGAGGTGAGAGTGTATCTGAGGGTAGACCAAGAGTGGGTCTGAATATGATAGAAGGCATTGTGTGAGATTCTAAAAGAAGCAATAAAATATTTCATAGAGGAAAATATCAACTTTAAAATGATGAACCAAATATTACTTCTAAAGTTCTATTACGTTTCCATTTATAAGAAAAAGTCCAAAAAACACAAAGATATACAGAAATAAAGTAGATTCCCAATTTCTTAGGGTTAGACAAGTTGGGAGGCAGATTGAAAAGATGGTTTCTTTGTGAATAAATGAAAACATTCTAAAATTATGTAGATGGGTGCATAACACTGGCAAATGCTGTTTACTTGTTTACACAAACTGGCAGAATTGATTGATGTATGATTTACATCTCAAGACATTTCAATTAAAGCTAATTAAACAAGTTTATTAAAGTTTTCTGATATTAAGATCAATGCATGAAAATCAACGGCATATATGCAAATAAATGGCTGAAAAAAAAACCTCACACAATGAGCCACTTATTATTATACTTAAGCTAGTGAGTGTTTAGGAATAAATGGAAGAAATAATTTTTGTGTGTTTTGCAATTTACAAACACTGATAAAAGCTGAGTGTGGTGTTGCATGCCTTTAATCCTAGCACTCAGGAGGTGGAGGCAGGCCATATTCATAGAATAGAAAACACGTTATCCTTATATGTAAGGTTTCTATAAGGCATTCTACAGATTCAATAGAGTTATAATGAAAGCATAAAACAGGCGTCAGAGATATCAAAAAGAAGATGATTCTACAGTTTATTTGTGCAGACAAAGGGAGACAACCAAAACAGCTTCAAGATATCAGAACAAATCTAGAGAAATAATGAGGTTAATATCAAACAAAAGAAACCTTAGAAAATTAATAAGCATAGGAAAATAGGTACAATAAATAAGAAATCAATTAATATCTCCAAAGATGAAAAGAATCTCTTAAAATGTGATAATTATATATCCACAAGTAAAGTAAAAAGAAACAAAGAACATATATTATCCAATTACATTTATATGCAATTAACTCAGTATTGACCAACTGATTACAAACTTCTAGAGGAAAATGGAAAAAAATCTTACTGATATTGAAAAGGGTTCATCTTTTGTTTCCCCTTTGGTGGTGGGGATTGAGCCCAGGCTCTCACACATGGTGATCAAATGCTATAACATTAAACTGTACCCTAAGGTTATAAAGATTTATTAGTATGATACAAAAAGTATAACTCATAAGAGAAAAGAACAAAGTTGAATTCAATTAAAACCTTTCATTTTATGAATAATACTAAGAGAGCAGAAAAGCCATGCACTGAAAATACTTATAAAATTTATGAGTAGAAATTTCAAAACAATAATTAAAGACCTCTCAAAATCCAATAATAAAAACTCAATTAAAATATGCAAAGAATTTTATAGAAATTTTATCACAGCATGTAAAATATACTGACAATAAGCAGGTGAAAACCCACTCTCTTTTACTAAGCAGAGAAACGTATATAATAACCATTAGGCGGAACTATAGATAGACGTGGTTTGCAGGTAGATGGCCTGGCTGGCATGCAAAAGGCCCTGTGTTTGAGCCACAAAACAACAAAAAATGAGATACTACAAAATAGTATACCCATTTGGGAGAGGAGACACATGTGGCAGCTGTTTTTTTTTGTTTTTTTTTTTTTTGTTTTGTTTTGTTTTTTGCCCTGTATTGGATTTAATCAAGTAGCAAAAATTCTATACAGGAAACACAATATCTAGGTAATTCCAAACGCAAATTCTATTTACTATTTGAAGAAGAAAGGAAAAGAGGAGGAGAAGAGGAAGAAAATGAGGAGGATGAAGAGAAGAATGGGGGCGGGGAGCGAGCTCAGTCTCTGGAGTGTTCGCTGCACAAACCTGAGGACCTCAGCTCAGTCCCCAGCCCCCACCTAAGAAGTGTGTGCCGCCATCCCAGAATAGGCACTCGCTGGTCTCAGTGGCTCTGCCCAGCTGAATGATGGGCTCTCGCCAGCATGAGGCCCCATCTCAATAAACACAGTGGGTGTTTTTTTAAATAATGTCCAACACATACCTACTTTGTAATTGACCAGGTCAACTCTCATGTGTTTACACAAGAGAATTAAAGACCTGTATATGGAGCCTTTACTGGCTTTTTTCTTAATCAGTAAAAAGTACAAATAAACAAAAATTCCTCAAATATTTCACACAAACACACATACACCTCCCCACACACACATACACCTCCCCCCGCACACATACACCTCCCCTCACACACATACACCTCCCCCCACATAGAGGTGATAAAATATGTAAACTGAAATAGTATCCAGAAGTCCATAGCTGATCACTAAAACAAGATGGGTGACTTTCAAGAATAGGAGATGAGGCTAACTCAAAGGCTGGTACTATTCCACTTATGAATAGCAGTGAGATATGTACACAAGAGAGGTCCTCTAAAGGGATGGTAGGAGTGTAGTTTGGGGGTAATTTAAATGTTTTCCATTTTGATTGTGGTAGATAATAACTGTACATTTTTTAGAACTCAACATAAAACAAAAGTGTATAATTTATTCTATGTAAAACAAAAAGACAGTTTAAAAGTGATCAAGACATATAATAATGTCATTGATTTTAATTATTTTATTTTTAATATGGTGTGCAAGTGGAGAATAGCCTAAGAGAAGTACAAATTTGATACTGTTCAATGTGAATTCAATTTGAAGAAATGCAAAAGCTTTAAAGGAATAGGCAGAAATCCATTTGATAAGGGAGAAAACCGGTATATAAATATTTGCTCATCTAGGGAGAAGTCAAGAATCATATTGCCAAGATTTAACTGATACACTCAAATTGTATCTGACTATGCCTCAGTAAACATAGGGTTCCCTGGGCTTGACAGGAGAGGTTGGAAAGCAGGAGAAGAAGCACCTGTGTTAAGTCCTATCTGGTCCAGAATCTATATCCACATGTCCCTCAATGCAAGTTCATCTACTGGAGTCTAGTCACCCTGTGGAGTCACTCCCTTAAAGGAAGATCTACACTCCCTCTCCAGCAGTAATCATTTGCCAATTATTCCTTGTCTAGGGTTGGGGTCTACTGCCCATTTCCCCCATTCTAGGCTGGGTTTTTGCCTGACTGAGTCAGCATAGGTCTTGTGCATGCTATCCTCATTGTTGAAAGTTCATGAGCAAATTCCAAGGCCTGAGCCTTTGTTTCCTTTATGTTCATGCACCAACCCAGACTCTTGCAATATTTCTGCCTCTTCTTCCACAATGGTCCCTGAGCTGTGGGTGGAATCTAGTGGTGGGAGGCAATGGGGAATGGAGAGAGTGGAGGGGGGCCTAAATTTGATTAAGATGTGTTATATGAAATGCACAAATCTCGTGGTGGCACACACCTTTAATCCTAGCACTTGGGAGGCAGAGGCAGGCGGATCTTTATGAGTTCAAGGCCAGCCTGGTCTACAGAGTGAGTTCCAGGACAGCTGAGGCTACAGGGAGACCCTGCCTCTAAAAGACCAAAAAAATAAATAAATAAAAATAAATGAAATGCACAAAACTCAATACAATATTTTAAAAAGAAGCATCTATGTGCTAGTTCTCAGCATTGTGTATAAACAAGCCACACTTCAAAGAAGAAACACAAGGAAAGAACCCAGGACAAAAGATTCAGATAGGTATGTGTATATGAGACAAGGGTACTCAGATCAAGGGCTCGTGACTTGTGACTCTGAGGTTTACAAGAAGAGTTTAAGACCCATCGAGAAACCCATCTTAACTCAGGAAAATATTATATGTGCTGTCTTGGTGTACATGCCATGAATTCACACTCCATTAACCTAGATGTCAGCACAGTAGCAAGTCCCAAACTGGCTGGACATGTGTTCTCACGGTAGGAAGGGAAGAGGGTATAGAAGGAAAGAAGCATCAACATACATGTGTCTTGGCTGTCACTGAATTTGTGACAAGTTCAGTTTCCACTGATGACAAACAAAATGCAGTGTCTGAAAACAAATGGAAAAAAATAGTGAAATGATTATCCCAAGGGGCATCTGGGACTGCTTCATGGAGATGGAATTTGATATGAATTGAAGAGATCTGTATGTCAGCAACATGCAGATAGACAAAAAAGGAAGAGGAAAAGAGTGAGAAAGAAAAGAAGAGAAAAAAATGAAAGGCAATGAACCAAAGGAAAAAAAAAAAAGACTACAGATGTGAAATGTGAACAAATGATGGAAGCAGTGTGTGTGATGTCACTGAATAGCAACATTCACCGGAAGGCCCCCATTCACTCTTGCCATGATGCTAGACATAGATTCCAAGCCAGGGAATAGAACAGTTGAGGTTATTTGTTTCCTAGTACTGTGAGGAGACAATTTCACTCAATGAACCAAGTACTAAATGGGCATCTATCACCTCGACTAACTCAAAGCTTGCTTTCTTTCCTATTTTACTTCCTTTTACTTTCTCTATAGAACTTCTATTGAATATGCACCTAGATCTTCTATTACACAGTGGCCAATATGGAAGAAAGACACAGGATAGAATTGTGTTGAAAATGAGACTTGAAAATCTCCTCATAGAGATGCACAAAAAGAGTTAAGAAAAATGGATCCAGCATCACAGAGAAATTTAGGGACCTGATATTATACCTAGACTGCAGAATTTGAGATGAATATTTTCACTTTAGGAAAAATAAAATCTCTAGAAAAAATAACTTACAAGGAATGAAAGACTTTTTTCTTGAGAAAAATTTTCTTGGAAGAGGTTAGTCAGATACTAACTTCCCAGAGCTAGAGATTAACTTCCCAGAGCCAGAGGCTAAATTCCCAGGTTATTCAATTTGGCTAGAATATCACTATTTCTGTTTATCACCTTTTGGTTTCCCTTTCTTATTTATTTCTAAAAATATTTTTATTTTTATTTTTGTTATTTTTTATTTTTATTTTTATTGATACTGTGTATTTCATACATCATTTTCCAATTCAGTTCAGGCATATATCCCCTTCCTTTGCCCCCACCCCACCCCTACCCATCCCAGATCATGCATTCTGCCATGACTTTTCTGCATCTTTCTCTGTTTTTTTTTTTTGTTGTTTTGTTTTGTTTTCATTTTTTTAACAATAAGTGATAATTTGTGAGTACAAGCATCCTTCATGTAAAACCAATTTGCCAGCAGTTGTGCCCAAACCCACACAGCTCATGAGTCCCACCATCCAGCTGGGGGGGGGGGCTTGTATGTTCAATCAGGTTGATCAAATGAGTGTCCAGTCTATATTGTTGTAGTTTCACCATTCACCCCAATTGCAGCCCTTACATTCTACCACACCCCCTCTTCTGCAGATTGTTCCCTAGGCTTAGAAAAGAGGCACAGGTGGATGAGAAGCTTTTCTGTGTATGAGTGCAATGCCTGCATGTATGTTAGTGCACCATGTCGTGCCATGCCCACGGAGGTCAAAAGACAGCATCGCCCCTCCTTGGAACTGGAGTTATAGACCGTTGTTAGTTGGGAACTAGAACTCAAACCTGGGTCTTCTGCAAGAGCAGCTAGCTCTCTCAATTGTTGAGACAATTCTCCAGCCCCAAGTTTTTCCTTATTTTTTAAAAAATAGTCTCAATTAAGATTTCTTATTCCAAATTTGAAAAACATTATCTAGTAGAAAACAAATGGCAAGAGTCATAATCAAAAGGCAGCTAGCCATCTCTTGTCTCTTGCCTTTCTGAGGATAAAGCAGAGTTTGGGGGAATTGTTTGTGATTTTCATCTCCTTTTTAAAGGATGATTAAATTGAAAGATGTTAAACTCATCTAGAAAATCCCATGTCTTCTCTTACATGTGCGACAACACTCTCTTTTTATGGTTATAAGTATAAATTAATTCTCAGGGTTCTTGAGACTTTTATTGCTGTAAGTACAAAATCTCCATAGCTTATGCCAGATGAAGCATTCTTTTTATTTTAGAAGGTGCTTTTAAAAATGGGGCGTGGTAGAATGTAAGGGCTGCGATTGGGGTGAATGGTGAAACTACAGCAATGTAGTCTGGACACTCATTTGATCAACTTGATTGAACAAACAACCTGTCACCCACCACTGGATGGTGGGGCTGTAGGTGTTTGGGCACAACAGCCTGAAGATAGGTTTTGCATGAAGGATGCTTGTACTCATGGATTATCACTTATAGCTAAAAATGAAAAAAAAAAAAACTGAGAGAAAGATGCAGGACAGTTATGGCAGAATGCATGACCTGGGATGGGGTGGGGGTGGGGGGGGAGGGAAAGGGAAATAAGCCTGACCTGAATTGGAAAAAATGTATGAAATGCACAAAGCATCAATAAAAACTAATTTAAAAAAAAATTGTTATTTTTATTTTGTGTGTATGAGTGTATCATCCACATGTGTGTAAGTACATCCATGTCATGCACTGCCCATAGAGTCAGAAGAAGGCTTCAGATTCCCCCGGAACTAGAATTATGGACTGTTGTTAGCTGATATGTGGGTGCTGGGAAATGAACCCAGGTCTTCTGCAAGAGCAACCGGTGCTCTTCATTGCTGAAGCACCTCTCTAGCCCTATGATGAAGCATTCTTTCAAACAATAAACTTTCATTTCCCTTAGCCATTTGCCCTACTTCAAGAGGCTTATTTTTTCCTCTATGTTCCCAAGGCCTTAGGTGTAGGGATTGCATTGTAGATGTGTCACTTAGAGCTAGGTATCCCATAGACACTTATTCTTTGTATTTGATCATTTGTGGAACCCTGTAAAAATCTCCATCTGTTGCAAAAATAAGCTTTCTCGGTGAGTGGTGAGAGGTAGACTTGTCTGTGACTATAAGGATATGTGTTTCGCGTACAGTAAGAAATTACTTTTGTCAGCTGGGATGGTAGCCCACACCTTTAGTCCTAGCCCTTGGGAGGCAAAGGCAGATGGATCTTTGTGAGTTCAAGGCCAACCAGGTCTACAGAGTGAGTTCCAGGACAGCTGGGGCTACAGGGAGACCCTGTCTTGAAAAGACCAAAAAAAATTACTTTTGCCTAAGGATGTGACAGACAGAGGTTTTGTTCTCTAGAATCTATGACCTCTCCAGTCATGTGTATTTGACTCTGTTTAGAGTATCACACATGAGTTCCCTCCCACTAAGTGTGCCTTAATCCCAATTAGGGAGCTGTTGATTATCCATGAGATAAAAGTGCCAGTATTGCACCAATAACAATAGTTTTCTAGGCCAGTTGTTTATTAGGTTTTACAGCAAGGTAGGACCATTGATTGGTTTTCTCCCACAACACTTTGCATAACATCTTCTGAAACTGGGAGCTAGTATTCAGAGAAGAGGATTCCAAGTCAATTCCAGCTCCAATGTTCCAACTCCAGTGTCTGAAGTACGTCCTGTCTTCACAATAGGATCTTACCTTCACGTTTTGGAAGACAATCAAGGGCATTGGCAACATCCTGTGTTACTTTGGAGTCTTCTACTTTGACCGACAACTTGGAGGGAAGTTTCTCCTGTGTTGCTAGTTAGATAGCCTTCAGCTATACACATACCTACACATGAAACACACACACACACATGTGGAGAGTTGGTGTGGCGACAGTCCCAAGATGGCGCCCGGGACTTTAGCCAAGTCTTATGACTAACACCTGAGTCTTATGACTAACACCTGAGTCTTATGACTAACACCTGATTCCCTCCTACCTCAAAGTAAAGCCACGTCCACCGTTCAAGCTGCGCAGGTGCACCCTGGATGCAAGATCAGGCCAGATGATACCAACAGACTGAGGCCACGCAACCTGGGCTGAGAAGGTGGAGCAGGAGAGGGATAAATAGAGGAGATTTTCTGTTCTTGGGAGTAGAAGAAGGGAGGAAGAAGAAGAGGAAGAAGTAAAAATGCTGTAATGTGCCTGAATAAACCACTTTGAGAAGAATGAGCTAGAGGTGCTTTATTTCTGCTGGTCAGAAACAAAGGCATCACATACACACACACACATACACACACATGAGATTGTATGTGAATATTTCAAAAGGCATTTGATGTAGTATATTTTACTCTGGATTTTTACACTACCAAGGCATTATTTGTCTTACCTCTCTCTTCCTCTTTTAGCCCTCCCTCCTCAGTCCCCACTAAAAGTAACCCCCATGCTCCCGTGACTACTATATCCTATAATTCACCTCTCTTGAGCTCTATTTTTCCTTTCTCCTATGGGTCCTTCTATAACCCTCTAGTCTCTCAACTCACACCAGTGAAGCTTCTTCCTAAAATGAATGATAATTAACATAGAAAGACACAACTGGTCAAAATGTAGAGAATAAGTTTGCATAGGGAGGGTCCCTGGATATACTCCTGTATTAAACTTCTGCTACCCAGGGCTCAGGGACCATTGTGGAAGAGGGAGCTGAAGGATTGTAGGAGCCAGGAATGGTAGATAACCACAAGGAAGCAGAGTTTACCAGGTGGCTGGGAAGTTTCTCAGAGGGACTTACAGCAATGGTAGCAGAAGGCACACACAAACCCAAACCAGACAAAAAAACCAACAAAAAACTGCGGAAATGTGTAAGAAGCCCAACCTTAGCTGAGGAAATATTGGCAACTGATCACTGCTGGTGAAGGAGAGTCAATCTTTTTAAAAGGAGTGACATGAGATAGACTGACCATCTTCAGTGGATGACTCATGCAGAGGGACGTCTGGGGACACAACCTTGACTCAATAAGGCTTAAAATATATGACTGAATGCATGAAATCTGGAGGAGAGTGGAGGTAGCCTTTGGAGGGTGCAGATAGAGGAGGAGTTCCAAATATTATTAAGATAAAGTGAAATGCACAAAAATTCAATAGTTTATCTTCTTTTATTTTTATGTGTATGAGTGTATTGCTTGCATGCATGTAAGTGCCCCTGTGTTGTGCAATACCCATGGAGGTCAGAAGAAAACATTGGCTCCCCTGGAACTGGAGTTATAGATGGTTGTTAGCTGCCATGTGGATGCTAGGGAATCGAATCCAGGTCCTCTGTGAGAGCAGTCAGTGCTCTTATTGGTTAGACCATCTCTCCAGCCCCTTTAACAATTTTTGTAAAGATACACATGATATATCAACCAGGTCTTGGTTGATGTCTTCTGGAACTTGTTCTGGAGAGCTGGTTCTCTCATCTTTTCTTGAAACTCTTGGCCAATAATCTCCAAATAAAGTAGCATTTCTCACAGCAAAGAGACTTTTATTACTGTGGTGAGAGGAGCTTGAATTATGAGAAACTTGAAACTCAAGAACAAGCATTTTCGATGGGAAGAAGTGAGTCAGATGAGTTGAGATGTAAACAGTATTTTTTGTGGTTTTCCTGTGTTGATTTGACTTTTTAAAAAACTAATTTCGTTAATGCTGATATTAAACTTATTTGCTGGGTTCTTATTCCAGAGCTCCAGATTGGTGCTCAAAGTTCCATTCTTGTTTTCAGCTATCATGAGGACTTGAAACAACTAGCTGAGCAATATAGGCCCAGAAAAATTAAACCACTGAGGCAAACGGATGTTTGACCCTTGGGTTAAATTAGCTGGATCATAGGGAATTTCCTAAAGTAGTTTAATGTGCACAAGCATGAAATTGCTTACATTACCTAAAATCAGAAGTAAAAGGTATATTTAAGATAGATATTCCCAAGATAACCTGAAACAGTTCACACTACACTCCTGAAAATAGCTTTGGCAAATAGTAAGCTAAATAAAGGCAAGCAAACTAAATGCACTTACATGTTCCATGTTCATGTACATGCATGTCTGTATGTATTATTGTTGGACTTGCTGCTGTTCTTTTACTACACAGCATCTCAGAATCTATAATGTTGGCATGTGTTCATTGCTGTTGAGAATTTTATAGCCCAGAAATTTTCTACTTTCTTGACCTCAAACCTTGCTATCCAGAACAATTCAGGGAAGCAGTGTTCAATGGAACAAGCACATTGACCACTGCCCTGCACAGAATGACCATTTACACTTCACACTGCACTTCCCCAGGAGAAGAAATGCAAGTGTGTGTGTGGGGGGGGGTGGACAGATCTGAAACTGCTGTATTCAGGAGAACAAGAGAGCAAACAGGAGCATAGCACGGAAAATCCACAGGTTGAACTTCACAGGCAGAATTGTTCAAGATACCTTGTGATAGACGTTAACCCTGCCATGTCAGGTTGATCCTCACTTGTCTTATGTCACCTGCCTGATAGTGCTGTTGTCACTCTGTCCTTCCCATCCCTTCTTTTCCCATTCTTCCACCTCTCCTCTCCTCTCCTCTCCCTCCTTCCCTTCCTTCTTCTCTTCCTCCCTCTGTCTCTTCCTTCCTTCCTTCCTTCTTCCTTTTTTCTTTTCTTCTTCCTCCTCCTATTTTCTATTCAGTCTTCCTCAATTTACCTGGGTTCCTTTATTCTCATACATCATGTCTTAGTTTAAAAGTCATCTTCCAGGCAAAAAGAACTATATATATTAAATTACTGTTATGTTAAATCCTTATCTCTCTCAATAGACTGAACATTGATCCCTGCAATTTTCCTCAAAAGCATGTATTGCAGCTTTCTTTCATATACTGGTGTTTGCTTATGTCACATTTCTTCCACTGGACTTCAAAGGTGCTATGAAGGCAAAAAGGGCATAGCTATGCTAATTTCTGCTCAGGGTATGGTTGATCACCTTTTAGTATACATTGAACTCTATTTTAGGGTACCAAGCAGTCATTAATACAAATGTATTATTAATAAAGTTCCGTAAGCTTGAAGTTGTCCTCAGTGAGAATGATTATCATCTATTATGGAGAATCATTCCTGTACCTGGTGTATGTTGTATTTCTCAGCACCTCAGCTCTTTGTTGTTTTGCTGTTTTCAGGATTCTGCAGAAGACAAAAGATTGAAGACTTAGGATTTTGTGTTCCACAAAAAATGAAGCACTCATAAAAGATCTTTGAATATGCTTATAATGTACAACATTACAAATGGGGCACTGATGATCACAGCACCCATAGAATACAGTTCTTATGTCCATTTCAAACTAATCTATTCTGAAGCGTACACAGCTTCACTAGAATTATTTCCTGTACATATGTGCCTTGAACTCTTCTTTGCCAGACATGGTAATACACTGCATAGATTAAGGCATCCATTCTTCATAACCGCAGGGCACCAGGATGTTAAATCAGTAGTAAGTCTGCATTACCAAACCCTAACATTCCTAAAAGGCCTGTCTTCGGGAATAGCATTTGATGGGCCATTGGAAGATGAACCCTGGGCTCTTGAAACCTTTAGATAAATGTGTGACACCTTAGCCTATGTGGATCCAAGGGTCCAGGTAAGGTTATTCTAAAATATGATTTAGAATGAATTTCTGTTATTGCTTGAATGAAAGAGAAATGGGAATTGGAACAGCTGACTGAGATCAGTCATGCCATTGAAATAGACTCATGTAATTAACATCATTTGGGATTTCGAGTTCAGAGCCCAACTTTAGCTAAGCTGGTTTACTACATTGCACCCATGTTGCATGCTTTTGCTGAGAGCTCTAGGCATGTTCCTATGTGACTCCATTGGAAGGAGATACCTTAAAATCTGTTCCCGTTACAGCTTCATGAGCCGTTTCTCTTTACAGATTCCAATCTGTGATTCTGTACTGCAGTAAAGCATGCCTAAGATTAGCTTTTTTGAGTTTTGGGCCTGATGGTGACCTTGAAGGACATAATTACTCCATGATTTACATATTAATATTGATATCCACAGGTGTAAGGATCAGATGCAGGGAGGTCAGGTAGTTAGTTCAGTCAGAATCCTACAGTTAGTTGGATTATAGCAACATTTTTGATCAAACATTCAGACAATAGTTTTATAAGCATATCTTCTTTCTCAATCATACTTTTTTTTTTTTAAATGAAGCATGCTATAAATGTATATATTTTTTGGTCTTTTCAAGACAGGGTCTCCCTGTAGCCCCAGTTGTCCTGGAAGTCAGTCTGTAGACCAGGCTGGCCTTGAACTCACAAAGATCCGCCTGCCTCTGCCTCCCAAGCGCTAGGATTAAAGACGTGCGCCACCACACCCGGCGCTATAAATGTATTTTAAAATGCTACCTGGACCCATGCTTTATATTTTTAATAAAAATGATAAATTAAAAATTATCCTTATCATCAACTTGAAGATTTTATTTTATCTACCAAAAAACAAAAGAAAAAACTAACATGTGCCAAGACCTTGGGTTTGATCTACAGAATTAAAAAAATTACTTTATTGGTCTAAATTTATTCTTTCATTATGACACTGTTTTCAAGACACTGTTCTTTTCATCATGACAGTAATGCAGACACAACATCTGATTTTTCTCTTACACATCAATGTCTTTCTCCAGTCAGCCCTTGATAGCCATGGGATATTGGCTTCCAATACTCTGCTTGAGTACCAAAATTTGTAGATATTTACATTTCTTATGTGAAAGTTTTTTGCTCTTGGTTAGTTTGTAGTGAGTATATGTATAGATATATATATATATATATATATGGTACAGACTCATCCTAGCTATACTTTAAGTTAATTCTAAGTAATGTATAATACCTAATAAAATACTAATGCTATGATAATAGTTATGGTGTACTACTTAGGGACTGTTAAGTCCACAGTTATCAGAATGCAAAAATAGAGAATCCTTTGAAACAGAGGGCCAGCATTATGTAGATTTATATACAGTGTTCAAACAAATAATTAAATAATTTTTAATACAAGTAATCATTCAGAAGAAGGGAAACTCCTCTCCCATTGTTGATTAAATGTGTCAAAATAAACAGGATAATTGTGTAAATCCAAAGGTTAGAAATTTACGGTGCAGAAAGATCAAGTGTGGTGCACGAGCCTGAGCTTTTCAGGCTTCTTTTGTCCCATTATATTATTATTCATCACTTGTTAGCTCACATCATGGACCAAGAGCTAATATTTACTCAAATCTCCTGGAGTACACAGACCCCTTAAATAAACACCTCATGGACTTAATGCAAATAATAGGCCTCATTTAACACTTCTCATTACCTTCACAATGAGCTATCAAATAGGGTATTTTCATTAATTAAAACATGAATGTTTCCTTTTGAAACACAGCACAATTCTACTTTAAATAACTTCAGGGTGTTAAATTGGATTGAATGTTATTCTTTATGATTAGAATGTGGCACGTTCAAAACAGATGAAATGGCACCATTTGAGCTTCCTCTTCTTGTTACAGAGGTTGGTACATTCTTTGGTTTCTGTATCCATGCCCTTTGCACTCCTGAAAGGGCTGTTCTTCACACTCGGTCTTTCCTTCTGACCTAGAGTCCTAAGGATATGAGAATGTACCTAACATCGTAGCTGACTGTTGCCTTTTCCAATAGGTTCCATGGAGGAATCCTGGGCCTCAGGTGATTTACATTCAACTGAGACTTCCTGGGTGACTCCAGATAATGGTTCTCCTGAGTGAGATGTTTCGGGATATTGTGTCAGAAGGAAAGGGGCTGACAAGGCAGGAGTTGAGAAGTGGGTGGTGGTTAGGGAGAGCACGCCAATGACATTGGGGAACCCTGCAGGACGGAGGTCCTCTTTGGTTCCCAGAAACAAAACAACACAACACAAAAGAAAGCAAACAAAAACTTTCTTCTCTACAAGCTCCAGCATTAAAACAAAACTTTTGCATGTTAACTATACATAGATATGAAATGTTGCTATAATCAAATGTTTCTAAATTAAAGGTAAAAATTCAATCCTGAACAGCAAATTTCTAAAAATCTTACTATTATGTCCATTCTTTGTTGTAGGAGCAAAGTGCAAATTGTCTATCACTGACATGCTTGTACAGCTTTCAGTTCAACTGAAAAAGATCTAAAAAATTTTTCTGTTAGACTTAATGAAGTAAGTCAAGCATATTCCCAGGTACAAGGTAAATTTGCAACAATAACTTTCCTATGCAATAGTAATAAATAGAAAGTAGAGTTTTTCAAAATATATGAATGAAAATTCCCAATGGTAACAACAATAACTTGGGTCACTACATCAGTAACAATAAAATCAATAAAATACTTGTGAACAAAAATGTTAATTCATGAATGAGTGGGACAGTACTTACAATAAAATATTAATTTTTACAAAAATTAATTTCTATTTTTAGCACAGTCCAAGTAAAAATTATAATGGGAGCCATTTTATAGCCTATTAGAATATTCTGAAATTCGTTTGAAGAATGAGCTGTGATTCATAAGAAAATACTTAATAGGAACACTAATATGTTTTCCTCTAATGATAACATAGAGTTTAAGGACACATTTGACATGATGCAGAAATGACTCAGAAATTGATATACATATTAGTAGGAAAAAGGGAATCACATAAACTATTTTATGGATCCTTTAATTCAACAAATACACATAATATTTGATATTTTCCAAGTACCATGCTATTTATTTAAAGGATGACAAAATTCTTTCATGCTTTCCTTGAGTTCAGTAAAGACAGAATTAATTGTTATTGCATCATAGAATCTTGATAGCAATGGCCACCAGAAATCCACGGAAGCACATGGAAAATAAACCCAAACGCAGTATAATAAAAGAACTATAAATGGGACAGAATGGATTTAATAGTTTTTAAGAAAATTACCTAGGTTTTAGAAATATATTCAAACATGTCCTATTAGGCCCAGAGACCAACACCAACTACCGATGTATTGGAGAAGTAAATACAAGTAAGATACAACATAAAATAAAAGTAAATGAAGTTTGGGCTGGAGAGATAGCCTAGCGGTTAGGAGCACCGACGCTCTTGCAGAGGACCCGGGTTCGATCCCCAGCACCCACATGGCGGCTGAGAACCGTCTGTAACTCCAATTCCAGGAGAACTCCAGTTCCAGGGGAATCCGAGACCCTCTTCTGACCTCTGCAGCATTGCACGACACGGGTGCACAGACCTGCATGCAGACAATACATTCATACACATACAAAAATAAATAATAAAAAAAATTAAAAAAAAAGTAAATGAAGTTTATATGCAATTTTAAAGTGATCAAGTTTAACTCAAGAATTTTAAGCTCACACAAATAAAATGCCTCGCACATTGTACTAATAAAATCTTTTCTAGATTAGAAGCACAACAAAATAAAAGTAGATAATAATGTTATAACAAATGTGCAACACCAAAATACACTTTATACGAACATTGAATACTAAGTAATAAATAGTCAAAGGGTACTTCACAATGAAAAAGGAACTGGTTGATGAACATATGGGAATGTGTTCAACCTTATTAGTACCCAAAAAAAGAACTGCTAAGTCAATAACTAAAATATTTCATCTAATGAACTGGCAAGGGAGAAAAATGTTCACGCCTGAGGTTATTTTGAGCTTGATTTGAACATCACTTTCCTGTATCCTCAAAAGAACTCTCTAAGAACTTTAAAGTGATCTTGGCCCACTGCAAAAGATATAGAAGCATTCACAGCCCATTGCTTAGGGCATGATACACTGTCTAAGAATATTGTGTCTTAACAGCCATTTATAGCTATTTTAAGGAATAGACTGACAAACATTCATCATGATCTAAAAGGTACCACAGCAAATATTTAGGGGTAAGTATGATGAATAATAGAAAAATTCAGATTGTTTCTTCATGGCATACCAGTAAAAGCATAAAAATTTCTCAGCAAATGAGTCCATTCTTTTTAATTCTTGGATTCTATTATAGGGTAGGAACCACAAATAGGGGAAAAATTAGCCAGGTATGATGGCTCATATCTCAATCTTAGCCATTGGGAAACTGAGGAGAGAGACACATAGCAAGTTTGAAGCCATCCAAGGCTATATAGGGAGTTGCAGGCCAATCAAGGTATAGTAGGGAGAAAAACAAAAAGAATGTTTGCTGTATGAGTTAAGCAGGAAAAATTGGAACCTAAATATTGAACAATATAAATATATTTGGAATATTTTACTATATTAACTTGGTGGAATGTTATGTCACCATTTTACAGATATTCATGGGTAGTTGAAAATTTGCAGAAGCTTCTAGTATGTTAATGTTAAATCTCCAAAGCTGTACTTCAAGTTGTCTATCTCTTTTGTTACTGTGATATAGTAGAGCAGGTAAGATTCAACAGATAATGGCAACTTCAAGCTTCTGTCTCCACTAATAAGTTACTTATCAGCTTTCTAATTTATTTTATTTTTTTTCCTAGAATATTATACTTTATTTTTTTATTTTTTTATTGATGCTTTGTGCATTTCATATATCATTTTCCAATTCAGTTCAGGCATATTTCCCTTTCCCTTCCCCCCTACCCCCACCCCATCCCAGATCATGCATTTTGCCATAACTGTCCTGCATCTTTCTCTCAGTTTTTTTTCATTTTTTAGCTATAAGTGATGATCCATGAGTACAAGCATCCTTCATATGAAACCAATTTGCAGGCTGTTGTGCCCAAACCCCCACAGCTCCGCCATCCAGCGGGGGGTGAGGGGTTGCATGTTCAATCAAGTTGATCAAATAAGTGTTCAGACTACATTGCTGTAGTTTCACCATTCACCCCAATCTCAGCCCTTACATTCTACCATGCCCCCTCTTCCACAGATTGTTCCCTAGGCTTAGAAAAGGGGCACCGGTGGATGAGAAGCAAAACAGTCCACTCTCTCTGGAGCTGTTGTCTTGGACTCTGGTCAATTCTGGCTGTTTCCTTTCATGGGCTGACAGTTTGTCCAGGAATAACCTTTCAATCCTACTAATGAAGCACAAGCAGTTAGATATATAGGTATTTAAACAGCACTAATAGTTATGGTTGGTTACTTTGGTATAGACACATATGTTTGGATGATATGTTAATCCATGAATTACATTTTTTCCCTGTTAAATATGACAGGGTCTTACTGTGGCTTATAACATCTCCTAACCTGTAGAAGATGTAAGCTTGTGGCATCAGCCATGGGTTATTCCTCCAAGGAGAGAGCCAATAGCCAATTAGGTTTGGGATATACAGGCATATGGCTGCCTCTGCTGCACAGCATTTCCAAGCAGGTGAGGTGTAGCCGGTGCTAATGGTGGAGTCTTGCTTGACTCAGAGAGACCCGTATTTGCTTTATTGGTTGAGTGGCCTTTGGTAACACTCTCTGGTATTCCAGAGGCCAACTTTACACTTGCATGTGTGGTCTCAATACATCTTTCCCATGTTAACGTCAGGTCTTCGGCAGCAGGGCCTTATCGCCTCTCTTCTTTCAGGTATCCCTTAGAGGCAAGGAGCCTTTACCTTTTGTGGGGCCTTGGATCCCCTGGCCAACATCTCCCTGGTAGAATAATCCATTGCTGATGTCAGAGCTCCTGTATTAATATATTTTGCTCAAGTGCATAGCTTAAGGACTTTAGTATATTTGGTTCTGAACAGAGAATAATCCTTTCCACAGTTCTTATGTCTATTGGTCAATTATAGAAGGTAGTTTTACCGGTTTTATAAGAGATTTTCTCTATAACAGTAGTCTCCAATTTACAGTAGGAAAGCGACCTCATCATCAACATATTTTTCCTTTTTCTATGGGGAGGAGGCAAGAAAGTCTCTCATATCAAAACCTTGCGGCACCTAGAAGGTAAGTTTCATTAGGACTCATTATAAATAGTTGTTACAAGTAGGATCCGCAGAGGGGTTCGATGTTTATAGCAATCTGAGGCTTTTCTTCCTTTCGATGTTCACACAGGTCAACCTTTCAGTTGGCACTTTCTGGTACATTCCACTCAATGCAAAGCTGTATCTTTTCTTTCTCAGCCATTAAGTTGGTGACATTTTGTCTTGTTGGGACCCACAAATCTTTTTCTGTAGTTTTAGGATTTGAATTGCAAGGTTTTTGATGAAAAGGTTTCATGTCTATCTGTATCCCCCCCCTTTTTTTTAACCCATGAATCTCCAGAAGACAGTTGTATTATACGTAACTATAGGGTGGAATCAAGGCACAGATTTCATCAAATTCACCCATGTTGTTTTGGGTGACTATATAAATTTAGAAAGTGATAAAGATAACGCTGTGTCTTCTAAAATGCTTTTATAGCGTTTTTAGAATAATAGCATTAGAAAATGTCAGTGGTGTTCATGGCAGCTATTATATAGTAAGATTTCACAGCTACAGAGGTTGCGTTTATTGTAGCTCTTAAGCAAGAACAGATCTATGTACATACGAGAGCTTTCATGATGATATCTCAAGAGGTTGAAGATAGTAGCTGTGTGGTCATTTGGCTGCTCACAACTTTGAAACAGCGTTTTTATGTCTGGACAATGTCCCACCTTGTAAGTTAACACATCACCCAGATAGATATCAAAAAGCCATTTCTGAGTCTTTCTTGCAATTTGAGTGCAAATATGTGAGTTGATCTCTTTAGATGTCATTATACAGACTGTCAGATAAGAAACACATGCTTCACAGAAGCCATCTGCCTGTATATTCTTGGAAGTGACACCTCTGCCAGCTCATAAGCAATGAGGCTCAACCCTCAAGTCCTGTATCAATAGTATGGGCTCATAAGCCAGCAACAGCCAAAAGTGCCTCTTGGACCAAGGATTGTGTGCATTTGTTAGGGCACAGAGCTTCCCAAATGGGGGTCTCCAGACCTGAACTTCTTTTTATTTTAGTGGAACCTAAATAATATTCCTTTCTTACCTCTTTCTTACACACACACACACACACACACACACAATTTTATGAGTGCATTGGCATAAAGATGCATAATTTAATAATTTACAATAAATATATTAAATATTTTTTCATATTTCCAAAGAAATTAAAATATTTGATGTTACCAAAAGTATTGGGCTGTTGACACTATTCCCTCTGTGCCTGTTGAGTAAGTCCACTCTACTGAAAATCTTTCAAATAAAATATAGTCTTCTCTTTAAAGTAAGAAGACACTTGTCTCTGAGTATAGCTATACATGGATATACAGGTGCAAAACAATTGGTTATTTTTTCCTTTTTAAAATTTCAAAACTGTTTTTATATTCTTTGGAAAGCTATTCATCACTTATTAAAGAGCAAGTTTATGTAAAGTGAAAGTCAGGTCAATTATTATTGGTATTATTAGTAGCTTACGGAATTAGTTAAAAAACCATGCATACCTCAGAACGTCTAACTAGCTAGACAGGCCCAAGCCCATTGAAGATGACTGTAGAGAAAAATGTCATTGTATCCAATCACTCGTCTGCCATTTGAGTCACCTTCACTCCGTGTCCTGGTGTGCTGATCACATTGTTGCCCATGGGGATACAGAGCTCAGTAAATCACTGTGTCAGAAAGCAAGTCAGACACTTTACGCCTAGATAGTTTGACTTTGTTTTTCTTTTTTAAAAAATTTTTTTATTAATTTTATTTATTTCTGTATGTGTATCAATGTACTGTCTGCATGCAAGTTTTTGCACTCATATCGTGCAATGCCGTGGAGGTCAGAAGAGGGTGTCGGATTCCCCTGGAACTGGAGTTCTCCTGAAATTGGAGTTTCAGACGGTTCTCGGCCGCCTTGTGGGTGCTGGGGATCGAACCCGGGTCCTCTGCAAGAGCGGTCGGCACTCTTAACCGCTAGGCCATCTCTCCAGCCAGACTTTGTTTTTCTTTAGACATGGAACTGATAAGAAATTACAACATTTTTTTCTGTTTCTTATGGTTTTGTGGGGGTAAGAGTTATACTCAGGATCTTGCTAGATCTACCATATGACCCAGCCATACCATTCCTAAGCATATATCTAAAAAAAAATCCTGTATCTTAATATACAGATATTTTTCATCCATGTTTATTGCTGCCCTTTTCATAACAGCTAGGAAATGGAAAGAACCTAGATGCCATGCTGATCAACTGGTGAATGAATAAGGAAAGTATGCTACATTTATGCCATGGAACATTCAGCTGTCAAAAATGAAATGCTGACATTCACGGGTAAATGTACGGAACTGGCAACAATTGTCCTGAGTGAAATAACCGGGACTCAGAAAGGCAAAGGTGATATGTTTTCTCTGCTACCTTGATGCTAGCTTAGAATTCATATTTCAATTGGAAAATCAAGAGCGATAAGGAAAAAAATTAATGTCCAAGGTGGGAGGACTTCTTGGGAGAGATAGAATCCAGTGATAGAAAGGAGGGAAGGGGAATAATAGAGTAGGAAGGGTTAACGGGGTGGGGGATGGGAGGGCAGGAGAGGGAACACTGGAGGGATGACTCACACTGAAAGACTTTAGAAAAAGCCACACGGGGGCTGGAGAGATGGCCTAGCGGTTAAGAGCGCCGACCGCTCTTGCAGAGGACCCGGGTTCAATCCCCAGCACCCACATGGCGGCCGAGAACCATCTGAAACGCCAATTCCAGGAGAACTCCAGCTCCAGGGGACTCCGACACCCACTTCTGACCTCCGCGGCATTGCACGACATGGGTGCACAAACTTGCATGCAGACAGTACATTCATACACATACAGAAATAAATAAAAATTAAAAAAAAAAAAAGAAAAAGCCACACGGAAACCCATCACTTTAGAAGCTTATTAAAGTATATATACATTATTTAAAAAGGTTAAAATGAATCCCCTTAGTGGCTGGAGAGATGGCTCAGCAGTTAAGAGCACTGATTGCTTTTGCAGAGGACTCAGGTTTGATTCCCAGAACCCACATGTGGCTAACAACTACCTGTAATTCCAATTCCAGGAAATCAGACACCATCTTCTGACCTCCGTGGCCACTGCAGGACACAGGTGCACTTAGACACATGCAGATAATCCACTCATAGTTATAAAATAAAAACAATACATAAAAAAATTTAAAAACTATTCACTTTATACTAAAGAGACATTGCCTCTACTGGACGCCATAGGCTAGCAAAGTAAAGGCCAGTGACAGGGGCTGACTCCCTCTTTTTAAGCCGTTGACCAGGGTTCTACAGACCTTCGAATAACACTGGCCACTACCCCTGCTCTTTGTTATCTACAAGAACTTGATGGTAAGAACCTATTGCTGAAGACACTACATACATGAGCTGTAGAAAAACAAGGAGATAGCCAGGCATGGTGGCGCACGCCTTTAATCCTAGCACTCAGGAGCTAGAGGCAGGTGGGTCTTTGTCAGTTCAAGTCCAGCCTGGTCTATGGAGCGAATTCCAGGACAGCTGGGGCTACAGGGAGACCCTGTCTTGAAAAGACACACACAAAGAAAAGAATAACAAGGAGAATCAGTCCACTGCTGACCTCAACGCTCCATCAAAACTGCCTACATTTCATAGGGCTGGGATGTGCTATGTGTGCTACCAAATTAAAAAAAAAATCAATCATTAACCATATCCAGCTACAGATCCTGTGTACATCAATAACAATTAGCCTGGTAAGATATAACCTCTGGGGTAATAGAGGCACAGATATTATGGGAGGACCCAGTCTCTTTCTAATTGGGTTTAGGGTCTGTTCATAAGATGGAGCCCATACCTGACACTGACACCAGGCTTAGGGACATTTGGCTAGATAGTTCATAGAACATAAGGGAGCCTGATACTAGTTTTTTACTAAATAATCACAGTATTAAACTGACTCATAATGACTTATTAATATACCCATTAATGAATGTACTCCTCAACTCTGACCAGAGGTAAAATTGTTAATTCACATTTCCAACAAAATGCCCTCAGATCAATAGTTTCAATTCCACCAAACATAAGTTGACAAGCATATGATTATCATTGAGATGTTCAGATAGAATTGATATCCATTTCCTAGAACAAGTAACTAAACCTCACCAAGAAAAAAAAAGCATCTGCTCTCTCATGTGGTCTGGTGCACAGCAAGTGATGGAAGAGGTAACTGTGTGGGACAGAAAATAGTCATTAGTTTAATAACATTAGTTTCGGTATCCTCTTGAGGGTGAGGAAATAAATATTCAAACATTAGTGAAAAAGACATATGGCAGGAATATGTGGGTATTAATGGAGAAAATGTTTTAAATTAAATAAGGAAAAATCAATAGCCTTTATAAGAATTCTGGTGACTGTTCATGAAAGAAGCACCTGAAAAATACACATTGAGAACTGAATTAAAGTTATAGCATATAAAGGGAAACAGAAGACTCATTGTATGGGGAAACAGAGAGACTGCCTAAAGTTCAACTAGTTTTACCATTTTTGAGGTACTACTGCATAGTTTTGAAGTTCTGCCTCTTCATTTTGCTTATAAAAGTGAGTTGCAGCAGGCAATAAATGGAATTCTCCATTACCATCATTACACAGAATTCCTGGTCATTATTTTGTGTGCATACAGGCTGAAGCAGGCCTGGATTTTTAGTGTTGTGGCTAGTGGGCCAGACAGAGGTCTATCAGACCACCAGCCCAGGTAAGCTAGCATGAGGGCGGTTGGTACCGTGGGGCTGGACAGAGACTTATCAGGTCATCAGCCTTGGTCAGTGTGTTGGACAGGGTCCATCAGACCACCAACCTGGTAAGCTCGTGTACGGTTGGACTGAGACCAATCAGGTCACCACCCTGTGAAGTAAATTGCGAGTGATCAACTGACCTCTGCGCCAAGGGGTCAGTTCCCCACAGTGACCACAGGTGGCCATAGTGCTCCCCTTCCCTTAGCAGGACTGTGCTGTGCCTGCTCATAGCAAGAGAAGCTCCTACAAAAGGGCACTTGGAAAAGCCCAGCCAGCTGGTAACCACTTGGGATCACAGTGCTGAGAAGAAAAACCACACGGAAACCTGGAGTTTGCTGGCCAACCAGTCTGGTTTAATTGTTGAGCCCAGTTGAAGACTTCTCTCAAAAGCAAGATGGACAGCTCCTGAGAAATGATACTTAGCTTAATGTCTAGCCCTAACATGTGCACATGTACACATGTGCATCCTATAGACATGTACACTTGTGTACCTCTAGACACAAGTACACACACACACATACACAAGTACTTGGGATTTACATTAAAAAAAAATCAGACAAGATCTGGCAACCTGCTGTTTTTAAAAGGAAGGATTTTGGGGGGTGCCATACATTATCTTTTAAAATTATAGGTTATATGTCCAAAAGAGAATTTTTTTTTTTATATTTCTTTTTTTTTTTTTTTTTTGTTTAACAATCTAGACCCATGTTCCGCTCAGTCCCCCACCCCACCAGGGCGCGGGCATTCTGCCAAACATGCTTTTCCATCCTCTTAGTCTTTTCTCAATATTTTCCATGGGGAAAGTTGACTGTTTTGAGCAGAGGTTAACTGTTTCAGACAGTTCCTTTGATGCCAAGTAAAAAAAAAAAAAAAATGTTTTTCTGTTGTTGTTGTTGTTTCCAAATGCATTATGCCCCACTGCTTTGTACAAAAGCTCAGGGGGCCCTACACAAGAAATACTTACAACTGGGTAATTGGCACTAGCATCCACAGATGAGGGATACCATTCATCGTTTGTTTTTCTGGGACTGTGTTACTTCACTCAGCATGATGTCCTCTAGCTCCAGCCATTTTCCTGCAAAGCTCGTGATGTCATCTTTCTTTACTGCTGCATAGAATTCCATTGTGTAGATGTACCACATTTTCTCTATCCACTCGTCAGTTGAGGGGCATTTAGGTTGGTTCCAACTCCTTGCTATTGTGAAGAGAGCTGCAATAAACATGGCCGTGCATGTATCTCTGTGGTGGCGTAAGTCTTGAGGGTACATGCCCAGGAGTGGTATGGCTGGGTCGGGTGGCAAGAGAGAATTTTTTTAAGAGGCTAACCATAGAAGCTAGCTTTGGGAGGCTTTGTTATAGTCAGGTTCTATGCGCAAAGCACTATCTCATCACCATCATCTCTTTAGTTGTTTTCACATTGGAAAAGCAGACTGAGGCCCCAAACTCCAAGCATAAAATCAGAGGATGAAAAGTCAAGATCAGAAAGATAACTTTTTTTTTTTTTTTTGTATTTTTGCAACAGGGTCTCCCTTTTAGTACCAGCTGGCCTGGAGATCACTCTGTAGACCAGGCTGGCCTTGAACTCACAGAGATCCGCCTGCCTCTGCCTCCCAAGTGCTGGGATTAAAGGCATTACCACCACGGCAGGCTAGAAAGATAACTCTTAAAGAAGGTAAGCCTACAAAGCTGTTGAAATACAGGTTTATGGAAGGGGTATTAGGAAGAGGAAAGAGGGAAACTGATTTGAATCAAATCCAGGTCACTCTTGAAAGATAATTTCAGAAACGGATTGATTGGGTTGGAGGAGGAAAGATCCAATGACTGCTGCTAAAGATCCCCAAATGTTGGATTCCTGTGTGAGCAGTTCCACGGCTGTAGACAGGGGAGCTGGCACTGTGGTCCATTCGAGCTCTGCTATGCTGAAGTTGTTGATCCTGCCCATCTTTTGCCAGTCCTACCCTTAGTGAAATCCTGTTGGAAGCTTGATAAATCACAGTATAACACCTGAGGAATGTGCAAAGACTATAAAGTGAGATGTTCTGTGTTGTTCTGTTCTGTTTTACAGAAAGACAGTTGTGTAGGACCACATGGCCATAAAGGAACAGTAATGACATCTCTAGAACCACGACAGCAAAGGAAAGCAGGATTGTAAGGAGACTAATGGAAACCAAGGCCAATAACGATAAAGCCCAGTGGGACCTAGATTAAATGCCGGCCTAATATCAGAATACCTGTGAAGTGTCACCAAGGTTGAGGAGGTGAAGATAAAGAAACTTTTAAGATGCTTTTGGTAGATGCAGAAGTGAGAGGGTTTTTTTGTCTCTCACTTTAGGTGCCCTGTAATAAAATATTTTTTCAAAAGTATTATGAAGTAATTTTCAAAAAGCTTTGCTGCTCAGGTGCAGCAAATATTATCCATAACACAGGAGGCAGAGAAAACAGAAGCCAATTGAAGCAGAGGAAAGTATCTAATCCTGCTGTGAGCCTCACTCCAAGAATAGGGAACAGCAGGGACTGAGCAAGAGGACACACAGTTCTGCTTTAGAGAAGCACGAGGATCAGGAGCATATTTCCTCTGCCTCTAAAACGGTGAAAGCCACTTAAAGTCAGGAAAATGTGAAAAAGGAAATGGAATGGTTATGTTGTGCTTATAATTTTCATGGTAGTTAGATCCCCTCCTCTATCTGCACCTGCCCTTCCTGACCCCTGCCAAATTTCATGTAATACTGTGTGTGTGTGTGTGTGTGTGTGTGTGTGTGTGTGTGTTTACATCCTATGGAAACTAATTTGTGTCCTCAAATGTCCTTCAGTGCATGTGCATCCACTGGAGCCTGGTTAACCTACCAAGAGCCCTGTCCTTGAAAGACCCCGAATCTGCTCCCAAGCAGCCCCAAGTTGCTAATAGTTCCTCAGGGACGGTTGGGGTTTCCTACCCACTTCCTCCTGTCTCTCCTAGGATTTGGTCTAGTTTGAGTTTGCATGAGACTTGTGGATTCTGTACCCAGTGCTGTGATTTCATATGAGTAACTGACCAGCTGTCTGAAAAGCTCTGTTTCCTTGTGGTTATCTACCACCTCTGGCTCTTACTACCCCCTCCCACCTTTTCCATAATGATTCCTGAGTCTTGAGGCATAGAAGTTTGATATTGGTGTCCTAATTGGGTAGAAGTACTCTGCAAATAAATGATCTGCATGTTAGCCCATTTTGGTTTCTGTGTTCATCATCATCTTCTGCATAAGGAAGCATCTCTGGTTAGAGTTGAGAGATTAATTTATCTATGGTTATAACAATAAATCATTAGGAGTCAGATTTGTATAAATATAACTATTTAGTAGAAAACTCATATTAGGCTTTCCCATATGTTCTGTAACCTGTCTAGCCTCAGGTTCCTAAGCCTGATATCAATGTCAGGCATGGGCTCCATCCTATGAAGCTAACCTTAAATCCAATTAGGTAGTGGTTGGTTGCGTCCATAAAATTCCTGCCACTGTTGCATCAGTGAGAAAGTGAGTATATCTGACCAGGCCAGTTATTATTTTCACAGGATTCACAATTTTGTAAGGTTTGTGTTAATGTTCTGTTTCCAGTAGCATGTACAGCACCTTCTAACACTATAAAAGCTAGTCAGTAGAGATGAGGCTTTGAAGACAGCACCTTGATTTCTCTGTATTTGTTCTGTAGCTCATGTAGTGTCTTTTGAAATAAGCTCTCACTAAGAAGTTTTGGGGGTAACCAAGAGCAGGAACAATGGCCAATATTGTCTGAGGGTCTGTGGGAACCTTCTTAAAGAAGAGGAGTCCATCCCCAGCATTGGTGTTATATCTTGTTAGCACAGGCTATTGAGTAGGGGCACTTTCCCCCTTTTATAAGACAACTCCTTTCCGTCCATCTTTATAAGAAGCTTCTATAATGATGGGTTTCCATATTGATGTTGAGAATTTCATGTGTGTATATACTGTTTTGATCAAATCAACCTTCCACTCCCTCCCATCTAATTCCTTCTCTACTCCACCCACAACTTCCCCCACCAAACTTCATGTGTTGTCACTTTCATTAAAACAGGATGAGTTGGGGCTGGAGAGATGGCCTAGAGGTTAAGAGCACTGACTGCTCTTTCAGAGGACCTGGGTTCGATCCCCAGCACCCACATGGTGGCCGAGAACCGTCTGAAACTCCAATTCCAGGAGAACTCCAGTTCCAGGGGAATCCGAGACCCTCTTCNGCTCTTTGCTGACTTTTTAAGTGGGATATTTATTTTGAAGTTCTTTAAATATTCTGAAGCCTAATCACCAATTAGGATGTTTCTAAATGTAAAACTATGTCATCTGTAGATAAAAGAAAATTACTTCTTCCTTCCCAATCTAAAAGTGAGTCTTTCTGTTTCTTGAATAAGTTCACAGTACAATTCTAATTCCTTTGTCCAAACCTGTTTATCAATAGAAACCCATTTCTTTTTTTAAAAAGTTTTAAATTTATTTATTATTTTTTATGTGTATGAGTGTACTGTCTGCTTGTAGGTTGGTGCACTGGTGTTGTGCAATACTGTAGAGGTCAGAAGAGGGTGTTGGATTCCCCTAGAACTGGAGTTAAAGACAGTTCCTAGCCACCATGTGGGTGCTGGGAATCGAACCCCAGTGCTCTGCAAGAGCAGTGGGTGCTCTTAATTGCCAAGCCATCTCTCCAGCCCCAGGGACCACATTGTTAATGAAAACGGACTCTCCAACCCCCAGAAGCCATGAACTGTGAGTCAAATAATTCCTTTTTTGTTGGAGGTGTTAAAATATAGAAAGTAACTTACTAACATTGTACCATTGTGTCATCTTTGCCAGAAATGACAGTATAAATTCTAAATGATATTAGACATATAGTTAGTCACAACTTGCATGAGAAGCAAGGTGACTGTGTCTGGGCATAAGGTATAGCATGGGACATATATAAATACATGGTTCTAAAATATCCCATAGAGTAGTGTGATCCCAAAGATGGCTCTATGAATGTGTCAATATATTCTAGTCTGTTCTGCTTTAAAGTATTTTATTAGCTGCCGAACACTGAAATGTTCAGTATGACCAAGGAATTTAAACTATATTGATTTTGTTTTAATTCATTTGAATATAAAGAATTACATGTGACTGGTGTCTACCAGATAGTGTAGCTCCATGAGTAACATATGAAATTTCCATCAAATATGAAAAGGACTTTAATGAAGACTGGTATGAAAACTGAGAACTACAACAATGACTGACTTAACATGGTACATATGCCCTTTGGTGCAGTACTGGCATGAATGCTACGGAGGTAAACAACAGCTTCCTACCTGGTTGTAAAAACCACCCTACAAGAGGAAATCTTTTTCACTTAGTACCTTTTCCTTGTGGTGCATTATTTATTTGTGCAATTCACTAATGGAGAGATTACAATATCAAATGAATTATAAGGGTGCCAATAAATAATGCAATATTTCATTTGATGGCATAAAATATCTTCAGTTTGAGCAGAGATTATGATATAAAGTTAATTTTTGATTTTTCTTTTTTAAAAGACAGTCTTCAGAAATAAGGTTGCACAAAAAGTCATGTTTGGTAATTCTCAAGAATGCAAAAGTAAACCTGGGCATAATGGTAGTCATAATGTAATGGAGGATGGAACTAGAGGATCTTATGTTAAGTGAAGTAACACAGTCCCAGAAAAACAAACGATGAATGGTATCCCTCATCTGTGGATGCTAGCACCAAGAAGCTAGTTGTAAGGCAATCTGAGAAAAGTTAATGTTCTATTCTTCATGGTCTGAAAATAACTGTACTCTTATATTGCATATCCTTTAACAGGTTCTAAAATTAACCTACCATTTATTTTTAGACTTGGGGCTTTTGGTATATGGGTGGAGAGTATGTATGCATATTTTAGAGTAACATAAAATCAAAATGGAAAAATGTGAATCCTGAAATATGATTTGGAAATAACATACAATTTTTTTTTCAGATGACACAATTTTTAGTTAGGTGTGACATATATGAAATGTATATGCATACATTGAAGCAATACAAGTTGGAGGGAACAACAACAACAAAAGAACTGGGACAAATAAACCCGACTGAAACAGTGAAGTTCTCCCCCCAAACAATAAACCTCTGCTTTGAAAAAACTCTGGAAAGACTCAGAAAAAGATGCAAGACACGTATGGCAGAATGCATGAACTTGGGTGGGGAGGGGGGGCATGGAAAGGGAAATGAGTCTAAATTGAGAAATGATGTGTAATATATGAAAACGTTTAGTAACAATAAATATATATTAAAAACAGAAATTATATATAATTAAGCGTTTATAAAAGTTAGAATTCCTCATAAACAAGATTCTGTTCTCATGTTATAAAAAAAAAATTTAACTGGAGGTCCTAGGTGTAGTATGTGATCAACATTGATTTCTGTTTAGAAATGTCTCTGCAAGAAAGTGGGAGCTGAAGTCGACAGAAGGTGAGCTTGTCATCTGGGACTCTGAAGCAAAGGCATCCGACCACTCGCCAGAGAATCCTTGTTCCCCATGGGATTTCAAGAGAGTACCCTGCTCCTTTCTAGGGAAGGAAAATAGCTTTCATTGAAGGCACACGGCAATAAATTTTTTAACCTGACATCAAGGGAGATAAGAAGCTACTTTGATGGAAGCTTTGATCTTAGGCTAGAATGTCGACAGTAGAGAACAAAGCAAGGAGATCAACAAAGCAGTGAGATCCAGACATTTTCTTAGTCTTCACTTAAATGATTTTAGGAACAATTCTTCAGAGTGGAAGTGTTTTTAGACAAATGAACAAAACGAGTGAGAGATCAAACGAATTTTAGATATTCATCTTTAGACTGAGAGTCCATATTTCTAAACTGCAGAAGCAATATTCATTTAACAAAGACTGTTTTCCGAAATCCAAGTTTATGGTGAACATCACATAGGTCAATACTCTTTGGATATTCAAGAAGAAAATGTAGATTAATATAATTTGTACTAAAATTAGCCAGAAAACAAGTAATCTTTGCTTAGTTTTTGCTCTTCCTACCTCTTAGTAAATATTTTTTACATATCTATTCTCAGACTTGTATGCTTATAATAAAGGGTATCTGTGAATTCTGCTGTGATAAATTTCCATGTTTTGGCCATAATGAATAGTAGTACTTCTTTACACATTCTTCTATTTGTGAATATGTAAATACACATTTGTTAGTTCTGTGGACCAGCAGAATTGTACCACAGTAGTTCCTGTGGAACATATTTCCAAGGCAATGGTTTCTAATGTGTATTTCCACTATAGGTATCTGAGAACTTCCATTCACTTATAGCTTTTGTTTCTGTTGTTATTGCTGCCATTGTTCTGTGTTCTCTTCCCACTTCTTTGTTAGGGTATATCATTTACCATATTTACAACAAATATATTATTCTATATTTGTTATTTGTGTTTTAACTCTAGCTATGTCAAATATGTACAAGTGACTGAATGGCTCATACCTTGAATTACTCATGTATACTTCTGTCTATGAAAGTAGATAAATATCTTAGTCTTACCATAACAGAGAATCCTTATTAACAGACTTACCTGTAAATACTCAATGTAATAATGTGAACTTTAGCACCAGTATTTATAAAACAAAGTAGAAATAACATATCTTCACTCTCACTCTTTGTGGATATAGATTGCAAATTGGAAAACAAGAAAAAAATAGAAGAAAAATGGAAATCTCTGTAAAGGGGGTTTTTAAGCTACCAAACCATGCAAAAAAGCTTTCTTTTTCCTAGGAAGAGAAGTGTTCTACTTTGCTTCACCATTGCTGTGACAAAATGCTCTGACCAATACCTACTTGGGGAGGAAAGGGTTTATTTGGCTCACATCTCCCTGGTCACAGATCATCACCAAGGGAGCCCAACATAGGAACTCAGGGCAGAAACCTGGAGGCAGGAGCTGAAGCACAGGCCATAGAGGAACAGTACTTACTGGCTTGCTCTCCTAGCCCATGCTCAGCTTGCTTCCTTATACAATACACAATAATCTGCCCAGGGATGGCACTGCCAACAACGGGCTGGGCCCCCCCACAACACTCAACAGCCTAGAAAATACCCCACAGACATGGACATAGGCTAGTCCAATGGAGGCAATTCCCCAATTAAGGCTCCTTCAACTCAGTATATCAAATTGACACTAAAGCTATCCATCACAACTGACCCCTTGTCAACTTGACACAAAAACCACTATAAATCATCAATATTAAATCATTTCCAATTCTGGCCCCCAAGATATGATGTTAACATTAATAGTACAACATAAAACAATACAACCTTAAAAGCCACACAGTCTTTAAAAACTCCAAGCACTTAAAAGTGTTAGTAAAAATAATACATTGACTGATATTACTATAGATATAGCTGGAAATTTATATCTCTATTTTCCTCAGTCCTAAGATTTATGAGAAAGAGTAAAGCTCTTGTTTTGAACATACATTAAAACATACATCAACTTGCTATGAATTTAGGAATGCAAGGTTATTTTTCTTTTAACCTGTATGCAAGTTTACTGTTAAACTGTGACTGTCTAAATGTGTTAGAGATATATATTAATATATATTATATATAAATATATATATTTATATTCACTCCACACCTATATATATATTTTTTTTATTTTATATATAATATAAAATTAGAGGTAACAACAACAAAAAGACTTGTTCAATGAACAGTCCAAAACAGTAAACTTCTGCATCGAAAAAGTTAAAAAACACTGAGGAAAAGATGCAAGACAAAAAAAAAAAAAAAAGATGCAAGACAAGACTTAACATGTATGGCAGAATGCATGAGTTCTTGTGTGTGTGGGGTGTGGAGACAGGGATGGGGGAAGGGGTCTGATTTCAAGTAAGAGATGTTGGTTCATTTGGAAAAACAAAAGACCCCGAATAGCCAAAGCAAAACCCTGAGCAAAAAGAGCAATACAGCAGGGATCTCTATACCAGACTTCAAAATTCAAGCTATATTACAGGGTTATAGTCATAAAAACAGCTTGGTACTGGAACAAAAACAGACCTGTGAACCAATGGAACAAAATTGAAGATCCAAACTTGAGCACCTACAATTTCAGCCACCTCATATTTGATAAGGGGGCCAAGAAGACACAAAGGAAGAAAGACAGCATCTTCAGCAGGCTGTTGGCAAAACTGGATCACAACTAGTAGAAGAATGAAATTAAACCCCTACCTCTCACCCTGTACAAAAGTCAACTCCAGATGGATCAAAGACCTCAACATGAAACCCAAAACTCTGAAGGCGATAGAAGAAAAAGTGGGCAGCAGATGACAAGACATAGGCATAGAAAAAGACTTCCTAAATCAGACAGCAGCTGCACAAGAATTAAGGTCGCCATTGACAAAAGCAATCTCATTAAACTCAAAAACTTCTGTACATCAAAAGAAACAATCAAGGAAGTGAAGAGAAAACCCACAGAGTGAGAGGAAACCTTCACCACAGATACATCTGACAAAGCATTGATTTCCAGAATATATAAACTACTCAAAAAACAAAGAAGAAAGAAAACAAATGACCCAATCAAAAGATAGAGCAAAGAGCTGACCAGAGACTTCACAAGTGAGGAATTAGAGATGGCTGAGAAACATCTTAAAAAGTGTTCAATGTCACTAATAATTAAAGAAATGCAAATTAAAACTACTTTAAGATATCATCTCTCTCCAATAAGACTGGCTAGGATCAAGAAAACAAATGATACCAAGTGCTGGAGAGGTTGTGGGGAAAGGAGAACACTCATCCACTGCTGGTGGGAATGTAAACTCGTACAGCCACTATGGAAAGCAGTGTAGAGAACCCTTGGAAGACTGAAAATAAACTTGCCACCTGACCCAGCCATACCACTCCTAGGCATGTACCCACAAGACTCATCTTACCACAGAGATACTTGCACAGCCATGTTTATTGCAGGTCTCTTCACAATAGCAAAGAGGTGGAACCAATCCAAGTGCCCCTCAACTGATGAGTGGATAGAGAAAATGTGGTACATCTACACAATGGAGTTCTATGCAGCGTTAAAGAAAGATGACTTCATGAACTTTGCAGGTAAATGGGTGGAGCTAGAATATATCATGCTGAGTGAAGTAACATAGTCCCAGAAAAACAAACGACCAATGGTATCCCTCATCTGTGAATGCTAGCACCAATTACCTAGTTGTAAGGCAAACTGAACAATGTTAATGTTATATTCCTCATGATCTGAAAACAACTGTGCTCTTATATTGTGAATCCCTTAACAGGTTCTAGAACTAAGCTAGCATTTATTTTTAGAATTAGGAATTTTTAGTATATGGGTGGAGGGTATGTATGCATATTTTAGAGTAATATAAGATCAAAAGAATGAGGAAAAAAGCAGTTTGTTGTGACATTATATCTAACCACAGTATTTATTTTGTGGGAGTGCTTCTTAGTATTTCTTATACAAGGCTGCTTGAGCTTTTCTCCAAGTCTTTTCTAAACTATTACACAGTAGTTAAAAGTATCAGTGTAACAGCCTTTCTGGATGCTTAACGACCATACTTAATGCCCATACCAATTTGGCCGAGGGTCTTAAGGGATAACTTTATTCCTTGCCCTCAGAGGTCAACTAAGTTCCAGGGGACTATACATGGGAGCATCTCTTGAAATGTCTTGCAAATATGAGTCACCAGTTTTCCTGTGCAGGGAGGTCTTGGAGATCCACTAATGGGACTTCAGCCAGTGTCCAGTCTATAAAGAGGAAAGTCTGCTCATACTTCAAAAAGGGAAGCCTGGTCTAGCAAGTCCTGACTTTGTCCTCAAGTGGATGGAACTGGTAAATGAAAAGCCAAAAAAAGCCAGGGGCTCCCCACCCTAAAAAAAAAACAAACCCTGAGTGACCCTTGAGGACCAGATCTTCAACTAACCTTGAGAAAACAAAAACCTTGGTTAATCTGGGCTAGCTATGTGGCCTTAAACATCCAAAAGGAAAGTATAACCAGAAATAATAAATAGTAAGTAAGTCCTGAGAAATTGTACTTCAGGTATAAAACTTGAGATCTTAGTAAAAAGACAAAAAGTAAAAAAAAAAAAAAAAGAGCACAGTTGTTTTGCCTGTCTTACTGGCAAATGCAGCTACCCTGTGGCTGCCACTACTTTTGCCATTCTTCAAAGACATGAGACACAGCTTTTCAACCTTCCATTATGGACTGAAGATTCATGTCTCTCCAAGAATCCTCCAAACCTTCAGTGCCAGATGGGGACCACTGAGACATCCAACTTGTGGACTTAGCTACTACTGGGGTTTCAGCCTCTTTAGAGTATAGACTGCCATTGTTGGACTACCCAGGCTGTATCATGGAGGCCAGTACAGGAAGATCAAGACAGGATGTGGTGCTTACTGGACCTCATTTGGTGATCATGGGAAGGGAAAACCACAGTGTGGAACACAAGGGCAGAACTGAAGGCTGTTTGGGCTTGCCAAGGAGGAGCCTTCAAACATGACATCTTTCAGCCTAATAAAGAAAAACAAATCATAAGATGAAGATACTAAAACCTATGATATATGTGACATGCATATATGCATATTTTGGAGTGATGCATATTGGAAGGAATAACAACAACAGCAACAAGATTGGGTCAAAGAACTGACTGAAATGGTGAAATTTTGCTTGAAACAGTAAAATTCTGCATTGAGAATTTTGAGAGAGACTGAGAAAAAGATGAAAAACATGTTTGGCAGAATGCATGAGCTCTAGTGGGGTGGGGCAGGGAGGGGGGCATGGGTCTAGATTTTATTTGAAATTTTATATGAAATGCACAAACCTTCAATAAAAATTGGCTTTGTAAAAAAAAGAAATGTTGTGGGGCTGGAGAGATGGCCTAGTGGTTAAGAACTGACTGCTCTTGCAGAGGACCCAGGTTCGATCCCCAGCACCCACATGGCAGCTGAAAACTGTCTTTAACTCCAGTTCCAGGGGAATCTGACACCCTCTTCTGACCTCTGCAGCATCGCACGACACAGGTACACAAACCAACATGCAGACAGTACATTCATACACATACGAAAATAAATAAAATTAAAAAAATTAACAAAAAAAGAAATGTTGATGAAATATAAAAAGTCTCAGTAAAAAAAAAGTTCACAGTCTCTTTTAAAAAGTCTTCTGACCTCCGCGGCATTGCACGACACGGGTGCACAGACTTGCATGCAGACAAGTACATTCATACACATACAGAAATAAATAAAATTAATTAAAAAAAAAAAGAAAAAAAAAGTCTCTTAACTGTGGGCTCCTGTAAAATTCAAAACAAGTACTGTCTTATTTCAAAGGAAGAGTCGGGTAAACCTAAGCAAATCCTAGGTCCAGCAAAGTAGCTCAAGGCTGGATATCTGGGATTATGATCTTCTGCACTCCAAAGGGTCTCAGCAGCTCCCCTTCTCTGACTCTGCTGTCCACAGCACACTCAGCTCACCTCGCAGGCTCAGGCCAGCTCCACTCCACACCCGCTGCACACACAGCTCATCTCGCAGGCCCAGCCGGCTCCACTCCACACCCGCTGCACACACAGCTCATCTCGCAGGCCCAGCCGGCTCCACTCCACACCCGCTGCACACACGGCTCACCTCGCAGGCCCAGCCGGCTCCACTCCACACCCGCTGCACACACGGCTCACCTCGCAGGCCCAGCCGGCTCCACTCCACACCCGCTGCACACACGGCTCACCTCGCAGGCCCAGCCGGCTCCACTCCACACCCGCTGCACACACGGCTCACCTCGCAGGCCCAGCCGGCTCCACTCCACACCCGCTGCACACACGGCTCACCTCGCAGGCCCAGCCGGCTCCACTCCACACCCGCTGCACACACGGCTCACCTCGCAGGCCCAGCCGGCTCCACTCCACACCCGCTGCACACACGGCTCACCTCGCAGGCCCAGCCGGCTCCACTCCACACCCGCTGCACACACGGCTCACCTCGCAGGCCCAGCCGGCTCCACTCCACACCCGCTGCACACACGGCTCACCTCGCAGGCCCAGCCGGCTCCACTCCACACCCGCTGCACACACGGCTCACCTCGCAGGCCCAGCCGGCTCCACTCCACACCCGCTGCACACACGGCTCACCTCGCAGGCCCAGCCGGCTCCACTCCACACCCGCTGCACACACGGCTCACCTCGCAGGCCCAGCCGGCTCCACTCCACACCCGCTGCACACACGGCTCACCTCGCAGGCCCAGCCGGCTCCACTCCACACCCGCTGCACACACGGCTCACCTCGCAGGCCCAGCCGGCTCCACTCCACACCCGCTGCACACACGGCTCACCTCGCAGGCCCAGCCGGCTCCACTCCACACCCGCTGCACACACGGCTCACCTCGCAGGCCCAGCCGGCTCCACTCCACACCCGCTGCACACACGGCTCATCTCGCAGGCCCAGCCGGCTCCACTCCACACCCGCTGCACACACGGCTCATCTCGCAGGCCCAGCCGGCTCCACTCCACACCCGCTGCACACACAGCTCATCTCGCAGGCCCAGCCGGCTCCACTCCACACCCGCTGCACACTCAGCTCATCTCGCAGGCCCAGCCGGCTCCACTCCACACCCGCTGCACACACAGCTCATCTCGCAGGCCCAGCCGGCTCCACTCCACACCCGCTGCACACACAGCTCATCTCGCAGGCCCAGCCGGCTCCACTCCACACCCGCTGCACACACAGCTCATCTCGCAGGCCCAGCCGGCTCCACTCCACACCCGCTGCACACTCAGCTCATCTCACAGGCCCAGCCGGCTCCACTCCACACCCGCTGCACACTCAGCTCATCTCGCAGGCCCAGCCGGCTCCACTCCACACCCGGTGTACACTCAGCTCATCTCGCAGGCCCAGCAGGCTCCACTCCACACCCGCTGCACACACAGCTCATCTCGCAGGCCCAGCCGGCTCCATTCCACACCTGCTGTTGCTCTTGGTGGTCGTCCCATGTTCCTGACATCTCCAAAACCTGGGGTCTCCACTAAAACTGAGGCTGCACCTTCAACAGTGGACACTTCTGACCACTCCTAGTGCAACACTTCAGCTTCTCTCCAGAAGCCTGCAATTCTGAGGTCTTCACTACAACCAAGGTGCTCTTTCAACAATGAGCTTCCCTGGCATCTCACAGTGTCAAGCCTTAGCTACTCTCTGTGACCTCTTCAACACTAGAACCATATAGGAGACTTACACATACTGAGTTTGGCTTCTGGCTTGAAGGAGAGGCTCTGGCCCCCTCTGCACCATAGCTTCTGCATGCTGACCCTGTGGAAATTCTTCCCAGAAGATTTCACCACAGTGATGCTGGTCTCTTGTTACTTACAGCTGATTTTTCAGCCCCAGGTAACCAGCATCAATTGTCCTAGTCAAACAAAGGCTTCACTTCAAGTTCTGGTCTCTTCTTACAGCTGATTCCTCAGCCCCACTGAGCAGCACCCACAGATTCTCAATTAAAAAATATGATATGAACATTCCTGATGATCTCTGCTCACCTTTGCAGCTTCCCAAGCCAAGCTTCCATCATCTACAATTCTTTCAGCATAACTGTTCCAAGTTCTACAACAGCAAACTCTAAGCACTCAAAGGCTTTTCAAGCCTAGAGTTCCAAAGGCTTCCATAATCCTCCCCAAAACATGAAGGTCAGGTCTCTGGGGTGGGGGTGGGGATAGGCTGAGAGATGGTGAGAGAAGCCGCAATGGTTAAATGCACTGGCCACCCTTCCAGAGGGCCCAGTTCACTGTGGGTGGTGCCACCTCTGGGCAGGTTGTTGTGTATTGTATAAGAAAGCATGCTGGGCATGGGCCAGGGGAGCAAGCCAGTGAACAGCATTCCCCCATGGCCTGTGCTTCAGCACCTGCCTCCAGGTTGTTGCCCTGAGTACCTACTTTGTGCTCTCTAAGTGATGAATGATGACCTCAGAGATGTAAGACAAATATACCCTTTCCTCCACAAGTTGGCATTGGTCAGAATTTTTGGTCACAGCCATGGTTAATCAAACTAGAAAAAGAAGTGAGTGGTGCTGAGCGTATGGTTCCGTTATTTTGCTCTGCTTTGAACCCCATGTGCAGATCTGTGGCTGCTGCTCTGGCTGTCCACATGGGCTGGCGTGCTTACTTGGTACTTTATTTATCATGTCTCAGCCTATCACTGCAGTTAGGACCAAGATGAGGTAAATGGTTAGGCCCCAGCCCCATGTTACAAACTCAGATTGCCAAAGCAATAAAAAAAAAAAAAACAGTAAAAGCAAATTGTTATTATATCAATATATAATAAAAACTAATTCTCAGTCTAAATGTGTTCAAAATAACAAAAATATACAAAAAAGTACAAGGGTATGAAAGCCAAAATTTATGTAGAAGAGCTATGTGCCCCAGATTTGTAAGTAGAAGAATAAATCCATAAAATGTTTCGTAGCACAGTTCTTCATCTAAAATGCACTCAAAGGCTTTATTGACTAAGTAGTAAACTCTGTAAATACTATATTAATGAACAAAATTACACTTAAATTTAGATTTCCAATCTATATATCTGTGTTTAATTTCATTATTTTTTCAAAATTATCCTAAAATGGTATTTTCCAGAGTTGTATGCATTTTGTTTTAGGAGTATTACCACTTGGTCATCACATTGGGAACCATCAACAATTCTTGGCATAGTGCCAAAGACAAGCATGGAACAGTTTAGCTGCCATCAATATGAGTCTACTCCTGACCATCTGACATGCAGGAAAAGGAAAACGTTCCAAAAATGCTTTAAGTTGATGAGTACTTGTTGCTGTGTAATCTGTCCCTTCTCTGCACAGACATTGTAAAGGCAATTACAATGGAAAACACAAACCTGAAGTCAAGGAACATATTATGCTTACCTAATTTAGGCATTCATATGTGATTTAAAGAAATGCTTAGCCGGACATGGTGGTGCATGCCTTTGATCCTAGAATTTGGGAGGCAGAGGCAGGCGGATCTTTGTGAGTTCAAGGCCAGCCTGGTCTACAGAGTGAGTTCCAGGACAGCTGGGACTACAGGGAGACCCTGTCTTGAAACGACAAAAAAAAAAAAAAAAAAAAAGGAAAGAAAGAAAGAAAGAAAGAAAGAAAGAAAGAAAGAAAGAAATGCTTAATTCTGACATGGCCAGATTATTTTTACCTGTGAATTATTTTTCAGCTATGTATTACCATGTCTTGGATGATTTACTCAAAAGAAATAAATTAGGGTTCACAAATGCCAACCTAAGCCACACATAATCATTGCAGCTATGTCAGCCTCTACCAATCACATATCTCTTCTCATCTTCTCACAGATCAATATGACACAAAATCTAGGGACATTACTATCATAACAATTGAAAACTACTGTGGAGTTTCAACTTTCATTACAAAAGAAACTACCTATTTACTCTTATTCAAAGAGAAGTTTTGAAATATTCTGCTTTAGATCAGAAGATAAACTTCACAATTTATTATTTAGATACTACAGACACAGGTATGAGTCTGGTTTGTTAAATACAGAGACAAAAATCTGTGACTCAAAATAGGTATTCTCTGATTTTAAAGAGTATTGTAATTGTCTAGATGTTTAAAAGCACTTTCAGAAGTTATTTGGAAAGACTATGTTGAAGTTGGGTGAAAGAATTTTCCACCTGTTTCTGTTATCTGTATGAATAGAGGAAAGAGGCCTGAGAGATCTCTCAGTGATTAAGAACGGGTGTGTACTGTGCTTGCAGAGCACTGGGCTTTGGTTTCCAGCAGTGACATAACCACCTGTAACTCTAGCTGCAGGGGCATCACACATAATCTACTCTCTGTGGGCATCTGTACTCAAGGATACAAACCTACAACAAATGTGCACACATATACATAAATAAAAACAAAAGAAACCTTAAATACAAAAAAGAAATAATACATAAACCTAGAAGGCACTAAAGGAAATAATAAAGGAAAATATCTATTCCATGCAATCTAAGGAGAGATAATAGAGCTTTAATACCACAAGGGCGCTGATTACTTGTCTTAAAGGAGCAATCTAAGACTCAGAAAAAAATAGTTTAATCGAGGCATCACATATGCAAAACAACAACAATCAAGTAAAGAACAAAAATTATAATTAGCATAGCCTGACTGATTGAAAACAAACTTAACAGAAAACCCACACAAGTACAAAATAAAAGGTTTTTAAATGATTTTTACTTTGTGTATATAAGTGTTTTGCCTGCGTGTGTATAAATGCACCCATGTCATCCAATGCCTGCAGATGCCAGAAGAGGGCATCAGACCGCCTGGAACTGGAGTTAAAGATAGTTGTTAGCCACCATGAGAGTGCTGGGATCTAAACCCAGGTCCTCTGGATGAACAGCAAGTGCTCTTAACCACTGAGCCACCTCCCCACCCCCAAAGTTATCTTTCAGTAGTTAGGATGGTGTTGATTTAAATATGACCTAAAGTCTACCTCCTTGGATTGCAATTGAAAGCCAATTAATAATTCCACTACGCTCTTCAGATTATGGGATACGTTTGCTTATTCTTAGTGATTTTAATTATAAACTACCTTTTTTTTTTTTTTTTTTTGGTCTTTTCGAGACAGGGTCTCCCTGTTGCCCCAGCTGGCCTGGAACTCGCTCTGTAGACCAGGCTGGCTTTGAACTCACAAAGATCTGCCTGCCTCTGCCTCCCAAGTGCTGGGATTAAAGGCGTGCGCCACCACGCCCGGCTATAAACTATCTTTTAATTAAGACCCATTGAGCAAAGAAAGGGATATTTTAACCAGAAAACTGAACACATGACTGACCAAGCATACCATTATGTCAGAATTATTCTGAGTATACTGCCGTCCGTCACCCCACAGGGAATATTAGTGTTGAAATATCTCAATTACCAGTTAATATTTTTCCTAGTATCCTTCTCCTTAAGCAAAAGAAAAATTTAAAAATAGAAAAGAGAACAGGGAAAAGAAAGCTAAATTGTTTAAATCTTAATCACATCGTATCCTTTAAAGAGCAACCCACAAAGTCACAGCATTGGCTTCTCTGTTCCCCGCCGGGCCCTTATCTGACAGAAGCCCTGCCATCTGATCTCGTGGCCTTCCCTGGGAGTGCTAGTGAAATCTTAAAGCCAAGCAAACCTCTTGCCTGGTCACATCTTTCCCATGTGCCACTCGGTAGCACTGGACACGCATGGGAAGAAAAATATGGAGACACTGAGTTCTCTCCCTATACACAGCAGGCTCCCACAGTGATACAGGTCTATCCCAAACCAGGGTAGCCAATGAGCCTTCTGCTCAAAGGCAAGAGCTGGGTAAGATTCTGAAGAACTTCACTGAAGTCCAAAACACTAGCCTTTTTGAAGAAACTTGGCACTTGAAATGGATAAATTCTGGAGAAGGATGACATAATAAACAGACTTCCAAACACCTCCAGGTAGAGTGACTCCATCATGTGGACCGAGTCTCCCTGTCCCTGAGACTAGGGGGCCACAGAAATTATAAAGCTGAGACTTTTGTACAGCAGCTATTAGAGATAATTAGCATCATAAATCTCCCTCACTATCTTGCGAGTGGTATAATCTGGGAATGATTTTCTAAAGGACCTAGGACTCATCTCCTTGAAATAGAAGCATTAAGATAGTACTTAATTTTAAGGTTGAATAATATTCCACTGTATGCATATCCCACATTTTCTTTATCTGTTCATTAGCAGAAGCCATTTATTTTGTCTCATATCTTAGTGGTCATAAATAATGTTACAATGAACATAACTGTGCTAACATATCCTCAAGATTCTTATAAAAATTTAATTATGTCAAAAGATAACACTGATGAAACTTGAGGCACTATAATAAATGAATTATGCTGGTCACAGAAGGCCAAATACTATGACACCACTTATATGGAGTAGCTAAAATGTCACACTCATAGAATCAGAAAGTAGGTTTGGCCTTGTCTAGAGTTGACAGGAGAAGAAAAGCAGCAGTTAATATAAAGTTTCAGGCATCCAAGTTAGGACTGTCTGATAATCTGCTGTAGAACATTCTTTCTAAACACTATTTGATAGACATTTTAAGATTGTTAACTGAAGGGCAGGAAAGATGGCTCAGCAGGTTAAGGCACTTGCTCCAAACCTGAAGACCTGAGTTTGATTTTAAGAATACACCCAATGGAAGACACTACATACATGAACTATAGAAGAAACACAGTGAAATCACACTGGTGATGACTTCAGAGCCTCATCTCCACTGGCTAGAATTCATAGTCCAGGAAGGCTCTAAGCATGGTACCAGATGGGGGAATGAATCATCATCCTTACCCAGTAAATGAATGAATCCGATGAACTTCAATAACAACTACCTGACAAGATATGCCTACCAGCGCAATAGTGATACAGATGTTATGTGAGTAACAAACTACTCTTAAGTTGGATTTAAGGTCCGATTCCTAGGTTGAAGCCCATACTTGACATTGGTATCAGGCATAAGAATCCAAGGTTAGGTAAGACACCTGATTACTTTTCTACTAAATAGTTATTGTACTGAATTAACACTTAGTGACTTGTTATGCACATAGGTTAATGAATCAATTCTCACTAGAGAAGTTTGCTTATGCAACATATGGTTATTAACACAGAAACCCACAACTCTGCCACCATGCAGAGAAGAAGGGGGTGAAGAGAGCTTATCCCTGAATAGGACACCTATATCAAACTTCTGCCTCCCATGCCTCAGGGATCATTGTGGAAGAGAGGACAGAAAGATAGGAATAAGCAGAGATGGTGGATGACCACAGGGAAGCAGAGCTTTCTAGACAGGTAGTCATTTACTCCTAGGAACTCAGAGCAATGGTGACATCATGCACGAGTCCCATACAAGCTCAATCCAGATGAAACTGCAGCATAGACATTAGGAAGTAAGAAGCTCCAACTACAACGATGAAAAATGTAGCAGCTCATGGCAGCTGAACAAATATGATTCCATGTATATGAAGTAACTAACGTATCAAACTCATAGAACCAGAAATTAGGTTTGTGTTTGTCTGGAGTTGACAGGAGAAGAAGATAAGAAGTTACTATCAGGTTTCAGCTATGCAAGCTGGGAAAATTCTGGTAATCTGCTGTAGAATATTCTTTATAAGCATTATTTCATATACACTTAAAAACTGTTAACTGAAGGGCAGGATAGAAGGGCATAGACAGTTTTGTTTAAAGCATGGGATATTTGGTAGGTTAACCAGGATCCAGTGGATAGACCCACACCGAAGTACATTTAGAGACACAAATTAGATGCAATAGGCTTTCTCTCCGTATATAGATAATTACTAATATATTAATAATTCATAGATTATTAATATATGTTAATATATTATTAGTATATATTAATAGATGCATCATATATATTAATGTGTAGCCTTATAATACAAGGAAAAAGAAATCCTGCCTATTGTTTCTTACATGAAGCTGGAAAGCTATAAACAGTAGACTATAATGTAGGACTAGTTAAGAAATAAACCTGGACAGACTTAAGATCCTCCTGCCTCTGCCTCCTTCAGTAAATCCTACCGGTGAGCACCACCACCACCAGCTCAGACTTGAATATTGTAAGCAGATACAGATAAAGAACAGTAGTAGAGGATAAGCAATAAAATAAAATATCACAACACACTGTGTATAAAGACGATAACTCAAAAAAGTAACCAAGTAACCAGATCTGAAATTTCACCATGAGGAAGATGGCAAGCAAATACTTTTAAACCAGGCTAAAAGTACTTGAGTCATTCATACTAGATTATGACAGCTTAACCAATACCAGGTAATGAAAGAGTAGAAAACTTAGAACATGATAAAGAGTAAAAAGTCATTTGATCTCATTTAGCATAATAAACTTTAAAAATAGATCAAGAAAATGTGACTTACAGTGCTTATAAACATTATAAAATACTGAGACACAGTAAAAATTTCAGGATATATAAAAAATCCAAATAACTGTATGGAAAGCTATTAAAGAATATCTGAACCAAATAAAAAGGTACTTAATTGCAGACATAATCCCAACAGAATTGGATAAAACAGTTCTAGATTTATAAGAAGTATATGTTCCAAAAATAGCTAGTAAAATATTGCAAAAGAGTAATGATGTGCTTACAACACAGTAAAACCAGTGTATTATATTACCAAACTGATGAGTATTTGCATAGAAATACAGATCAATGGACTAAGAGACAATCTCTAATGGATCTCACTGGGCAGGCAGACAGACAGATACATACATAGATATGTAAAGAAATAAATTTAAATTTAAAAAGGAAAATCTATAGGCAAAATATAACTACCAAAACTACATGTATACACACATATATTTATATGAAGCAAATACATCAATAAAAATTGATACAGAGTTAGAAAAATGCATGGTGTCATATGCTTTTTTTTATTGTTCTGTGCATTTCCCAGCACTTGGGAGGCAGAGGCAGGCAGATCTCTGTGAGTTCAAGGCCAGCCTGGACTACATAGCAAGTTCCAGACCAGCTGAGGCTACAGGGAGACCCTGCCTCAAAAAGACCAAAAAATAAAAATAAAAAATATAAGTATTCAGTATTACACATGGAAATTAATTATACATCAACGTGTTCTTCATATTCCACTACTATTGGTCTTTTTAGAGGTTTTTATTTTCGGTGACTAGATGGGTTTCTTTTGTATATATATATATTTTTTACTTTTCCAGATTCAAAACTTATTCATTCATAAATGAACTTTCTGAAAATAAAATGCAGGAATATAATAAGTGTTGAGCAGAATGTCTGCCACATAAGAGTTCAAAAATATTAGCTATTAATCCATCACCTTATATTGATCACAAGCCAGCCAAATTTGGGTTCTGATTAAAAAGATCACAAAGTGGAACAGAGAGCAAATGCTTCTGAAGTTTAATTTAGGTGACGAGTAATCATTTTTTTACATTTAAATTCCACCTCGTGGGTTTTATTCAGATAGAAAATTAAATAAAAATTTATTCTCGTTGTACCCAAGGTCCTCAAAACCAGGCTTTTACATAATCTTTTATTTATTTATTTATTTTTATCAAATCTAGACCCGTGCCCCCCCATTCCCCTACCCCACCAGAGCTCATGCATTCTGCCAAACATGCTTTTCATCTCTTTCTCAATCTTTCTCAATATTCTCCATGTGGAAGTTGACTGTTTTGAGCAGAAGTTCACTGTTTCAGTCAGTTCTTTGATACAGTCCTTTCTGTTGTTGTTGTTGTTTCCAAAATGCATTATGTCCAACTGCTTTGTACAGAAGCTCAGGGGGCCCTACACAAGAAATACTTACAACTGGGTAATTGGCACTAGCATCCACAGATGAGGGATACCATTCGTCGTTTGTTTTTCTGGGACTGTGTTACTTCACTCAGCATGATGTCCTCTAGCTCCAGCCATTTTCCTGCAAAGCTCATGATGTCGTCTTTCTTTACTGCTGCATAGAACTCCATTGTGTAGATGTACCACATTTTCTCTATCCACTCGTCAGTTGAGGGGCATTTAGGTTGGTTCCAGCTCCTTGCTATTGTGAAGAGAGCTGCAATAAACATGGCCGTGCATGTATCTCTGTGGTGGTGTAAGTCTTGAGGGTACATGCCCAGGAGTGGTATGGCTGGGTCGGGTGGCAAGTTCATTCCAAGTCTTCCAAGGGTTCTCCACACTGCTTTCCATAGTGGCTGTATGAGTTTACATTCCCACCAGCAGTGGATGAGTGTTCCCCTTTCCCCACAACCTCTCCAGCACTTGGTATCATTTGTTTTCTTGATCCTAGCCAGTCTTATTGGAGTAAGATGATATCTTAAAGTGATTTTGATTTGCATTTCCTTAATGATTAGTGATGTTGAACACTTCTTGAGGTGTTTCTCAGCCATCCCTAATTCCTCAATTGTGAAGTCTCTCTTCAGCTCTTTGCTCCATCTATTGAGTGGGTCATTTGTTTTCTTTCATCTTTGTTTTTTGAGTAATTTATATATTCTGGAAATCAATGCTTTGTCAGATGTTTCTGCAGTGAAGGCTTCCTCCCACTCTGTGGGTTTTCTCTTCACTTCCTTGATTGTTTTTTTTTTTTTGATGTACAGAAGCTTTTGAGTTTAATGAGGTCCCATTTGTCAGTTATTGACCTTAATTCTTGAGCAGCTGCTGTCTGATTTAGGAAGGCTTTTACATAATCTTAAAAAAAGTTTAAACTTAATTTTCCTATGCGTAGATATTCTATTCACATTACAAATAATTCCTGAAAATCCAACTTCAAAAGCCTTTTTTTAAGCTCAAACAGTAAAGAAGTTGACTAATGTTTTATCCTCAGTTACATGTCAGGCAATGTTGTGCATGGAAAAACATTAAATGGTAAGTTATATAACCCTCATCCAGAAAATACAGCAAGTACAATTACAGTACTTCAAATGTGTGTCAAGGTTTGTTTTTATGTTGGATTTATCTAGTTTGACTTCTCAGGATTGATCTAAAATAGCTTTTTGCCATCAGTGTACTTGACTTTTTTATAAATAGTAAATATTCCACATCTTTAAGCACAGCAGAATGTAAGGTGTTTCTGTCACCTTAAGAGTCTAGCCTGAGATCCTAAAATTGAGGATAGCATGGGGCAAATGTGCACATCATCTAACAGAGCGCTAGACTCTCCTCCTTAAACCAAGATAAATCTAAACATGCCCTGACCTCCTTTACTCATCACCTATCACCAGCTGTAGATGCAATGAATTAAATAGATTAGGTGATGGAGCTTTCTAAAAAAAGGCAGTTGGCCTAGAAGGGTCAAAATTTTCAGCTCCTTATTTCACACTCTTTTCAATAAACACATTACAGAAAGACCAGCTTTTGAGTACTGAAACACAGGACAATGTGCCAGGATGCAGGAATCCCAGATATGAAGATATGTCCCTTTCCTTCTGTTTCCTAGCTCCATCCCAAAGCTGTGGGGGTGCAAGGAATCTAAAAATAAACAGGATGAAGAATGACACCAGAATCAATGGCCTTCCCCTCTACTCTGGGTCCTGAGAAGTCATGACAAATGCAGGAAATAGGAAGAAGCCTTAAATTTAAGAAGAGGTAAAATTTATAATGATATATATTTAATATAAAATTGAAGTGCTAATGTCCAATGATTACATTAATATTGTTTCTGGAAAAACTGAGAGATTTTTCTCTATGGGGCTAGGATGTGACCTCCAGGAAAGCTTGAAGGACAGTGGCTGGAGAAATGGGTTTTGTGGCTATTCTGGATTGTCTGCTGACCTAAGTAAGCATTACTTCTTCCCTCTGCCTGTCTGACATTGCTTGCCTTGCGATCACATAAAAATTTTCTAGTGTTCTAGTCTCGTCTTTCATGACCTATCTCCAAAAGGTTTTTCATAATGTCTCTTGATGAATTCTCTGTTGTCTGTGTTCTCATAGGTTTTAAACCCAAGCAGTCAGACAGCATTATGGCCCCAAGTGTAATCAGTCTCTGAAATGGTGTGATACTTCAAGTTGTCAATGCATATCATATATATACTAAAACATATAGAGTCTAATTAGTGCCTCCAAATGTCAGTCAGTATGGGTCCTGGTTAGGTCCTGCTTGAGAGAAATTGTCTCTGCTCCCCCTCTCCCGCAGCAGCCCTCATTTGCCAGTTTCCTGAGGTTGGATTGAGGCGTCTTACCCACTTTTTCATATCTATGCTGATATTTTGTCTTGAGCTTGCATGGGATTTGCACATCCTGTCAACACAGCTCTGTGTTCCTATTACCAGTCTCTGGAAAACTCTGTTTCTGCTTGGTCATCCACCACATCTGGCTCTTTCTGCCTCCTCTTCCACAATGGTCTCTGAGCCTTGAGAAGCAGAAGTTTGATATAGTTGTTGTACTTAGGGATAAGCAGTCTGTCACCTCTTGCTCTCTGTGCATTGGCCAATTGTGGGGGTTTGTGTTAATCACTATCTACTGCATAAGAAAACTTCTCTGGTGAGAGTTGAATGATGCATAAATTTATGAGCATAACAATAAATCATTTGGAGTCAGTTAAGTATAAGTATTTAGTAGAAAGTATTCATTTCTCCATTATGTCCTGTGGCCTGTCTAGCCTCAGGTTCCTAAGTCTTATATCATTGTCAGGTATGGGCTCCATTCTAGGAAGCAGTCCTTATTTCCAATTTAAGAGTGAGAGGGTGGTTACTCCCATAATATTCATACCACTAATGCACGGGTGGACATATCTTACCAGGCCAGTTGTTCTTGGTGTTCACAGGATTTACAGTTGGTTATGGTTGATGATTATTTTTTCCTTCTGGCAGCAAGTACTGCACTATTCAGCACTATGGTTTAAGGAGGAGAGTCTAGCGTTCTGTTAGAAGATATGCACATTTGTCCCATGTTGTCTTCAATTTTAGGATTTCAGCCTATAGAGATGAGGCTCTGAATCCAGCACCAGTTGATTTCTCCTTGTTCATTCTTCAGCTCATGATTATAGGGGTATTACCAGCAATAGGGGTATTACCAAGAAGTTCTAGTATAACCAAGAGCAGGGTCAAAAACCAGTATTATTTGAGGGTCTATGGGATTCCCTTCTAGAGAGGGAATCCATTCCTGGCATTAAGGTTTTGTTTTTAGCCCACGTTGACTAGAAGGGGCAATGTCCACAGGTTATACAGTAGCACCTTTAATCTCTTTTTATAGTGTATATGCGTATAGTGTAAGAAGCTTCTACAGTGGTAGGATTTTTTTTTTACAGTGGTAGGATTTTTTTAATGACACATCCTAGATTCAACTTAAGTTTATAAGGATTAATCTAACCCAGAAATGTCTTCCTTTTTTCAGTTGGACTGTGTTTGAGATGAATCTTTTTCTCACTACACATTTAGGATTCCATATGTACGTTAGAAAATTTACCATTCTTTGGTTACCACTTTGAGGCAATGTCCTTCCAGACTTTAGCCAGTTATACCACTTTTTTTTCTCTAAGGACATGAGGCCCCCTTTCTGAAACACAGTCATGAAGAAATATAGATCTTTGTGGACTGAAGAGATAACTCAGTGGTAAAGAGCACTGGCTGCTCTTTCAGAGGACCCAGGTCTCATTCCCATAACCCACATGGCAACAATGACTAATCCTTAACTTCAGTCCCAGGGGATCCATCCCTTTCCTGGCCTAAGTGAGTACCAGCCATGCACATGGCACACTTACAAACGTACTTGTAAAACACTTATAAAAAGAATAAAAATTGTTAGTAAATTTTTTTAAAGATTTAAAAATTTTTTAATTTATTTTTTATGTGTATGAAGGTACTGTCTGCATGTAGGTTTGTGCACCTGTGTTGTGCAATGCCCTGGAGGTCAGAAGAGGGTGTCAGATTCCTCTGGAACTGGAGTTAAAGATGGTTCTCAGCCACCATGTGGGTGCTGGGGATCAAACCCGGGTCTTCTGCAAGAGCAGTTGGCGCTCTTAACTGCTAGGCCATCTCTCCAGCCCCATTATTAAAAAATTTTTAAAAGAAATATAGGACCTTTATTTCGTATCTCTGTGGGAGGATAAGAGCCAAATGTCCATGTGGACAAACCTTGTCCCCGAGAACCTCCAGCACTTACATTAATCCACCCCAATACTTGTGGAATCTCTGCCTTTTGCTTCAGTAGATTTGAGTTCCATCTTTATTCCCTAGCTCAACATTCCTGTTGAAAGCACTCCTGGACTGTTTTACTTTATCCAGTGCAATTTACCTTTGATGCTCTTCGTGGTACTTCAACCATGACAAAGTGGTAAGAATAGATTTCATTAATGCATATGTACATGCATATTTATGTCTATGTTCATATATAATGTACATATGATATATATGTAGTCTATGTTCATATATAATGTACATATGATATATATGTATATGTTCATGTATATAATGTACATATGATATATATATATATGTATATGTCTATGTTCAATCACATCTCTTGGAATTATAAACCAGTGGCTCTAAATGAACGGAACTTTTGTTCCACAAGGAACATTTAGCAGTGTCTGGCGGTATTCTTGTTCATCATGTCTGGGGAAGATGAGGTAGATTTTCTCTTGGAATCCAATGTGATAAAGGCCAGGGATGCTGCTAAGCCTTTTACAGTTGGCAGAACAGTCACTTAACACAAGGAATCACTGGTTAACACTTTCATAACACCATGGCAAGGAAGTCTTCCACATGGCATTGGTGTTCTAACTGCAGTGTTGGATAAGAACCCTGTCATGAATAATTATGATCCTAAGTACACCCTTCTCTGGGCATTGGTTGAGCCAAGAAAGGTTGCTTGGGAAAAACACCTGCATCAGTACAGATTTTTTTTTTTTGTCTTTTCAAGATAGGGTCTCCCTGTAGCCCCAGCTGTCCTGGAACTCACTCTGTAGACCAGGCTGGTCTTGAACTCACAAAGATCCTTTTGCCTCTGCCTCCAAAGTGCTAGGATTAAAGGCGTGTGCCACCACGCCCAGCTTATCAGTACAGATTAAGCTCCTAAGATGTAGCAAAGGCAGACACCTGAAGGAAAACTAACCACTCATGAAGAAAACACCAGTGAGAAATATGAGTCTAAACTGGAAATGTGTGACATGTGAAATTATTATGTTAACACCAAACATATTTTGAAAAATAGGGAACCTATGAATTGACTGCTGGATCAATAAATGAGGAAACAGATGTCATCTAATAAAAACTTAAGTTTATCATTTAATATTTCTATTCCAAGCTAACTCTTTCAACATCATTATTCTTATCAGAATTTAAGATACAGATAACACAATTATTTAGTTTGCTGAGTCACCTTAAACTCATGCTTCATGTGAAGATATTTTCTAATAAGAACCTAATTACATGTTTAATTAGTCTACATAAAGTAATGAACTGCCACACAGCTATTATCTGATTTAATAGCTCATCTCCACCAGTTTATTTATGAAGTAACAGTTATGAATGATATAACACAGAATGATACTTCCTCTCAATACTTACCTGAAAGCAATGGAAAAATTATCACAAAATATCAGATGGCCCCTTAGTACCTGGTAAGGTAACATAAGCAGGTTATCTAGTTTCCTTTTTTATTTCCTCAAAAAACAGTTATTGCAGTAATACTAAAGAATAAAAAAATTCACTTGTGGTATATAGATCTCATTTTTTTGGCAAATGCAATCAAAGGGGAAAAACAGTTCTGTTGCATACAGCTTAAAAACTCTTGTCAGTTGTCGGGCATGGTGGCGCACGCCTTTAATCCTAGCACTTGGGAGGCAGAGGCAGGCAGATCTTTGTGAGTTCAAGGCCAGCCTGGTCTACAAAGTGAGTTCCAGGACAGCTGGGGCTACAGGGAGACACTGTCTCAAAAAGACCAAAAAAAAAATAATAATAAAATAAAAACTCTTGTCAGGAAAACCATTTTAAGATAACCCTATACAGCAAAGATGCAAATTAATTTGCCTTAGTTCATAATGGAAGGTTCTAATGGATTTTCATCAACTACATATCAAGCAATAGACTTTAGATTCTAAGCCTTATTTTTATTTGTTCCACATTTAAAAACACATTATTGTATGAGAAGTAAAAGTATGAAACCCCTTCAGCCTCCATTCAATAAACCATGACCAAGTCAGTATGTGGAAAATGTCTTAGAATCATCAGTGTAACAGAAATTTAAAATAAAAAACAACCAACAGATTTTTTTACTTCAAAAATCTACAATTTTTAGTTCAGATAGATTTGTCAGCTCTAAACTGAATATGACTTGGGTTGTGAAATTCTGAGAACTGAAAATCTTAGTTCATTCCTATTCCTCTATAAAGCAGAACTGTGTTCAAATTTTGAATTTCTTTCTCTTTTTTATGAGTTCCACAGGGTACATTTTGGTTAGTTCAGTATGCCATTTCTACTTTAACTTTCTTACATCTTCATTTTTCAATCTTTATACTAAAATTTCAAGTTAAAGAATAAAATCTCCAAAGTGCTATTCTTCCCCATTGGACTTTGGGAAAAGGAGACTTTAGATGTAACTTCACCAAGTAAAGATCAGAACATTATGTTAAGAATTTTATAAAGGGAGAAATACACAGAGCAATAAAAGAACAGAATTATTCTCATAGTACTGTCAAAGAAAGTAAAATGTTCTATTTAACATTTCATTTAAAAGATGTTTTTTCTATTTTCACTGAATTTTTGCAATTTTCATACAATACAGTTGGATGGTATTGAGATTCCTGCCCACACCCTTCCCCATTGCCTCAGAGCCAAATAATGTACTTTCTTATATATAAAATGCAAGCTATATAGTCTGATCTATGTCCCCAAGTGTCATTCAGTATGGCTTCATCCACTGGGCCCACCAATATTCCCATCCCTTAAGGCGCCGTCTCTCTGGCCTCCTAGTAGTCTTCCTTGAAAACTAGCTCTCATGGAGTCAAAAAGAAAGATACCAAGGGAGAAACTAACCCAGCTATAAAGCCCAGCAGACAACAGACACTGGCCCAGCAAACTATTGCTATTGGTGTGGTGTTGGCACTTTTATCTTGGGGATAATCAACGACCTTTTGAATGGGAGGGAACTCAGGTGTGGTACTGTAAGCATAGCCAAACACACAGAGGTCATAGACCCCATAGAAAAATGTACTTTTGCTACATACTTAGAACAATGTAATTTCTTATTTCATTTTAAATATCCAGCCTCAGACAAGTGAACCTTTCACCTCTCATCAAAGAAGCTTCTTTTCACAACCAATGGACACTATTACAGAGTTCCAGAACTGATCAATGCAGAGAAAAAGTGTCTGTAAGACACTTAATTCACATTTAATAGCATCTTAGAATAACTTATGGAATTTTTAACGGTCAAATGCCCAGATTGTTTCTACATCCATTAAATCAAAATGCTTGATCTGGAACTCAAATAACATTATTTTTATGCTCTCCTAAGTTTAAAAATGCAAAATATTATAATAATGTTATAACGGTTAGCATTGAATATCACTTTGGTAGGATCTAGAATGAATCACAGAAGAGAAAAGTTTCTGGACATATCTGTAAAGAGATTTTCTTGATTTGGTTACCTGAGGTAGAAAACTCCATTCTAAATGAAAGCAATAACATTACATGGGCTGGGGTCTGTAATTAGATATAAACGAGTGATTACAAAAGCTGGCTAGGATGTAGGGAAAGTGGAACACTCACTGCAAAGTGCAAAGAGGCACAACCAGTGTGGAAATCAGTGTGGAGATTACCTAAAGCCAAAGATAGTTCTGTCACATGTTCTATCTATAGCACTCTTGGGCATATACCCAGAGGACTCTATATGTTACAACAGAAACACCTGTTCATCCATGTTCATTGCTTCTCTATTCACAATAGCCAGTAAATGGAAACAACCTGATGTTCATCAACTGATGTATGGATAATGAAAGTATGGGACGTTTACCCAATGGAGTGTTGTTCAGCTTTTAAGAAAACTAACTTGTGGAATTTACAGGTAAGTGGATGAAACTGGAAACAGTCATCCTGAGTGAGGTAACCCAGACCCAGAAAGAGAACTATTGCATTTTCTCTCTTATAAGTGGAAGCTAGATAGCCTTAAATCTTTAGATAGAAGTGTTTCAAATGGAAAAATCCATAGAAGTTAGCAAACCAATAAGGAGCGATGGATTGGGGATTCATGGGACAGGAGATAGAATCCACTGATATAAATGGGGGAAATGGGAATAATGGAGCAGAAATGTTAAAATGGGTGGGACTTGGGAGGGCTGAGTAGAGGAGGGAGTGAGGAGAAGCGTAGCCTACACTAAAGGCCTTATGAAAAATTATATGTAAATCTACTACTATAGAAGCCTGTTAAAATCCATGCACAATCTATATAAAATGTTTAAATGGAGTTATCCTATAACAGAAAATCAATAGCTCTACTGGACATGATATGCTAACAAATAAAAAGCCTAATCTAGGAAAAGACTCCCCTTTTGGAATTGCTGGCCATCACAGGCTGTATTAGTCACTTTTCTGTTGCTGTGATAAAGCACCATGACCAAGGAACTCATAAAAGGAAGAGTTTATTTGAGCTTAATTCCAGGGAATTAGAGTCCATTGTGGTGGGAGGCGTAGCGGCTGGATCTGGAGCAGCAAGCCGAGGGTCACATCTCGCAAAGAGCACAGGAAGCAGAGAGAGCAACTGTAGACCACGAGGCTTGTTAAAACTCACTAAGCCTGCCCCCAATGACACACTTCCTCCAGGACAGCCACACACCCTAAGACCTCCAAAAACAGCGCCACCAACTGGAGACAAACGTCTGAATACCTAGAGCCTATGGGGGACACTCATTCAAACCACCACACAAACCATACACACTTAAGCAATGTTATCTAATGCCCTGGCTCTTGGTTATCTGCCAGAATTGGACAGTGAGACCCTATTGCTGAAAATATCACATACTTGAGTGATAGAACAAATAGGTGAAATCCAACTTGTATAGACCTTGGAGTTTCATCTTTACTAGCAAGCTTTCATAATATTAGAAGGTGTTATACATGCCACAAGAAGAGGAAATTAATCATTAACCTAACGCCTAATAACATATTCATATACCCACCCATACATCAGTGCACCTCTCTACTCTCACTAGATAGAGTAGCTTCCTAATATAGGTCACTGGCTCCTGGTCTATCTGACACAGACCAGCCCTCCTACTAACCTGACCAGCCTACCTACTACCCTGTCCCACCAACTACCCAGACCAGCCCACTACCCTGCAAGAATCTGAAACATATACCAATTTATTTTTCATATCTGAACAAAAAAGCAACCAAGCCACATAAAATATAAACAGAACCAACATTCAGTTAAACAAAGAATAGAAGTTACTACTGGACACATAACCAACAAAGAACATCCATATGTCCCAAATCACAAATAATATGACAAACCAAGAGTATACATCCCCAAACAAAATCACTAGTCCTATAGAGGTACACTGCAATGAGAACCACCCAGAGGAACTCCAGGATGCAAAATTTAAAAGCAAATTCCTTAGCATGATAAAAGAACTTAAAGAAAATGCAAACAACTCTAAGAACTAAAAGAGGATAGGCATAAGTTTGTGATAGAAATCAAGAATATATGGGGATGGAGGGATGGCCTAGCGGTTAAGAGCGCCGACAGCTCTTACAGAGGACCCGGGTTCGATCCCCAGCACCCACATGGTGGCTGAGAACCGTCTGAAGCTCCAATTCCAGGAGAACTCCAGTTCCAGGGGAATCCAAAACTCTCTTCTGACCTCCGTGGCATTGCACGACACGGGTGCACAGGCCTGCATGCAGACAGTACATTCATACACATACAGAAATAAATAAAAAAATAAAAAAAGAAATCAAGAATATACAAATATGCAGCTTATTTAAATATAAAAAATAATTCATTATTTCAAAAAGTGAATTCACAAAAGAGATATAAATATTGAAGACAATCCAAATGGAAATGAACATGGAATTGAAAAACTCAATAAGCCAACTGGAACAGGAGAAAGCCTCACCAGCAGAGTAAATGAAATGGAAAACAGATTATCAAGACTGGATGACAAAGTTGAAGATCTGGAGTCCCTAAGCAATGATGATGTAAAATAAAAAGAAGTCCCACAAGAATGGAATACACAGGAAATGTGGGACAACAGGAAAAGACCAAATCTGTGAATCAGAGGCATAGAGGAAGGAGAAGACTCTCAGCTAAAAGCATTGAACAGATTTTCAACATGATTGTAGAAGAATATTTCCCTAAATTAAGGAAAGACTCACTTATAGAAACTCAAGAAGCACACAGAACACCACCTAGACATGACCAGAATAGGAAATCCCCACAGCATATCATAGTAAAAACATTAAATGTACAGAACAAAAAGAAGGTATTGAAAGCCACTAGAGGAAAACATCAAGTCATATATAAAGTGAAACCCATCTTATTAGAGCTGACTTTTCAGTGCAAACCCTGAAAGCCAGAAGAGCCTGGACCAAATTATCCCCAGTACTAAATGACCACAAATACAAAGAAATTAAAGTGACAGTATCCAATACACATCTTTCAATAATAATATTAATATCAAAGAATTTAACTCCCCTGCCAAAAGACACAGGCTAGTGTGATAGATCAAGAAAGAAAACATATCTTTTTGTTATCATCAAGAAACTCATCTAACCTTCAAGGATAGACACTACCTCAGGTGAAAGGATGGAAAATATATTCAAAGAAAATGGCACTAAGAAGTAAGGAGGTGTTACAATTCTAATACAGGATAAAATAGACTTCAAATTAAAACTAATCAGAAGAAAAAAAGAGGGTCACCTCATTCTAACCAAAGGAGCAATCAACCAAGAAAATATTGCAATGTTTAATATATCTCAAATTCGGCTGCACCCAATTTTATAAAAACAGTACTCCAGGACCATAGAACACATATTAACCTCAACCGAGTAACAGTAGATGATTTCAATGCAACACTATCTTCAATAGGCAGGTCAACTGGACAAAGAACAAGAGAGAGAGACATCTGAGTTAAATGAATTCTTAAATGAAATGGACTAATTAGATATATACAGTCTATTCCACCCAATTATGAAAGAATATACTTTCTATTTAGTAGCCCATGCAAATTTTTCTAAACTTGACCACATGCTGATACACAAAACAAATCTCAACAAATACAAAAATTGAAATAATTCCATGCATTCTGTTAGATTATAGTGCAATATACCTTTTACAATAGAATACTTTTATTGATATTTTGTGTATTTCACACATCATTTTTCAGTTCAATTTAGACATATTTCCCTTTCCCTTTCCTCCACCCCACCCTGGTTCATGCATTCTGCCATACATGTCCTGCATCTTTCTCTCAGTCTTTTTAAAGTTTTTCTCTGTAGAGGTTTATTGTTTTGGGCAGAATTTCACTGTATTAACCCATTCTTTGACCCAGTCTTTATGTTGCTGTGGTTCCCTCCCTAATGTATTGCTTCAAAATATGTGTATATAAATATCACATATGTACCAGAATTGTGTACTCCAGGAATAAACTGCATGTTAACTCTGATAATATGTTTGGGCATTCACATTTTTCCCTTTAATTTTATATTACTCTAAATATGAATATATACCTTCTGCCCATATGTATTAATTACCATGTCTGAAAGTAAGTGGTAAGTTAATTCTAGGGCTCATTAAGGGATTCACATTATAATATCACAGTTGCATTCAGAAAGAAAGAAATATAATAATAACAATGCTCAGCTTGTCTTTCAATAGGATTTGGTACTAGCATCCACAAATGAGGGAAATCATTCCCCATTTTTTTTTAACCGTGTTACTTCACTTAGCACAATGGCTTTGAGTTCCATCCATTTACATGCAAAGTTCATGATGTCATCTTTCTTTACCACTGTATAGAACTCCATTGTGTATGTAACAAAGATGTACCACATTTTTGTTATCCACTTGTCAGTTGAGTATTTGGGTTTGTTCCAGCTCTTTGCTGTTGTGAAAAGAGCACAATAAACATAGTTGTTGTAGGTATCTCCATCTTTTGAGTGAGTCATTTGTTTTCTCACTTCTTTTTTTTTTTTTTTGGAGTAGTTTATGTATTATGGATGTTAATTCTCTGTCAGATGTATCACTGGTGAAGGTTTTCTCCCATTCTGTAGGTTTTTCTCTTCACTTCCTTGATTGTTTCTTTCACTGTACAGAAGCTTTTGAGTGTGATGAGTTCTTGACCTTTTTTCCTGCACAGCTGCTATTTGATTTAGAAAGTCTTTTCCTACTCCTATGTCTTGTAGATTGCTACCAACATTTTCTCTTATCACCTTCAGAATTTTGGGTTTCACTTTGAGGTCTTTGATCCACTTGGGGTTGATTTTTGTACAGGGTGAGAGGTATGGGTTTAACTTTGTTCTTTTTTAAAAAATTTTTTTATTAATTTTATTTATTTCTGTATGTGTATGAATGTACTGTCTGCATGCAAATCTGTGCACCCGTGTTGTGCAATGCCTCAGAGGTCAGAAGAGGGTGTCGGATTCCCCAAGACTAGAGTTCTCCTGGAATTGGAGTTTCAGACGGTTCTCGGCCGCCATGTGGGTGCTGGGGATCGAACCTGGGTCCTCTGCAAGAGCGGTCAGCGCTCTTAACCGCTAGGCCATCTCTCCAGCCCCTTAACTTTGTTCTTCTACAAATGGTGATCCAGTTTTGCCAGCACCATTTGTTGAAGATGCTGTCTTTCCTCCATTGAATCTTTTTGGCCCCTTTTTGAAATATGCGGTGGCTGAAATTGTATGAGCTCAAGTTTGGATATTCAGTTTTGTTTTGGTCAATGGGTCTGTTTTTGTGCCAGTACCAGACTGTTTTTATGTCTATAGATAGCCCTGTAATATAGCTTGAAGTCTGGTAAGGAGATCCCCACAGTATTGCATTTTTCACTCAGGGTTGCTTTAACTATTCAGGGTCTTTTGTTTTTCCATATGAATTTAAAGGTTGTTTTTTTTTTTTCCCCAAGTCTGTAAAGAAACTCACAGGGATTTTAATTGGGATTGCATTGAATCTATTAATTTGGATAGAATGGAAATGTTTACTATATTAAATTTTCCAATACATGAGCATGGGAGCTTCTCCATCTTTTGATGACATCTTCAATCTCTTTCTTCAGGGTGAAAATCAAAATATTCCTTTCTGCAGATGATATGATAGTTTAAATGAGGGATGCAGAAAACTCCTAGAAAATGATTAAGAATTTCAGTAAAGTGTCAGGATAAAAAAAATTAACCTAGAAAAAATTGGTAGCTTTTCTTTACACCAACAACAAGTAACTGGAGGAATATAAGGAGACCTTCCCACTCACAATAGCCTCAAAAAATAAAATACCTGTGAACAAACATAACCAAAGTCACCAAAGATCTCTACAGAAATATACCTTTTAATCAAAAGCAAAAGAAGTTCTAGTAGATACAAGAACTCATGGAAATTAAAGAACACACTACCGAATAATGACTGGTCAGAGAAGAAACTTATGAAAGAAAAAAACTATTCCTAGAACTAAATAAAAATTAGCATAGAACCCAACAATACCTCTGGGAGACTTTCAATCAGTTCTAAGTGGGAAGTTTATAACTCAGTGCCTACATTAAAAAATCAGAAACAGCATACGTAAATGACTTAACAGTACAACTCAAGGTTAAGTCAATCAATACATTAAGACATATAAATTGATTAAAAGACAAAAATAGACATAATCATCTCAGTAGATGCAGAAAAGACCTTTTAAAAAATCCTTCAAGCATTCATGTATAAGTCCTAGAAGGAATTGGTCAGGAGGGAACACATCTCAACATAATTAAAGCTACATACAACAAGCCAGAGGGAACATCATTCCTTTTTTAAAAGTATATTTTTATTGTATTTTATGTGTTTTATACATAATTTTTCAATCAGTCTTAATTGTGTTTATCCCTGCTTCTCCATTGGCACCCTCCCACAGCCCCTAAAGTTTACACATTCTGTCACTTGTCCTAGGGTCCATTGTGCCAAACTACTCTCTCCACCCACTCCTCAGTGCCCGCCTCTAGTCAGCCTACCAGGAGTCCTTTTCCTAAGGAAGGCCAGTTTGTTCTTGCCCCCCTGACCACAATCAGCTGCCAATATTTCTTCAGCCAAGGTTGGGCTGTTACCCAGTTCTACAGTCCTGTGCTTGGTTTTTGTCCAGCTGAGCTTGCATGGGTCTTGTGCATGCTGATAACACATTTTAAATGGAGAAAAACTGGAAGTGTTCCCATTAAAACCAGGAACCAGACAGGACTGTCCACTAGCTCCACTCCTTTACAATATAGTGCTTGAAACTCTTGTAAGAGCAATAAGACAAGGAAAATTAAAGGAGTACTAACTGGAAAACAAGATGGCAATTTATCTTTATTTGCAGATGATACGCTATTATATATAAGAGATCACGAAAATTTCATCAAAAACCTGTTAGAAATTATTAACAAAGTGACAGGTTATAAAAATCAGTAGCCTTTTTGTATAACAATAACATGAAATCAGAAAAAGTCATTCAAAGAAACCTCCCATTCACAATAAACTCAAAGGAAATATTTAGGAATAAACCTAACCAAAGACATTAAAGATCCCTATGATGAAAATTTCAAATGTTTAAAGAAAGACATAGAGGAAGACACTAGAAGATGGAAAGACCTACTGTGCTAATGGATTAGTAGAATCAATATTGTGAAAATGACCATCTTACCCAAAACAATCACAGTAACAATCAATGTAATTCCAAGCAAAATATCCACAAAATTCTTCACAGAGCTAGAAAAAGTCATCCTAAAATTCATATGGAATCAAAGATAGCCCTAGGTAGCCAAAGCAATATTGGACAAAATGAACAATACTGGGGGGGGGGGATTACCATATCAGATCTCAGATTATGTTACAAAGTTATAATTAGCAAAATAGCATGGTAATGGCACAAAAATAGATCAATAGAACACAAAAGAAGATTCAAATGTGAGTACATCCAATTTCAGTCACCTGATATTTGACAAAGGTGCCATAAACACACACTGGAGAAAAGACAGCATCTTCACCAAATAGTGCTGGCAAAACTGGATCTCACCTGTAAAATAATGAAATTGTACACTTATCTTTCACCCTGCACAAAAGTCAACTCCACATGGATCAAAGGCCTCCATATGGAACCTGAAACTCTGAACCTCCTAGAAGAAAATATAAGCAGTACCCTCTAAAATATAGGCATAGGAAAGGATATTCTAAATTGGACAACAGTTGCTCGGCAATTAAAGTCAGTAATCAACAACTGGGACCTCATTAAACTAAAATACTTTTGTATAGCAAAAGAAACAACCAAGGAAGGGAGGAGTAAATCCACTGAGTAGGAGAAAAATATTTACCAGCTACACATCCAACAGAGGATTAATATCTGGAATATACACGGAACTCATCAAACAAAGAAATAAGAAGATAAATGATGCAATAAAAAGATGGGCTATAGGCCTGAACATAAAGTTCTCAAATGAAGAAATAAAAATGGCTAAGAAACACTTTAAAAAGTGCTCAACATCCTTAGCAATTAAAGAAATTCAGATTAAAACCATTTTAAGATTCCATCTTACCCCAGTCAGACTGGCTAAAATCAAGCAAACAAAAGACACCAAATGCTGGCCAGGATGTGGAGAAATAAGAAGAATGCTCATTCATTGCTGGCCAGGATGCAAACTTGTGCAGCCACTATGATAAGCAATGTGGAGAACTCTCAAAAACTAAAAATGAATCTACCATATAATTCAGATGTACGACTCCTTGGCATATACCCAAAGGACTCATCCTACTCTAGAGATATCTGGACGTCCATGTTTATTGTTGCTCTCTTCACAATTGCTACGAAAAGAAAACAGCCTAAATCTCCCTTACCAGACAAATGAATAAAGAAAATGTGGTACATTTAAACAATGACTAAACAACACCAAGAAAAGATTGTGACAATGGTTGTATTGAGCACAGGAGCCATCCCTACTCAGTTAGATAAGGGGCCATAGAGGATCGAGAGAAATGTGTGCCAGGCTGGCCCTAGACTGAGAAGTATTAGAGAGTAAGGTGGGCAATCCTCCTAAAGGGACGGACTTTTGACACTGAAGGTTTTCTCGTGGCCAAGAGCTCCCACCCACCCTTGTAAGGGAGGAGTTAGAGATGCAGCAACTCCTCCAGCTAACATAGAGGGAGGGGATAAGGACAAGTTCAAGCAAGTTCATGATACTCTCCTAGAACACACGCTGAACTCTGGGATGCTGCCATGAGGGTGGGGTGGGAGGAGACAAGGACAATGTAAAGGCTAGCCAATGCCATTTATCCGCTTTGTAGGCAAGCCGGAGTAAACTTGTTAGTCTTCCCTGGGCTGTGGTTGGTTTTGGAGAGCTTTTCTCGGGGGGGGGGGGGCACCTCTGAGCAGGATCTCCACTATATCATATCTACACATCTACATGGACTGACTAGACTCCGTGAATTTGCACCGAAGGAAGGTCATCTGGATACAAATTCCTGACTGGGTAGGACGGAACATGTATGATTAATACATGAGGTCCAGACTAATACATGAGGTCCATCTGTGGGCACAGATGGAGGAGGACTCTAAATTTGATTAAAAGCTGTTTCATGAAGCTCAATATTTTTTAATTTTAAAAATATTATTGTAGTTTTGTGCATTTCATACAGCATTTCTCTGTCCAATTTAGACTCATAGACGTTTACTGTTTCAGTCAGTTCTTTGTCCCAGTTCTTTTGTTGTTGTTGTTCCCTCCAATTTGTATTGCTTCAAAATATGCATCTATATTTATGCCACATATACCATAATAAATTAAAAAAAAATCACAGCCTGGGAAGTTAAAACAAAGAAAAAGAAAATACTTTAATAGCTAATTTGACATATTTCTCCAACTAAAAATATATAATTTTATTTTAGAATATAAACTAGCAATTTTATACATCTATAATTTTTAATGTTATTACAGTAATGTGAGATTTGTCACTGTTGCTGTAATATGAGTTTGTCAGTCATTCTCTTTCCAAATTCTCCAACATGTACAAAGTTTTTTAATGTAATCATATTATTTTTTAAAGAAGGCAATGCTAATCAAAAGTTTTTAAAAAAAATAAGTGTCTAAACAAAAATTTTCATCTGTCTTCACATTTTTCTATTCTTTATTATTTTATATTTTTCTTAAAGAGAGAATTTGTGCTAATTATACTGTAGTAAAAGCCTAAGAGTAAGCCAGGTGTGGTGCCACATGCCTCTAACTACCAGCTCTGGCAAACTAAGGTATAGAGGTCACAAGTTGGAGGCCAGCCTGTCTTATAAGACTCTTTCTCAAAAAACTAAAACAATGAAAAAAAGTATGTGGAAAACAAACTACTCATGAATCAATACAATACTGATTATATATATATATATTATATATATATAATTTATATATATATAATTATTTATATATATAATATATATTATATATATATATNAAAAAAAAAAAAAAAAAAAAAAAAAACAAACAAACAAACAAAAAAACTACTCAGGTCATACTCAATTTCTTTGGTTTAAAAATCAGGTGGATTTTATTGGATAGCCAGAATGTCAGCACTTATGAAATAAGAGGCAGAGAGACAGTCTGAGGTCACCTATTTTACATAGAGCCCCTTCCTGGATGGTGGGGGGAGTTAAGAGATACTCAGAGTGTGAATAGACAGAGCACCTAATATACAAGAAGCCTTTAATAAATAAGATGGAAACTTGAGCTAGAGGGAGAAACACACACAGTTTGTGGCTCCTTCAACTTTGCATATAAAGATCTCATTAGGAGTAAATCTGAGACTTAGTCATTCAGCTTTGAATGACCTAAGCTACTTACTTCCGTCTACAGTCTTCTAAGAAGCACAATCCACCAATTTTTATATCTGTAAAATATGTGATGCTGGATTTGAGGAAACTCAATCCAGCAATGCTGAACTACACTAACTCACCCCTAGAGTTCATATAAAGTTTTAAACATGATGCTCATAGGACCTGGAAAGAGTGGAGACAGAACCTCTCTACTATTCCTGATGCTTCTTTTTGTTCTCTGTGCCTTAGGTATCTTCCTGCAGATTACACAAATATTTCTACAAAAGACTATATTGAGGTCCAGGACTATGCATTTGGAGCACAAATCTAATAGTCACAGGGATGGATGAGTTCTGTCTGCATCAAATAAAGGTGCAGTATTCAGAAAGATTCTAATAAGGCAGGTTTCCTACAAAAAAATCCCACTACAATCACCACCACCACAACAAAAATAGCACCTTCTATGGAGGCAGCTTAGAGTGGGAAAAGGGACTAACTATATGTGTTTAAGATGCAAAATACTCTGTTTCTTTGATATACATATACAATTAATAAAAAACACAGTGATATTCTGTGACTAAAAGCAATTTGAAGACCATTAATCCAAAGAATAAAGGCCATTTATAAACTGCAAAGTGATGTGCTAATGCCAGTTTTAAACAACATTATGGCTGCTTCTTGGTTTCTATGAAAGTGTAAATGCCTGTTTTATTGGGAAATGGCTTAATTAGAAAATCTCAAGAACAGACATTGTTCCAATTTGAAGATTCCTTTTTGTTTCTACCATTCTGTATAATAAATGCATTTGAAATGTTATTCCTAAAAAGATTTATTTAGTGGAAGAAGCAGAAACAGTTGACTAAACATTTCCATCACAAATTTAATTCACACAGGGTCTACCCAGTCAGTCATCTTCTGAAGAGAAAAAATGCCTAAGACTCCCTGGTTGTTATGAGGGTTTGTAAGGAAATGTTCCTTGCCTTATTTTGTCGGTTGTGAGGGCCCTAAGGATCTCAATTCAATTACTGCCAGTTGGATATTTAGGCCTGGGTTATAGCCAAATACCAAAGGGATACTGAAAAATAATTACTAACATCAAGAATCCAACTTAATTCAATGTACATTATTTGTCCTCAAAAGGTACGGAACTACAGAATACTGTATGCACTTAATCACATAAAGCTGTGTAACGCTTCAAACAATCCAGGCAAAGGTTCAAGTGCTTCACATACATCTGTCAGTTATTCATTACTACAAAACTATGGACTTAAATCCATGATTCTTTTAATATAACTTTTAGCCCAAAGACAGTAAGTCACCTACCAAAGGTCAATAATAGAGTGGCGATTCAAGTCCTGGGATCCAGTAACAGACATCACTACAGTAACAGACATCACTACAGTAATAGACATCACTATGGAGAGATTTCCTTTTTAGTTTCAGTGAAATAAGGAGAAAGAGTATATTCTGGTTAGGGTCCTGGCAATAATAGTTATGCTTCTGTACTGAGTACCTCCTTTTGGCCACTCAAGATCCAGATCTCATGCTTTGATCTGCACCCTAGTGCCCATATGGTCTGCACCAGTGAGGTTCCTGATGGACTTGGCACTGTGAGGTTAGGGACCATTGAAAAAGCAAGACAAAGGAATTTGTTTCCCCAAATCCTCCCTTTCAGGTCCCCTCTGGTTGGCTGTATCCCTTTATTGAAAGATATAGCTCTGGGGCTGGAGAGATGACCTAGCGGTTAAGAGCACCGACCGCTCTTACAGAGGACCCGGGTTCGATCCCCAGCACCCACATGGCGGCTGAGAACCATCTGAAACTCCAATTCCAGGAGAACTCCAGTTCCAGGGGAATCTGAGACCCTCTTCTGACCTCCGCGGCATTGCACGACACGGGTGCACAGACCTGCATGCAGACAGTACATTCATACACATACGGAAATAAATAAAATTAATTAAAAGAAATTAAAAAAAAGAAAGATATAGCTCTGCCAAATGAAACAGTCCACTGTAAAATCTTAATAATAGCAGTCCCCAGTTACACTCATTAAGACAGTGCAACGCATTTGCTCTTTTCCATGAATTCTTTCCACACCTTTGGAAATAATTATTTTCCCAAACTTTCAATTCACCAACCCAAGAATTTAGGGAGTGCATTAAATCTTTAATGTAGTTTATCTGTAGATGCTGGAAAAACAAAGCACAGCATGGTCATGACTATCTTCACTTCTCAGCCTTTGAATATTCGACTCAGGAAGTAAATTCTATAAACAAATTCTGCCCAGTGGATCTCTAATATTGCCATGCCACGTCTATGTGAAAATTATTTTCTTTCAATTTTTTTGTTTTTTTAAAGAGGCCAGAAATTGAGATCTACTATTAGAACAGTATTTATCATCTAATAATAGTGACTCAGTATATGAAAGCATCATGAATATCAAGCCGCAGGGCAGCAACACAGCTGTTTATGCTGCATGTCAGTTCTTTTGATTTGAATACCTTAATAAAGCCTTGGCTCCGGTATCAAGTACTTCTCCCATTTATTCATTCATTACAATCAATCCATGCTATAGATATGTCTGGTCCTTTATGAAGGTGAACTCATCTGAATTTAACATTCCTTCTTCAAAGCATTTTACCTTGTTCTCAGTATTCCCTGCAGTGGCGTACTCAGAGATGCAAGGGAGGCTGTTTCCATCGCAAAGGGTGCATGAATACCTTGAGCCATAATTTTAAAAGATTATAGCCAGCATCCCTTTCTCAATATACCTCATCTTATACATGTTGATACTTTTCCCTCTCCTCCTGATTTTCATGTTGTAAATTAGCATCACAGCAGCAGTTCAGCCAGTTTGGTGTTTCCTTTTGATGCAGCATCTTGCTATTTGCAGTGTAAATGGTCAACTCACTCAGTGTGTCTGCTTACAAAACTCATACTTTTATCATCAGAAAGTGTCAGCATGTAGAAGGATTAATAGAAAAAAAAAGAAAAAAAAGAAAAAAATCAAATGTCAGTATGCCAGAAAATAAAGAAAAGAAAAAGAAAAAAAAAAAAAAAAAGGATTAATAGAATAGATACAACAAAAGGATTTCTCCCAGAATTACAACTTTACAGAGCAATACCTGGAGATAAGTACATTGACCTATTTCAGCAATTAGAATTTAGAGCATCTCCTAGAAGGACCTTCTGGACATCGAGGGGGCAATGAACAATGAATAAAAGTCATAAGCTCTAGATTTTGTTCATGTAATTCTAATCTGTCACACTCACGATGGGTGACATCATAGTACCCTTCATATTCATACTACCACAACTATCAAATGACAACTCTAGCTGAACAACCTAGTTGCAAACTAATTAATAAATGGGAACAATATGTACACACAATAATATAAGAAATGACTGTGATACTTCACATAATATAAATCAGTCACAAATCATTTTTCATGATCAAGAGCTCTGCTGTCCAGATGAAAAATCAAGGTTTGTGGTCCTTCCCAATTGAAAATGCCATTTCTGTTCCTTGCCATCTGTGTACACACCTCTAAGGCAGCTTTCCTTGGGGATCTTCATGTTGTTATTCATACATTCACAGGCATTTCACACAATGATCTGGATCCACTATAAATATTACAGTTAAAATAACTTTCTTTTTTTCCAAGTTGTAAAGAATTAGATTTATGATTATGATTTTTTTCCAGTTTTTTATTATATATATTTTTTGTACAAGATTATGTTACTAATCAAATCTAGACCCATGTCCCCCACCCTAGAACCCACCCCACCAGAGCTCATGCATTCTGCCAAACATGCTTTTCATCTCTTTCTCAGTCTTTCTCAAAATTCTCCACGTGGAAGTTGACTGTTTTGAGCAGAAGTTCACCGTTTCAGTCAGTTCTTTGATGCAGTCCTTTCTCTTGATGTTGTTTTTGTTGCTGCTGTTTCCAATATGCATCAGTCCCAACTACTTGGACAAAAACTCAAGGGGCCGTACACGAGAAATACTTACAACTAGGTAATTGGCATTAGCATCCACAGATGAGGGATACCATTCGCCCTGTGTTTTTCTGGGACTGTGTTACTTCACTCAGCATGATATCTTCTAGCTCCAGCCATTTACCTGCAAAGCTCATGATGCAATCTTTCTTTACTGCCGCATAGAACTCCATTGTGTAGATGTACCACATTTTCTTTATCCACTTGTCAGTTGAGGGGCATTTGGGTTGGTTCCAGCTCCTTGCTATTGTGAAGAGAGCTGAAATAAACATGGCTGTGCATGAATCTCTACTGTGGGATGAGTCTTGTGGGTACAATCCCAGGAGTGGGCAGGTGGCTGGGTCAGGTGGCAAGTTCACTCCAAGTCTTCCAAGGGTTCTCCACACTGTTTTCCATAGTGGCTGTACCAGTTTACATTCCCACCAGCAGTGGATGAGTGTTCCTCTTTCCCCACAACCTCTCCAGCACTTGGTATCATTTGTTTTCTTGATCCTAGCCAGTCTTATTGGAGTAAGATGATATCTTAAAGTAGTTTTGATTTGCATTTCCTT